>JBAMHW010000018.1:25437155-25450583 GCA_037177495.1 Rhadinocentrus ornatus | reverse complement strand
CCTACTTTTATTTCCTGTTGACAGCTATTCCATAATTGCCAAGCTATTCATATAATTAAAATGAATGGATTAAAAGTACTAGTAACACAGTAATTGTGTGAACACTTCCTTTTGATGCCAGTGCTTTCTTAATAACTTACTAATTGTTTCTTTTCTGATCTGTGGCCGACATGTTCTAAAAGAGTTTGACTGTTGCTTGTGGGCTTGTTATTGTTTTATCCTTTTTTTCATGGACAGACTGCAAACAGAAAAAATTAAATAAAGTTGAATTGAATTGAGTAATTAAATAAACAAGTAAATTAAACGTATATAGTTTATGATGCATCTGAATGGCATGTGTACAATCACTGCCAGGAGTGATATTTCAAGTTTGTTTATACACATGCAGCTGCGTCTGCAAGTCATATGACTATAGTTGAAATAGCAGAAAATTTGTCTCATTAAAGTGCATTACAGTTTTCTGCAGCCTTATCAGTTTTCATGTTTTCAGTGTGGATACTAAGGAGTGACCTTATGATGGTTTTCACTCTTTGTCTGTTGTGTGATTCTCAGAGATGTGTCACAGTCCGCTGGTATCAGGTCTACAGCCTTCCTCCTTTAGAAGCTCCTCACTGTTGTCCAGCAGTCATGGGCCGGGCTTTGCAAAGCTGAATAGAAGAGAAGGTAAGTCCCATTATTGTATTTTTCATACAGACATGTTGTTTGGTCATTAAATAATTAATAAGCTTTGACCAAGAACAGTCCACCAAAGTGTTCTGCTTTTTTTTGATGCAAAATAAAATATATCCTGCTCTTTAGATTCAAGATTTTTTTTTAATAATGCATCATTTTATACAAACAAAAAATGTACTATACTACAAATAAATATGCAATTTTTTCCATTTTTTTTTTACCATTGCAGTTTTAACTTAACTGCCAAAAAATATAAAAGCAACCATCCATTTTATTAAATACAAATGATTATTAATCCCTGACTGAATTGCATTTAGTCAGCATTTGCGTGCAACTGCAGCTGTCAACCGGACAGAGAAACATAGTCAGTAGGACTTTTAATGCCCTTGAATACAAATCCTATGGTTGTTCTGCAATTTCCACCTCCTGCTGGTGGGAAATAGGAGTAATGTGGAAATTTCTACAGTGGAGTAGGCATCTTTCTCAAACATCGCTTTCAAAGCAGCACTACTGTGCTATTTTTTCTGATTTTGGTGCCCCTAACCCACGGCTTCTCTTATCTCTTGCTCTGTCACTGTCTCTCTTGCTTTTTCCTGCTTCCTTTGATATTGTCCTCTTGGGTTTCTTTGTTGAATCAGCTAAAATATGTGTCTAGAATACACAGTTTGTTGATATCCAGTTTCCTGTGTTGTAAAATCCAGTTTCTCAGCCCTGAGACGCTGCAGGGCAACAATGGTTCCAGCAAGTAGAGGTACACCCTGAACAGGTCGCCAGTCCATTGCAGAGCTTATAGAATCATTGTTATGTTCAGTTTACCAAAACACCTTCTTCACTTCTAAAATGAATTCTTTTTTATAATGTTGCCTTAATTAAATATAAACACAAGACAAAATGTTGGCATTAGCAAAACAAAACCTTCATTTGGTTAGAAATCAAACTACGGAGTTAGAGTGGGAAAACAAAAATAGTTAGGGCTTAAATATATTATGTGGCATGGCATTTGCTTAATGTCTATTCAGAGCATGGCTTATTTCTGATTATAAATTTTAAAAGGATGGGCCGGCTGGCCTTACTTTGCATAAGTCACCTAAAGATGCACCTAAAAGGTGAAGACTTGTGGGCCGTGTGCAAACAGAGAGCGGTGAGACAGATAAGGAAAAATAACAAACATAAGAAACATAATATCAAAGACTGCATAGACTTATTTTTAAGTGATGCACATAGTTATAATTAATCATACAGTGAAATTCAAATAATATAAAATCAGTTTTATGTACAAACAAGTCATGAATTCCTCCTGAGGTTGAGCAGCAGCCTGCAGTCTACGAGCAGGATGCACTCACTGCCAAATTTGTCCCGTCACTTGAAAGTGTGAGGCGATCAATCATCAATCAATGCTGAACACTGCAAGTGTCAGTTTAAATGCTGTGGCTGGTCAGACCTCAGAATCCTCCCCACTGTAGGTGCTTAACTTGAGCAGTTTGAAGCTTCGCGTGTGAAATGCTGACACACACCTAAATAGTCATCCTCAAACCAGATTTGTACACCTGTACAACCCCAGGATGCTGACATCTCATGCTGAGGTAAAAGATTAACAGAGAGATTAAGGCCAGCTAAGGTTTAGCTGAACGTCATTACCTAAAAGAACAAGGAAATCCTCCAACCTGTGCTATGTAATGAAGGGCAGAGAGTTTTAAGTTGTCCATTGTTCACTCAGCCATACTTTCTGGTAGCTGCATGTAAAATTTAGCATTTTCACATCAATAAATGATTCCTGCATCCCTGTCTTCTCCTCTTCTTGCTTTCTTCTATAATCTACAGTGTTTTTTAGTGGATGTACAGATCAAATAGGCTGTAAAAGAAGCCCTGCTGTTTCTGCTCTGGTGAGCCGCAGCTGTCTTACTCATGACACACAACATCAAAGACAAGGATCACTTGGACTCACATCAGCCAACACCTCATAATGTGATTGTTGGGCTAAAAGACTGAGAGGATGGTAGTTGATGGTTTTTTTTTTTTGCTGTTTTGGTGAATACTTTTAAACAAATTCTAGATTAATAAAAAAAAATAGAGGTTGGAAGATCTTTTATGTGCCGTTAAGAAAAGAAAATGTTTGGTGCATTTAGACGTCATTTATTCTCACATCTTGCACAAAAATTGAATAGAAGTACTGTGATGTCTCTGTCTTTGAAGCAACAGAGAATCTGGATGATTTCACTACCTGGAAGACTACAGGAAGCGGAGGCCTGCCGGTTGCTGATTTCTTAGTGTATTTGATGGCAAAAACTGAACAAACACACCTGCTGTGTTTTTTATTTCTGCAGTTTGGTCAGTCTTTTTACCACCTTCTGTTTGATCCCCAAAGACACACTTCAGGATGGGGAATCAAATGCATCCGATTGGCACAACATAGGTTAGATGTCTTTTGTTAGTTGTTTTGCACATCTGAAAAAGCTTCTCTTTCATTCAGAGTTTTTTCTTGTGTGTGTTGGTGTTGCAAAATATCACTGGTTTCCTACTGATTTTTTTTCCCCCCCAATCAATACCACGTTGCATCATCCAGGTTTTACAGCCTTAGCATTCTTTGCAATATATTTGACACAAACTAGAACTGAAAAGTTCAGAACTGGAATGTATTGATCAGTATTTACTTTACAAAGCAGTAATACAAACTCTGGAAGAAGTCCACAATATACATAAGTGTTTCATTGACTCAACATTTATATTCTAAATCCAAGTTGTTCTCTCTGGGAATACATTATCAGCTCTTGCTCCTTTATGTTCCCTCCAGCTGGTGCAAAAGCTTCTCATTCTCTATAGTAATTCTCTGAGGAGATGCCAAATCCAGAGATAATTGACCAGCAAAATGTGAAGCAACTCATACGCCACAATACACATCTGTTAAAAAAAAAACACGTGCTTGGTCCAAAAATCTCTGCAGTCATCCTGTTTTTACTGTAAACCTTTAAGTAAACACTAAGTCTGCCAACTAATTGTTAAGACTTTTTTATGAGGCTGAACCAACAATATACACAGTAAGAGAATAAAAACAATGAACATAAAATCAAGTTAAAGGTTATTTAAGAAACAAATACAGATGTTGCACAATGTTGCACAGTGATTCAATATGAAACATGAATAGCTGACCAATAAACAAATTGTTAACTCAATCAAATTCAGTTCAGCCTAATTTTTATAGTCAAAGTCATCTCAAGGCACTGTTAAATACACAGTCCGACTCATTCAAGTACATTGGAGACCAATTATAATCCAATTAAAACAAATAATAGTAACTGTGCTTACATAACCCATTTCATTTAAAAAGCATTGCCTAGCTAAGGGAAACAACAGATTGCATCTAATCTTTTCTTTAATTCAATCTTGCATCCTGAGCATGCACAGTGACAGTGGAGAGAAATAAAATCTGTTTTTTAAGGCAAGAAGACCTCCAGAAGAATAAGACTTAGAAAGGTCAGTATGAAGTGAAGATGACAGGAAAGAGGGGTCAATAACCACCACAACTCCGAACCAGGGATACCTGATGAAAAAGAAGAAGCACAAATTAATGATAAAGTCAAAAATATATTCATGAGGCAAAGAGAATAAAGTGCAGGGAGGTGCACTTACAGAAAAGTTTCATGACAAGTTAATGTAGAATTTAAATAATCTGATTAGCAAAGAGTTAAAAATGTGTGCTACCTGTTGTTCCATTTGGTGAAATATATTCTCTGACATGGTTTCGTTGCTGGAACACACAATAAGCTGCTGATAGCACACAGATTGATCCAGGATTGCTTTTATTTCCCACTAAAACTGTTTGCCCTTAGAGTATTACTTCTATTAACACACTGTTTTTGCATTATTTTAAAGATTAAATGCCATCAATTGATAGTGCTTTGTCTGTTCCTGCACTGATAGCCATCATTTAATCTATTAAATTCCAGTAAATTACATGAAATCCACAGGCGTTTATGGGAGATTTTTAATTGATTAAACTAAACACAGATGAAAACGAAAAAACCTAATGCTGTCATATTTCCTAATCTCTACCCAAAACAGCATTTTAAATGCTTGATGAAGATTGCTTCAGTGTGTAATTGCGTTCCAGAAGTGGGACAGGCATCTCTTTTATTTTCTTCTGATAACAGAAGTTAAAACCAAAGAAACTTAAATTTTTCTGTTATTTGTCGTGGAGCTGTCTGACCTGATAGCTCTGTCTCCTCTGCAGCACCTGATATTCCTTTGACAACATCACACCGGCCCTCAGTTTAACTTGTGTAAAATGCATTTCATCATGTTTTGATTTGGACAAAAAGCCCAACCTTGATGTTAAGTTTAAAACATTAACCATGCAACTGAATTAAATATTGAGTGAGTAGCTTCTGACTCAAAAAGAAGGGAAAAATGACTGAATGAATCACTTCACTGAATCTGCACTGAAGCCGTTCCACATGAAAATGTGAAATTCTATTCATACACAAACTTGAAAGGAGTTTAGAAACTTTAAACTTCTTTGTCTCTCCAACGACTTAAAAAAAAGGCACCAAGCAGCAGTAAGTGTTTCTAAGATATGTAAATCTGATACCAAGTGACTGACTTGACAGGCCAGAATCAAAAGTTATTTTGGGGAATAAAATCAGACGCTGTTCATCAGTAAACTCTTACAATGTGTGGCTGTCACTAGGAATTGTGGTGATTAAAAAAATGTCGACACTAATGATGGTCTGTAGTTGTTAAGTTTAATTTTCATTTTAAAGCCATCAATGGGGGGGTGGGGGGGTGGGGGTGTAAGCTAGCCTTGGTGTTGGGTTGGTGTGGCCCACGGTGGTTTTGCCTGGGGCGGTCGGGCTCCGTCGGGTCCCTGTGCGAGGTTCTGCCGGGGGGTTGGGTGGATCTGTGGGGCGCCTGCTCTCCATGCAGCCCGTGCCTGATGCCCACTGGGCCTGCTCATCATTGCCCTGGGCTACTTGTGCCCCTGCCCTGTCGTGTGGGGGGGCAGCGGTCTGGGGGCCCCTCTGCTCTGGGCTGAGTGGAGCCGCTGCTCTTTCTGCTTTGGCTGTCCTGGGCTCTGTGCTCTGTGGACCTGCCGGGCCTTTAGGCCCCTGATGCTTTGGGGTGAGGCGTGGTCACGGCCCCCTTGCAAGCACACATTTCATCCTTGTTGCATGGTCACACGTGCATGTTCACACGTGCATACTCACAAACCTGCTCATTTCTCAATCCGCTTCCAACTAGATCTTGTTGATGTTGTACTTTTTCATATCATCATTATCCTATATACTTTATGTATCATGTGGTACTGTGGTAGTTTATTTTGTTTTTGTGAATACTGATGTGATTTAGGCAGCCTAAACAACTTTTATTTACACATTTCAATTCAGTCCTATTCTCTTTTTCTCTCTTCCTCTATCTCTCTGTCAAGTTCGGCACTGACATATGAAGACTAAAGAAAATAAGAATAAAATAAAAATAATAAAAATATTCCAAACATCAAGGGCAGCCATTTATACAACATGTCTCCCTTGGAAGAGCAAATCTCGGCGGTTAAATATGGCACACAGCCGCCGTTCTGTATGTTAGGACGCTGGACAGGACAGCAAAAGAAAAAAAAAGGAAAAAAGAGAGAGTTGGACACTGGATAAAATAAAATATCACAATTTATTGCTCAATATTCTTAAAACAAACAAATAACTCTCCAATACCGACTAATAAGAATCTCTCCAAATAAAAACAAACACATGCAAAAGCAAAAACAACAAACAACTAAAAATGTCCCTTAAAGGGTAAGCATTTTCTTTGCCAAATACAAAACAAAAATAGAACTAAAAATGTCCCAAAAACGGGCTGCATGCACACAGGCAGAATACAAGACAAAATTAAACCAAAACTGTAACTACAAACTGAAAAGTCACCTCACCTCAAGCAGGGACAATAAGTCAGACTCAGAACTCAAACAAAACTACTCTTAACTCAATTTGGCAAACTATTCACATACACAGGGAAACTCTTAACACCTCACAAGACTCAAATCCCTCCCATGCTGGCAAACTGTGTCCCACTGTCCACATTTGCCTCAAATGAAAGTGGCATTGCAGGTACAGGAGCACTCTCATCACGATTGGCGAATACGAACCAAGCCCCACCTGGAGGGTGGCAGAAGAGAGCCCCGTCCAGAGCCCCCCGCGGTCTTGGGGCACAGTTCCCAGTAGGCCAAGATAGGCAGCCACCGGCCGGCCATATAAAGCGGCCCAAGCAAAGGGTCCAGGGGACAGCCAGTTCATTTCTCTTCACAGTCTCTTCCACCAGATGATAGTGGGGCCACCTTGGGAGCTGATCCAGGAAAGGTCCCCAGCCTGAGAAGATGGGAGGGGGGAGGATGGGGGGCAGAGCATCCAGCCATTCAAGCCCATTTTAGGGAGCCAGATTAAGATAACAGTATTTATTTCGGTTCAAGCACTAGAGCTTGTTTTGTCTCTCAGTGGTCTCTCACTGGCAACTCTAAATCGTCCGAATCTTGGTCAGTTTCCACCTAGCCGACCTGACAGTTTCTCCAAGTTGGTGTTTACGATTACGCTCCTGCAACGCCATAATCTGATTGTTCAGAGCTCGGCACACACCAGCAAAAAATTACGGCAGCTTGCCAGTGGCCGCCAACAGTGCCCGAATTTTGCGATACACCAGTAAACCGCCAGCTCCAAACAGCAGAAACCCAGTTATCATAAATCCAAATGTGTAGATATCCTCTGTATCCTCAACAGAAAGAAGCGACAAACAACTGACCTTCCACACCCCCCAGGTGTCCATCACATATCCAGGCGCGAACCTTCCACCAGGACAAGCGGGCTTACCTACGCCCATTTTGCGGTTTGAATAAATTTGGTTAATTGCTTTGAGAGACCAGCTGATCAGATCCATGGTTCAAGATGGTTCAAGATTTAGAACAAAAATGCAGAGAGAAGCTCAGATAAGACAGGACAAGAAGCAGGGAGTGTGTGGAGGGAGAGAGAAAAGAAAGCCTCCGTCGAGAGCAGGAAGATGGAAGCAATGTCAAGCAATCCGTTCATTGATGAAGGGCCATGCTAGTTTCGAAAGATAAATGTAAGATACTAATATTTTGGCAGCAAAATGTAACTTTGGTGTGACTATACTTTACTTCTGTAAAAGTCATGCACATTTTCAGTACTTTAATTATTTAACAAGTCCTCTTCTTATAGACCTTCACCGGCCATTTTAATATTTTATAATGAAACATTTGTATAAATGAACATTTTTCTGACACAGATCTTTAAATTTACCTTCAGTTACTGATTAAACTCTTCTGAAGCACCAAAGAAGCAGATCACATCAGCAGGTTTTTTATGTAATGAAATAAGCCCAGTTAAGAAATTATTTTAAACTCTAAGAATTTTGTTTTATTGTTAGAGCAGATGAGGCAAAGTAAAAATGTTTCTTCCTCATTTGTCTCTCTCTGTGCAGGGGCAGGAGGTTGGTCTCCTCTGAATTCAGACAAATATCAATGGTTGGAAGCTGACTTGGGTGGACGGACACATATTGCTGCTGTTGCTACACAAGGACGCTATGGCAGCTCTGACTGGCAGACGGCCTACCTCCTGATGTTCAGCGACACAGGACACAACTGGAAACAGTACAGACAAGAAGGCACTATAGGGGTGAGTTTGTTGCAATAAGGTATACTGACACACATGCAAAGTATCTTTTAATAAATAGGTGAACTGGGTCATACAAAAGAGCTCCTTGCTTCACACATCTTCAGTATCAGAGCAAATAAAATTGCACATGAACACACCCTTAAAGATGACTTCCAGTTGTTAGACAGGTTTGTGCCTTTGTTATTGTTTTGGAGAGATGAAAAAAATGGAAAAGATTACATGTGAAGTGTTAAAGTAGTTAGCTTTCTGTCATCAATACTCTAAACAACCAATCAGAATGAGTTCATTGGCTGAATGTTGGCTTGCTCTGCAAGGCCCTTTAGAAAAGAGGAGACTTTAACTGTAAAGACAATCAGTGAAAAAAATATTGACAATTTCCGGAAATACTTAACGAGGAATGCATTGGCATGATTAAAAACATCAAAGCAACATAATAGAAGCCCACAAACTCAGCATTTTAATCATCATTAAATGCCAAATTTGATCTAAAAATCCCACCCTTTGAGGTTTTTATGACAATCAAAAATCTCTTTGCAGTGTCTGCATGTCATAAATGCAATATGTTTCTGTATGGGGATAGTATAATGTTGTGGTGTTTGTGGTAGTATTAACGAAAGCTAATAGAGCAAATTTCAGTTTTGATGTTTATTTATGAACATGTGGTAGGTCAAACAGGAGACCCAAGTTTCAGATCACATCAAATCACATTAAATTGTTTTGGAACACAATTTTACCACTATTTTGCTTGCATAAAGTTGCTGATTACTTTAAGTTTTGCTTACTGTTTCAATACGCATATGCATGCATTTTTTTTGCATTAATTTATTGTTTACTTTAATTGTCCATTCCCACCAGGATAGTCAGGGGGTCTTGGTCCAGTTGGGTGGGGAATTTAGCACTTTGGTTTGGTTTGTCTTCACACTTCACTTTAGTTAAGTGTGAAAATCAACTCGATCATGTCACACAATTATAACAGTGGCTCACAAGGGGTAATATTTCCCAAAACGACCACTGTTTCAGAAAAAAAAGGGGAAGGTTTTGCTCATTGATTGGCCAAGGCTGAAAACAGCTTGTTCACTGCAAGTTGACTAACAACTTGCACAACAAAAAAATTTTTTTTATGTTAATGTTAATGTAATGTAAATGAGTTAATGTTTACTTTTCCCCTGTCAGTGCACCCTACCAGAGTTAACCTGTATGCGTACAGACACACGCTGCACTTCTCAAATGAAGAAATTCGGACCTTTTAAAAACGTGGTCCACTCTCTGCACCCAGAATTATAGGTCATAATGCAGAACAACTCCAGTTTCTATTACGTAACAGCTAAACATGAAGCTAAATCAGATCATGGCAGTTTTGGGTATCTAAAATTTTTACCAAATTCTTCTACATCTGACCATGAGCTATTTCACCCATCTAGAGCCGAATATCTTCCTACACATGCATATGTTTTGTTGTGTTTACCCATGATGCCGTGCACTGAACCCACAATGCACTTTGTTTTGTTGTCTGCTTCCTGTATTTGGTCTGCTTGAAACTGACTTAGACTTGGGTTTGTAGTCAGACGAGTGCACTTCTTTGATTCAAATCAGAATTCATTTGCGCATTTACAATACCCCAAACAAAGTGGATCCTAACAAACAGACTTGGATTCGACTTTACCCTTACTTTTACTTACTGTTAATTTGTATTTTCATCAAAACTTTCTAGTCAAGATTAGATACTAAAACTTCAGTTGGGTTTAGAAAAAAATTGTGGACAGGTTTATGAAAATATGCATCATCACATTAATTCAGTTAATAATGCAGAAATAAACTGAGTGATTATGCTGAACATCTCCTGAATTTGTCAGAAAGAAAACCTATCACTGAGAAAATAGGCTGATTTTATAGTTTCCTTTCATGATTTCAATCACTTCAACTTACTGGGGTAAGCATCACAATTTCACTGTCTTAGATCAGATCCACCCGAACAATCTTCCAACAAGATAGCAATGATTCCTGGATATTTCTTATTGTGGGGTAAATCAGCTGGTCAGTAAAGAGAAGAAGAGTGGTTCGTGCTATCTGTCAAGAGCTTGCATGCTAGACAAGAACTTCCAATACTGCACTCAGAATAATGTGTAGAGACTCAGAGCAGTCATCTGCACACAATTGGGCACAACTATGAACTACCCTTTTTGATTATCGGTTGTAATAGCATGGCTACATATGTATTCTTTTCCTATTTATTGTTGTACACAAACACTCCAACATCCTGACAGCACAGAAAAAACAACAGGAAAGGTCTGCAGTTCATTACCTGTCATCATTACCCTTTTCCTCATTATATATGAGGAATGAGTTAATCAGGTGGGCAAACAAAACCCCATACATAATTAAAACATTGTGGACATAGCTCTGTTTGAGCACTTAATCATCAATTGAAAAAAAAAAGCTCATATTTACTTAAAGTGGCAGCAGGGCCAGATTGGCCATTGGACATACCTGGCATTTTCCCACTGGGGCTACATTTATTTTGGGCAGACAGTTTATTTATTGGTCTGAATGGTCCATAAAAACTACTAGATTGGTGGCCCAACTAAAAGTAGCTAAGCCCTCTCAATTTTTAAACACCACCCCCTTCTGCTGTGGTTCCCGTGTCTGAATAATTCATTCATCCTAATAGTCCAGAGAGCTTTATTCCCTGACCACCGGCCCATGAAACACTTTAACCTGTGGCCCATTGGTTATTTTCTTAAGGTGCATTCACACAAATATAGTTTACTTGACTCTGTACGATTGGTGACTTGGTTGAGTTAAGGCGGATTTATGCTTACATGTCGTCTGTGTCCGTGTGACCGCCGTAGGCTTTGCGTAGCTTCTTCCAGACCTAACGTGCACCCCTGCTACACAGACGATTATGCGGTTCTCCCTTGTTATTGGTCAATTTGGGATCACGTGTTGTCGGATATCTGGATCTTGTGGCTGAATTTGTGTGGTAACCACCGTTTCTAAAAACAATAACCAGTGGATCAAGTTGATGAGAGGCTAATCGAATTATTTATTCTTTTCTTCCACAAACTAATAAAGACACTTAACCATACTGGACGCCATTGTTTTTTTAAAACAGAAAATACATGCCGAACAGAAGTTAATCATTAAAACAACTCCGACCTGGTAAGTTTACCGGCCGATACCACCCCTGCTGCCACCTTCAGGTTAGGAGGAGAAACTACAACAGACACCAAAACAACGCGCACCCCCTACGCTCGAGTGCGAAAGCAAACTCACCAGCGTCAGCTACGCTGTAGCCGGCTGCATGCAGATGCCGTGCAAGCATAAATCCGCCTTTAGGGGTTGCAACCATAGACCGTATATTAAAGATGGATGGAGCCGCTGTTACGTCACCCGTAGGTTTCTGAAGAGCAAAAGCGAAGCTCGTTGGGCGGTTCCTACCATCGCCATCTTGGCAGCGTCACGTCTGCCGTTGCTCCCGGAAAATACAAAAATGGGCAAAGTGGCAGAGGTGAGAGGGGGGCTGTGAGCGTGGATGATTGACACCTAAAAAACTCTGAGCTGCCTGTAGCTAAAAGCTAATTGAGCCAACTCGGATTTAACGTAAGCTAACCAGCTAATATGGGTATGTGGGCTAAAGCTAAGACGCACTGTTAGCTGGCTAAAAAACGCGTTTGTGCTACACTCTTTCTTCTTGTCCTGGATTTTGGATACATGTCAATCAAAAGGACACGCCTCTAATTATGCCAAATTTCAAGATTAAATAGCATCTAAATGGATCTGTTAGAAAAAATTCACCCCCTTCACAGTTGTCATGAAGGTTAACTTGACCTATTAATCCTAAAATGGATTTTTGTACCAGGCTTTAAACATGTTTTTTTTTCTGCTGTGAAGTTGGCCTTTTTAACATGGGAGTCTATGGGGTTTTGGAGCCAGCCCCTAGCGGATGAGGGGTGACCTGCACTTTTTTGCACTTCTACATAAGCTTCACATTTCTCCGCCAGAGGTTGCCGCTTTGTTGCAACACTCCTCCAACCCAAGTTTGCTTTCACACCACACTACTCAAACAAATTGGACCTTTTAAAATATGTTCCCCTCCTCGCCTGAGGCCCTGCTGCATCAAGAACTACTTGAAGAGAAGCAAAAAGAGACAAACAATGAAGAAGAAAACTAACTCTGCACATCATAACCACATCAGAGAAAAACATGGTGATGCATCAGATCCTAACAGTCTTGGTTGATCATATTTCTATCAGATCTTCCTTCCTTGTCCGCAATCCATTTCTCCAGAGCATCGTCCCACATGCACGTATGTTTTGGCTGTGTTTACCCACAATGCTGTACATTGAATCCACAATGCCCTTTGTTTTGAAGTCAGAAAAAAATGTAAAAATAATTATGTTAAATCTCTAAAAATGCTTGATCGATTGCCAGTGTTTTTTTCAGCTGCCACAGATAATTATGATGATGATGATGATGGTGGTAAAGGCTGTGATTCCTGGATCAATGAGGTTCTTTAGTAGTGAAAACACCAGCTCTTCACAAAGTTATGATGAAGTGATGATAAAACCTAACTAAACAGCTGTTTTATCACTGTGTTAGTTTGTGTCCATACATTATTTTAAATTAGTTGATGACGTCAGTAGAAGAACAGCTGGTTTACGTGATGTGTTAATTGGTTAACTTGTGTTCACTGGTTAAAACAGTAGATCTTAAATTTAGGTATTTAATGTCTTCCTGAACTAAATCATCTCGTTGAAAGTGAGAACATGATTTTTAACCATCATTCATCAAAAATAACAGTGAGTCATCAGCTTTCTGATTTTATTTATTAGTGTATTTGTTATTGGTTGGGGGCTCATAGTTGGACAGAAGCAGCTTAGAGCCAGCTTTTATGAAGGTGTTTATGGACAATATACAGAAATAAAACACTTTTATTTACATTTTTGTCCGTATGTTATAGTGATGCAGCTGTTTGCCTCTTTATCAGAGTATCCAATAATTGTGGTCCTTCATGCATCAAATCAAATCAAATCAAATCAAGTTTATTTGTATAGCCCTATATCACAACAAAGTTGTCTCAGAGGAC
>JBAMHW010000018.1:25405472-25424695 GCA_037177495.1 Rhadinocentrus ornatus | reverse complement strand
TTGTGATAACCTTTTGACCTCTTTTGTGCTCGTGGTCTTAATAAAAGTCGCTGAGCAGAGCCCCTCAGAGGAATTCTGGCTTCTGGAACACAGACGTGTATCAGAGCTGGTTTCCCCTTTGCAAAGTGAACAAAAATCTTACGACTGTGTCCTGTCGTTCGTTGTGGTCAAAGTTTAAACCTAACAAATATAATAAGCAAAGTATTCCCAACTGGCAGGAGTACCAGCAACTGCCTCCTTCAACTGCAGTAGAAAAATGAGAGCTGGAATTTTAATGTCCAATGTTTACATTGATTTGTTGAATGTGGAAATGTTGCAATGGCACAAGTAGAGTTTTACATTTTTAACTGAATTTTCATTTTGAGGGAGGATGCTACTTCACCATGGCAACTTCAACTGCCATTCAGAAAGAAATTTCACAATAGCTGCGTCCCAATTCAAGGTCTGCACACTTTAAAGTGCAGATTTCTCCGTATACTCAACTTGACCTAGTCTGCCAGTTAAATTATGATGGATTATAGTTAATATGTCCATACCTGTATATCATTTTCTCACTTCCAACCACCAAACCCCTTCATCGACGCTGCTGCCATGATTCATCTATGTGTTATGGGATGTGTCTAACTCCTGTGTGTGTGGTTCAGCTTGCTTAGTGTGTGTGAGCGTGAGTAAACGTGCAAGCAGAGGGAAGCGCGCATCAGGAGAAATGAAAAGAGCTGAGGTGTGGTATAAAAAGTATGAAGAAGGAGTCAGAGGGATACCTTCGGGTTGCAGACGGACAGTGCAGTCTTATAATAAAGCCGTTTCTCAGAGCAAACACTGCCTTCCTTTCCTTGTGTTTCACCCGGTTAACAAGTGTAGAGAGGAGCTTAGGGAGTTAACCCCAAAGCAAATGCTACTTCGGCCGTGGAGAAGACAGATCTCCCCCGTGTCTTCAGGAAAACGGGAAAGGTTAACATTTGAATTAATAAACTGTTTGTCTGTGGAAAAAAATTAATAATGTTTTTAACCTGGATTTAAAAATGTCCACGTCTGGTGAAATTTTAATCTTTACTGGCAGTTTGTTAGCAGCATAACAGCCAAATGCTGCTTCTCCATGTTTAGTCTGGACTCTGGTCTGGACCAGTTCACCAGATTCTTTGGATCTAAGAGCTCTGCTAGGTTTTTATTCTCTGAACATATCACATATGAATTCTGGGCCTAAACTGTTCTGGGATTTGAAAACGATCAGAAGGGTTTTAAAAATCTATTCTGTGACTGATTGGAAGCCAGTGTAAAGATTTAAAAACTGGTGTGATGTGTTCAGATCTCTTAGTCCTGGTTAAAACTCTAGCAGCAGCGTTTTGGATGAGCTGCAGATGTTTAATGCTCTTTTTAGGAAGCCCTGATAAAAGACCATTACAGTAATCAAGTCTGCTGGAGATGAATGCATGGATGAGTTTCTCTTGGTCTTTCTGGGAGACTAAACTTTTAATTGTGCTGATGTTTCTGAGCTGGTAAAAAGCTTCTTAGTGGCAGCTTTGATGATCTGACTGAAAGTCAGATCTGAGTCCATCGACACTCCAAGGTTACGAACTTGGTCGGTAATTTTAAGAGCCCGAGTCTCCAGGTGTTTACCAATGCTGACCCTCTTCTCTTTGCTACCAAACAGAATAATCTCAGTTTTGCCTTCATTTAAATGGAGTAAATTTTCTTCTGTTTTACACTATTTTAATTTTCTGAGATTTAATTTTTGGGTTTTGATAAGCTGTACTACTAATAAATACTTGAAATATCTCACTTTGCATATGAGTTTATATGATATATTAGTTTACCTTTTTAACTTGAATTACCCAAATAAATTTAATTTTGTGCAATATTTAGTTGCACCTCTACCTTTATATATGAATGTAATAGCTGGTCTTTGTATTTTTGATATACAGTTTGGGCATTTTTCACATCAGAATTAACATTTGCACAGCAGTTAGTGCGTTTCTCAAAACAATTAGCACACACTGCAGAACCTAGTGGATAACCTGCAAAAGCGTGTCACTTGCTAAAAATAGATAGTTCATTCCTCAAAAGCAAGTATTTATGTCAATGAAACTGTCAGAGCCATCAAAATTAATTGTCCCTTCACCATTAAAAACAAGGTACTCACAAATGGCTTAATCCTGTTTTCATTATGACCGTCTTATCTGTAAGTGTTTTTCAACACAAAAAAAAGTCAGATCACTGAGACAGAAAATGCCCAAGACAGCACTACGCACTGCATGTACAGCCATTGGAAAACTACAGTAAAGTTACATGTTACTGTTGTTAGCAAGGTAACTGGATACAAGACACAGAATTGGTTTCTCTGTTTCACTTCATACACTTTTTACAATCAAAGTGCAACAGTAATTTGTTCAATCACAACCATTAAATATATTTTGCTTTCAAATTGTATCTGTTTACTGATGTCACTTTTACTGTAAATGCTCAAAATGAAAAACATCAGTGTGTGTGTGTGTGTGAGGACGGGGGTGGGGGGCTTATTGGATTGTGTCAAACTAATGCACACTACTGCCTCTGAAGCTCTCTGCTCTTTGATCTGCATTAATCCATACTGTTTTAACTATCCCACAAAGAGCTTTTAGATTTGATCAAGTGTCTACATGTTGCATGATCAACTGAAAATAGAAACCTGGTATTCCCACTGGGGAGCCTTGGATGTAATCTATCACCGTTGCTGCCCCAGCAGTACATATACTGCAATAATGACTTCTCAGAACCATAAGACAGCAGATTTGACCCACTCTTTCCATCTTTTGCTCTATCTATTAACACCTCTGCTCTCCAAGGCTCCATCTGTGACCTTTGAAAGCTTCTGGCTGACATTGGTGCTCATACTAAGCCTGGCTATTATCATTATGTTAATAGACTCGTGCTTTTTATGGAGACTTGCTGATGAGATTTTTGCACAGCAGGGTGTTTCCATTCAGCCTGGGAAATAAATTCCTTTTCATATACTAGTGTGTTGTCCCCATTTTTGCTGTAATAATTTCTCACCCTTCACCTCTTGTCCCCTCTCCTTTTCTACGCCTTTCTCAGGGCAACGTGACCTTTTCATGTGCTGAACCTGAATTTGTGGCCATAACGTTCACTAGTCCGCAGAGTTTCCTGAGGTTCCCAGGAGTTGCAGATCCGCCATCAATAGGCATGTCAGTGGGACTTCAGTTTCGGACATGGAACAGGGAGGGGCTACTGCTGACCTTTGATTTCCCAGAGAAAGAAGGGGTGGTCTGGCTGTACCTCAGCAAAACCAGATTACATCTGCAAATCAACAAGCCTGGCAGGGCACCACTAGTGCTTCAAGCAGGTCAGTCGGACCCCTAGCCATTAAGTTTATTTATATTGTCTAGGGTTAAATTCCATCAAATCTCCGATGGATCTTATTTAAAAAAAATAATGGATTCGATTCATATTGTACTTTATTGCTGACGGCACTCAAAGCGCTTACATCGGATCCATAATTAATCCACTCCTCATTCAAACTAGGTGATTATAAGCTACACGTGCAGCTACAGCTGCCCTTGGACAGACTGAAGGACATGTGCCAATGTGCACCAACGACCTCTTTGACCACTGAAATATTCATATTCATTCATACACCATTGATCCAGAGACTGGAGGCAAGGAGAGGAAAATGCCTTCCCTAATGACACAACGACAGATGACTGGGGAAGCCTTCTGGCCACTTGAGCCACCGCTGCCCCCATTTTTTATTCATATTTAATTCATATGTGTGAGGTTAGAATCTATTTGGAGGTCTACAAGAAAGGGGTTATGTTGTATAACTTTGCTTCAGCAACACTTTCTGTCTGAAACTATGTTTTTGCCCCTATGTATTTAAGGTTCTCCCTTCCCAAAAAGCCAAGTCTGCTGTGCTCTCTCTGTTCCCCCAGTTCAAGGAGTGGTCATGACTAAAATGAAGGGACTATGTATACAGGATGAGATTGTTGAAGTAATCTTTATTTTTTCAGTACATTTCACACATACCAAAATTAGTTCTCTGCATTTATCACTAGTTAGACTTACTAGGAGCAGTGAGCTACTATATTCCAGCACCTGGGAGCAATTGGGAGATTAAGAGTGGTTCACCTCTGTTGGCACACCAGGAACTTAAATCTGAAGTTCTCCAGACCCAAGCCCACCTCTGTAACCACAGGGCTGCCACCCACCAGTTAACATGTTACACAGGGACAAAGATTAGCAACAGCACAACGCAGCATTTTCTGTAAGAATAATAACTCCCTAATACCTTTTGCATGCACAAAAACAATAAAGGGAAGTAGAATTTTGCTAGCAATAAAATATGGTGCCTTTAGCCCAAAAAAGAATGAATGCTCAAGAACGCTTACAAATGTTGTCACTAGCTGAAAATATTAGGATGACTAACCCTTTAGAGAAGTAAATATGATAAATCCCTCTGTCACCATTCATCCATCTTTGAGTCCCTGCTGAATACTTAGGAAGACCAACATTTTATTTTTTTTTTAGCTCAACCTCTTTGCATTTGGCATTAATTCATTCATAGGGAGTTTTCTCCCAGGAATTAGTAAGCAAACTGGTTTTCAGTGAAGGTTAGGATTCACAATCTTTGGGGAACTCTTATTCTTTTTATTTGTCTGGCTGGGTCTGGGTGATGAAAACACTTGGTTAGGTTTTGGAAAATATTGTCTAGGTTAAAACAGATCGTCTCAGATGTTTACTCTTACAGAAACTGGTCAAAGATTAAAGCTTAACTCCCTTGTAAGTTTCAGGAGCAGTAAGTTGTATTTAGACATTTCTTAAGTAAAAGTTTACACTAGTGGATGAGTGGATTTTTTCACGTTGACATATCACACTTTTATATGTTTGTTTCCTACCTCAGGTTCAGCTCTGAATGATGGCCAGTGGCACTCTGTGGACCTGATTTCAGGACAAGGACGCCTGACCATCACAGTGGATAGAGACGAAGGAGCTACTGCTCAAGCCAGTCCTCCATTTCTTATCACACTGGGTGGTCAACTTTTCTTTGGTGGTAAGTATTGATTTATTACATTTAAATATTATCATGATGGCTTGATCCAAAACTTGATTGGGTTTTAGTTCTTGGGCAGGATCACACAGACACATTTCGGTCTAAGTAATTATTTACTTTTAGTAAAGTGACATTAAGCTTTGCAGACCTCATTTATTCTATTAGGGTTGATAAATCTTTGTAGTGGTTGGGCTTGGATCAGCGCTTGATCCGGGCCATTTAGTGCAAAGTTTGTATGCATCTTTCTGTATATACAGTACCAGCTATAATTTTCCAAACACCTTTCCATTAAATCCAGTGGCAGTGTGTCCAATCCTGGTCCAACACTGTTGTGTGATATTTGCTTTAAAGGAAATTAAGAAGAATTACCGAGTTGAAGCCTTCTCAAAAATAATCATGTTAAAATCAGATACTTAAGCCTGTCACCAGCAACATTATGGGTTCCTCTCCTTTGTTGACTAATGTTTTCTCGTGCAGGTTGCCCTTCTGAAGAAAGCAGCCAGGAGTGTACCAATCCCTTCAGAGCCTTCCAAGGCTGCATGCGTCTGCTAACTGTTAACAACCAGCCTGTCAACTTGATCAAGTTGCAGCAAAGGCTGACAGGAGATTACAGTCACCTGCAGATCGATATGTGCGGCATCATTGACAGGTCAGGCAAACAGCACCGTCTGTTTGGTCAGTTTTAGGCAGCAACATTAAACTCAGTAAATTTGCCAAATTAACTTTTATATGTGTTTTTACTTGTATTGTTCCATGAATGTTTGTTTGAACATTTTATTTAATGTTCGACATATTGTTAATTTAATGTGTATTTTCCGGAAAACTGGGCTACAAATGGATCAATAAGCAGCAGTGAAGGAGATGACATGGAAAATTTTCTGCAGGAGGCGCTTGAATTCAGAGCAACATCTACAGAGTATATGTCCCATTTTTAGCTAACTGAATAAGCATGGAAGCAAAACTATTGTTTAACTTCTAGTCATTACAAAAACTTAATTATATGCTCAGCCTGTCTTTAAATGCTTGGCTTTTAACATTTTAAAAGGATTTTAGAGCCATGCTGTGTATGTGCGTTTGCTGGAGCTAAACAGCTGATGTTGTTCACCAAAACATCCATTTTTACCATTCGTCAGAATCAACATTTCCTTATCAGATATTGGAGAAACTGACACCGATAAAAAAATTTTTCTTCCTTCATTGTGGAAAATGTCAAGTCAAGCTCCCTGTGTGAATTTAATGCCGTGTTTTTATGAGCTATAACACATCGCTCTGAGAACATGACATTAGACCTTTTTCTAAATCATTAGCGCCCACGGGTGTATGGTATAGATATTATCTGCAGAACAGTCTTTGTTTCAGTAAAATGTCAACTTAACAAAAATTTATACTTCCACAACCCCCCCTCTGCAACATACAGGTGCCCTTTTCTGATATAAGCACTGTTTGATGAATCATATGTTTGCTGAATTATCTGCAGCCTGACTGGCTTATGAGAAAGCTTTCCAGATATGGAGATAAGCAAAGCCACCATCAAAATACATTAAAATTCCAAAGTTGTGGAAGAAACAAAAAGACTGTACCTGCTTAGTCCAACTTGTATTTTTGAGCAAACAAGAGAAATTGGAGCTAAACAGCAATACCCATGCCATCTGCCAAGCCTGTGGCGTAAGGCTTTTGCTAACAGTGAATTTCCCACTGTCTGAAAGATTAAAAATCCATGTTGCACCACCTTTTCCCCTTTCACTCTCAGCAGTCACAATCTGCTGACCTTATTTCTCCTTCTATGCTTACTGAGCTCCATTCATCTTAGCATTCATCCTTTTAAATGCTCCATCACTTCTTCCTCCTCCTTCAGGTCTTCCATCAGCTTTAATTCCTCCTTTTCTATGCTATCTTGACAGTTTTGTCTCATGCCTCGTGTATATCTGAAGTCTTAATCCCTCCCTCTTTTCTGCTCTACTATTGCCTGTCACTGCCAGCTCCATATTGACAGAAAAACTAAAAGTTGTATAATAAAAAGTTATAAAGGTTATTTGAAAGATAACATGATAACATGCTGGAAATGTATCTCAAGTTGTATTAATTAAATTTTTATAGTCAATTTCCAAAAGATGTGGGGTCTAGATGGTAGGCAGGCCATGCCCAGCACCACAGTGAAGCCATGCTCTTATAACTGCGGTTTACCGTACTAGCAAATAAGCAGGCTTCTAAATTTGGTGTCTCCCTTAAAAAAAAAAAGAAAGAAAAAAAGAAGATATTTTCTATTATAGTTGTTAAAAATCCAAACTTTAACTCCTGACCAAGTTTTATTGTTAGTTTACACCAAACACTTGGCACAAAAATCTCTAAGGTTTTCTTCATCTTACTGTATTTTATCAGCAATGAAACTTTATAAAACACCTAAGGATGTTAAGGTTTGCAGGAAAACAGGCAGGAACCAGGAAAGAGCAGACAGCAGATTCAGAGTTTACAGAGATTTATGCTAGTGTATCCAGAGTCTTTGGAGGAGTAACAATAAAAAAACTGAGGCAGGGGTGGTGGCAGTGCAGCAGGCCGGATGACAGGTAGGTAGACAAAAATGTTTGGAGCCAGACTGTACACAAAAACTCAACCAAATCTCTTAATGGCCGGTGTTGTACCACTTGGGTAAGGCAACGATCTGGCGACGAGTGGACTGCATTCTGGCTCTTATGTAGGCTGGCTGACCCAAACAGCAGCAGGTGAAATAATAATAATAATAATAATAATAAAAATAATAATAATCAGGAATTATCATGACAAAGGATTTATCAAGACCATATCCAAATTTTGAATATATATATAGGGGATACATCTTCAACAAAACAGAAGAAGAGTAATGTGATGAGATTTACATGTGCTGTCTTGTCTATCTCCCTCAGATGTTCCCCCAATCACTGTGAACATGGAGGCAGCTGCAGTCAGTCGTGGAGCACCTTCCACTGTAACTGCTCCAGCACTGGCTATACTGGAGCCACCTGCCACAGCTGTAAGCACCCAAAGCTTTGTTGTTTATGGCCGTTCAAAGGTCATTCACACAGAGTGTAAAGATGTGCTTGTTGGATCTGGGCTTGCATGTTAATATATGCATGTGGAAGCTTATTTGTTATTAAATAGATTTATGACCTCATTTAATATGGAGAGATCAGATGTGAAGATATACAAAAATTTAATGATGTAAAAGAGCTGAATTTGAAACTAAATTTGCTTGGCGATTCCACCCTGATTCATCATCTATATGGAATTGTGACAGGAACAAAGTAAAGGTATATGACTGGACTGGTGACATGCAATAAGGTTAATGGCTGGTGAGACACTGACTTCTCTGGAGTCAGATTTACAATTGTAAGAACTGAAAAGATTATCTTATTTACTCTTCATCCAACAGTATGCAACTATGCCCCCTTGAGGTGAGGCAGAGTACTGCCTATCTCTGACTTCTCTGTACTTTATTGTACAATCAGCAGGAATACTTCTCTCACACATACATTAAAGACATTACACAGACTGTGGAGATTCATGGTGTATAAGAAATATTTCTGAGCACTGCCTTACCAGCCTCTCCTGACTGCACGTCACTGGATTGGATCCGTCTAGATGCTGGCAGGAAACCAGCATCAGATACTTCAGATGAGACTCTTCTGGGATTATGAAGAGGTGGAGATGGGGAGGATGTTGGTTTCATGAAAGCTAGCCAGTAGCAGGAATAAAGAGCAGAGATTAGATTAATTGACTTGAAAAGTAGCAGAAACAAAGTCAATTGGACCAGAGTTGTGATGTCAGAATAAAGAAAGGGTTGAGTCTGACAGTCTGATAAAATGGAAATTACGTACTGTAGCAAGATGTAAAATCTAAACACTAACTGAAGAAAAATGACTGCATTATGATTTCATGCAACATTAATATATTCTAAACATCTTTTATAATAACCATGATAATGATGTTGATGATGATAATGTCTCTTTCCTCAGCAATATACGAACAGTCCTGCGAGGCATACAAACACAGAGGCAACACATCGGGGTATTATTACATTGATGTGGATGGTAGTGGACCCATCAAGCCACAGCTGATATTCTGCAACATGACAGGTAGCTGACACTCACATAAAAACACACACTTATGGAAACACAGCATGCAACTCATTTGGTGTTTAGTCTTCCTGTCTGACATTCTCAAATACGAATATAAAGTAAACACTTAGTCTTTTTTCTTCTTCCTCTCAAACAGAGGACAAGACGTGGGTGGTGATCCAGCACAACAACACAGAACTGACTAAAGTAAGTCCAACGCCAGGAAACAGCCAGCATGCAGCTCACTTTGAATATGCATTTGATGAGGAACAGCTAGAAGCAATTATCAGCCAATCGGAGCACTGCGAACAGGAACTGGTTTACCACTGCAGGAAATCACGCCTCTTCCACACATCAGGTAAGGCTCGTTGATATTGTCTGGATTCTACTAAGTAAACACAAGCTGATCTTGACAAATAATAATAAAAAAAAAGCATTATCAATTAAAACCTAAAGCTCTCACTTGGCCAATGTGACTAGTTTTGTCTTCGTTGAGGTTTTGTTTCTGTTGACATTTGCTTTGTTTATTACAGCAATTGAATTATTAACTGTACCATTGGCTTTATGCAGATTATTGCCTATACAGACACTACAGAGCTTTGTTTCTTTGGGAACCAGTCTGATGCATGTGTTGTCTGATGCATCCTTTTAAATCTGTTTGAAAGTTAAAACACAAATGGTTTTGTTGTTGCATTGTGAATGCACGATAATAAATCTAATATTGAGGTTTCTCTATTAATGAAAATAAGATGGTGAAAAGTTCAGAGATGCACACTTAAAAACACTGCTGTTTTTGACATTTAAAAATGTGATTATTGTCACTATTCAATTGTCCGACAGCATGTTACGCATAATCATCACTGAAATTATTTAAGCTATATGGGCCATGTATTTTTAGCCTCGGCATTTGTGCTTAGGCCTGTCGCGATAAGCAATAAGTCAACTAATTGCACGGTAAGATAAAATGAGGGCGATTAGTTTCCCAGCCGCGATAATTTTCATTATTTTTTTCCCCAATCTTACTTTACCATAGACTGTGTATGACAGCAAGTTTCACTATGGAGGATCTCGACTGAACGCTCTCGTCTCTTGCGGAGTGATCTAGTCATACTTGACAGCAGCATGTTGCAGCACGAGACCGTGGTGAAGCACCTGTGCGAGCCGCCATGCCGCATTTGTTTTATATGGCTGCCAACTGTCACGCATCGGCCTTGAGACTCACGCATGTGAGTGGCTTCTCACGCTAAATCTCCGATTCTCACGCTGAATCATGTAAATAAGTCGAAAGGAGAAAAATAGCTGCTACCACTTTCTCATTTATTGTATCCCACATGTAGCAGAACACACGTAGCCTACAACGTTAGTACAAAGCCCCCTTCCTGGTCTACCGTAATAACCCCCGTAATGGGCAGGCACATTACACAGAGTCAGCCTATATACTATCGTATATGACAAAATACACAAAGAGCAATGTCGGCTAATCTAGAGGTTCGGGAGGATTCCCAGGGGGCCACATTACTTTTAGGCCGGTGTCCCGGCATATGTGGAAAAGCGTTGCGACGCAGCAGCGGTTCACTCACTGCTCCTAGATCAGTCTGACACGCAGTGATGGGGGAGATATTTCAGCTTCACAAACGATGCGCAGGATATTTTTTCTATTTTGTTTTTATTATTACAATGTTACTGTTTGGCAGTTTAGCCGGGTTTTACTGTCTGAGCTCCATGTTTAATATTTTTTATATATGTATTTTTTGAAGGGCAATTTTGTTTACAGAACAAAGACTTTA
Source organism: Rhadinocentrus ornatus (assembly GCA_037177495.1). Taxonomy (NCBI): domain Eukaryota; kingdom Metazoa; phylum Chordata; class Actinopteri; order Atheriniformes; family Melanotaeniidae; genus Rhadinocentrus; species Rhadinocentrus ornatus. The sequence continues at coordinate 25,413,773 of JBAMHW010000018.1, read as the reverse complement.
TCATCCATTATACTTAATGTTTTTGGTTGTGTTTGGTTTTCATTCATTGTTAATGAGACTGAGAGTCCATTCTATTTATTGTTTTTGTTTTGTTATTTAAAATTTCTTCCGTAAAATGTTCTTTAGAAATTAAAGCTTGTTGATCTTTGAAAGGGTGTACTTGCATTATTATGGCATTATCATTTTTTTAGTTGAAAATGGTCTCAAAATGACAACATTATGGCTTTGCGCAATGTTATCACTTATCAAGATCATTTCTGAGAAAATTTATCGCAAAGGCAAATTTGTTATCGTGACAGGCCTATTTGTGCCTATTGATAATATGAGTACATTTATCTCTTATGTCACATTATGAGGACTTACCTACCTGGTCCAAACTGGTCCAAAATAGTATCAATTAGCTTACTTTGATTTATTTGCTTGTTTACACAAAAAAACTAATCACAAGGAAGAAGCTCAGTGCATTTCTGCATGTAGACATGGTCAAGACAACTTTCTAAACTGAGAATGAGAAAGAAAAAAGATTCAAGTGACTTTGAACGTGACATGGTTGTTGGTGCCAGATAGGTTATTATTATTATTATTTTTTTTATTTAAAATATTTATTTTATTCGTAACAAGAAAAAACAAAACAACAAAATTTCAACACCTGAATGAAAAGGAGCAAAAAGAAGAAGATCTTTTCCGCTCTCACAATACATTTAAACCAAAATGTCACTTTTATATAACATAAATAAAAATAAAATAATAATAAAAAATTTAACCAAAAACAGCTGCAGGCCAAGTTCTTACACATACAGTACTTCACATTTGACACTTTATTATCTACAAAATACAATAGAACAAAACATGACATGAAAAATTAACCTTATTCATTATATTTTCTTATCATAGTCTTTAACAATCTTTTTAAACATAATAATTAATTTTATTCATTTGGTTTCTTTATCCAGATTGTTCCATAAACTGACTCTGTACACTGAAACACATCACTCCAACACCTAGGTTGGTCTGACTGTTTCAGAAACTGCTGATCTGCTGGGATTTTCAAACACAATCATCTGCAGGATTTACAGAGATTGGTCTGAAAAAGAGAAAACATCCAGTGAGCAGCAGTTGTCTGGACCAAAATACCTAGGTGATGTCAGAGGATAATGGGCAGACTGGTTGGAGATGATAGAAAAGCATTGAGAAAACCATCTCTGAACATACAACACCTTGAACCTCAAAGCAGACGGGCTACAGCAGCAGAAGACCACACTGGGTACCACTTCTGTCAGCTAAGGACAGGAAACTCGGGCTACAATTAAAAAAGATTAACAAAAGATTGTAAACATAGCAGACCGGGAAAACATTGCCAGTCTTTCTGAGTATTGTTGCTGACCATGTCTCATACATGCAGAGATAATTTAGAGCAGTGATTGCCAACCCTGGTCCTCAAGGCCCACTATCCTGCAGGTCAGACTTCTCCCTGCTGCAACACACCTGATTCAAATTAATGGCTCATTAGCAGACTTAGGGACCATTTATTTTGAATCAGGAGTGTTGCACCAGGGAGACATCTAAGACCTGCAGGATAGTGTGCCTTGAGGACCAGGGTTGAGAATCACTAATTTAGAGCCTAATTTCAGCAGTGTCACCCTCAAAAACAAACATGTAAAATTCAGAAATAAATGGTTGAATCTGATGTGAGTCTGTTGCCTGAAATAGACATTGTTGTGTTTCAGAGGGTGCTCAACTCAGCTGGTGGGTGGGAGGTCCTGGTTCAGGACAAGTGCAGACTTATTGGGGTGGGGCTCCCCCAGGCAGCCAACAGTGTGCCTGCAGTCAGCAACACAACTGTGTGGACCCCAAACACCACTGCAACTGTGATGCCGACCGCATAGTATGGTAATGTCTTCCTTTCACTTCCACTAATTATTACAGTAATAACATTTCCTACAATTTATTTATTTGTTTGTTTGTTTTAACTTTTTCCCAGGGTGAAACAAAGTAGTATCCTCTAGAATTTCTGATCTTTCCATTTTAATTCTTCTTCCTTCGCATCCTCTCTCTGCTTTCCAGGGCTAATGACTCTGGCCTGTTGACCCATAAGGAGTCTCTTCCTGTCAGATCTCTGGTGCTGGGCGATGTCCAGAAGTCTGGATCAGAAAGCGCCTATAAGGTGGGACCTCTCCGTTGCCATGGAGACAGTAAGTTGTACAAACGATGCAGAGCTGTGCCTGAACTGTCCTCATCCATGATTTCTACATTCGTAAACACGTCGTCATGCTTTTTTTTTTTTTTTTTTCAGAAAATATCTGGAATGCTGCATTCTTTAATAAGGACACATTGTACCTCCACTTTCCTACATTCCACGGAGAGCTGAATGCAGACATCTCCTTTCTCTTTAAAACCACCTCATCTTCTGGTGTCTTCCTGGAAAACTTGGGCATCAAAGACTTCATTCGGATTGAACTGAACTGTGAGTGACAACTGTTGGGTGAGCTGTCTACTCTAGACTTCACTATGATGAAAGTACAGGCTGATCAAGTTTCAGCAGGATGGGAATCATCAGAGGTTTATGGTCCTACATCGGAAATATAAAAACTACACTTTACCACCTGCACTGCCATTTATTTGGCCTCCCTGGGGAAATCACTGCAGCGTTGGTGTCTCAGCTTGCTGCAGTACGTTTTCTTTTAAACCACCAGAGTGTGGAGCTCTCTATTTTATTTTGGCATGTTGAAAAAATTTATGGTGGGTCACAAGCTGTATCATAACTGTCCTGACCACAGTTCTTGATGAAGTGTTGCATTGTCTAAACTAATATATTATTGGAGCTGGTCTAGAATAAAACACACTTCATAAAATAGAAATGACAACGTTGGACTGTATATTGGAAATTTGTCTGCTTGACCCAGTGGTGCCATATTTTACCTTTTGCTGGGAATTTGCTGTATGAAGCTGTTGCTTTTAAACGATATGAAAGAAAGTTCGTTTATTAAAGGTTCTGACTTTTCATTCTGACCTCTTAACTAGAATAAATTATTTATTTCACCCTATCACACTTTACTACTGTTTTAAACACATAAATGAAAGGAAAGAAGTGAGAAATTAGTCTTAACACTCTTATGATGTGCACCTGAAAACAATTTTGTTTGAGTTAATTTTCACATATTTTTTGTGGTGACTTTTCACCACACAAAAAACTCCAGATGTGCAAGCTCATTTAAAATAATGCTAGAGTCTTTTTACAAGTTATAACATCCAAACAGGATGAGAATAAATTCTTTTCCCATTTAAAAAAAAATCTGCATGAAAGTTCTGCAATCAGACCGATTTTGCACCATCACTTATTTATGGACTGCAGAGTGAAAGCATCTCAAAGTAAATGTTTCTAGTCTAATTGTATCTCTGTTTTAACATGCTGACATTTATATTCACTTTACTCTTGTCAAAACATGTTAAATGTCATTAGATCAGTTAACTGAACTGAACTGGTAGCGTTTATTTGTTCATTTTGTAAACAACTAAAATAGCTTATTTTTCTCAACCTTGTTTTTATTTTGGGATAATCAGTTATACATTTAAACTAGTTTTGAGACTTACTTCTAAACAAGTAGCATTTCTGTGAGACTTAGAGAATCAAGCGTTACCATAAGTAAAGTTTAACCCTTACTACCTATGAATGGATGAAATGCATGTGCAGCTGTTTGCTGTAAAAACAACATTTAAGATTTCTTTATTTGTCTCCCTTGTGAGAAATGTGGCTCGGTTTAAAAGACACTGCTGTACAATAGGAACAATAAAACCAGCACAACAATAAAAAGCAATACAACATTTAAAACAATGAAACCATCTCAGACAATGAAATTAAGTAAAATTGAAATCATATAAAAGTTTCCTTACATTCCTCACTGAGAGGAACAAATGAATGTTTTTACCTGTTGTGTTTGCACATGTAGACCCTACATCTACAGTACTCCCTAAGTTTAATTAGATTTCATATGCAGAACATGGGAGTGTCTGTTGGGATTTTTTTTGCCTGTGAAGTGATGCCTGGCCAAAAAGCTCGTGGAATAATTTCACTTTCTGTTACTAATAGTTTGTGAATCTGAATCTTGGATTTGACTGTTAGATTTCTTAAACCAACTGGTGATACCACACAGCAAAATGGACTTTATTGTAGCTCCTTAAAAGAGTCAAGTCAGTCCAAATCACTTTATTTGTCCCCAAAAAGCAAACAGTAGCTTGATAAGTTAAAAATACGTACAGGCAATAAACACAGACAGCAGACAACATTCACAGTGTGGCATTAAAAAGACATGAGGCAGATTAAAGTGCTTCCGTTATTTAGGAGGTGCTCAGTCTTCAGAAGCTGGACAGTCCTGGGGACGAAAGTAGACTTCGTCCTTTGTGTTCTACAGGCTGGACAGCGCAGGCTGATTAACATTGGGTTTTTGGAAACACCAAATAAACAGAGTCTACGCAGAAAATGCAGGTGCTGGTGGATTCTGGCACAAGCAGTGGCAACCTGTCAGCTCCAGTCACTGTCGATTTGTTTAAAGTCACCTGTTCAATGGTGGTAATGGGAAATTGAACTCATTACGACCACTTGTATCATGTGTATGTATTTCTTTTAGACTTGGAAAAACGTTTGTATGCTTCGCCTTTGACAACCTGTCAAAAATAAAGATTTTTTTTTTTTTTTTACTTTAGTTCATTTTTCATAGAAATTAACACCTTAATTGTTCTTGGGTTAATTATTTTGTAGTTGGTTGTAACAAACATTTATGAATGTCAGTGATGAATGTATCTATGTGCCAACTGGTTGGTAAATTACTCTAGTTTGAACAGATTATTTCCGTAGTTAGGTTCAAAGCTTGGCAATCTTGTGCTCTTTGGCACCACCCACAATTTTGTCAAACAAATCACACCCAATGGACAGAATAATATAATGTCTGCAGCAAACAAAAAATAATATAAATAAATAAATAAGGTATAGATTTTTTTTTTTTACCATTTGCTTTATCTTATTTATGTTTAAACATTAGAATGTGGAAACTGTGTGCAATCAACAAATGTGCAACGCAATTTGCGCTGTAAACATTAGTGTCATGTACTGCAAACATGCAGAGAACCTTTGTGTCTGTGTGTGTGTGTGTGTGTGTGTGTGTGTGTGGTTGTGTGTGAACCTTGTATGTAGGTACAGAGAATGTATAAGTAACAATGTCAAATGTGTACCTCAGTAAGTTAGTAAGCCTCGGTTTTAATGTCCCCATGGCAGCCTCCACAGAGGTCCTCTTCTCCTTTGATGTGGGTAACGGCCCGTTGGTGGTCAGTGTGAAGTCTGACTTCTCGCTGAATGACAACCGGTGGCATCGCATTAAAGCTGAGCGTAATGTGAAAGAGGCATCGCTGCGTCTTGACCAGCTCCCTGCTGCCACGCAGGAGGCTCCTGCTGACGGGCACATCCACCTACAGCTCAACAGCCAGTTATTTATAGGTGAGTGTCTTCGTGTGTGTTCCTGTGACAAAACTTTGGAAAAGCTGCTTTATTATGATGTCAACAAAGATCAAAAATTTTTTAAAAAGAGATAACATAATACAACCCTCTGTTGGTAGCAATTCTCTTTTTGTCCACATTTTCTTTCACTGTCTCTCTTTTGCTCATGTTGTTTTCTTCTTTTTCCTCACAGCAACATCAAAATGCCTCTAATCCTATGCAATGCAATTTTTTTAGCTTCAGGGAGATTTATGGTTTTAAATCACTGTCATTTGTTGTCTTTCTAAGCCATGTTGATAGTAACAGAAACTAAACCTTTCCACAAACCCTCGCTCTAAAAAGCTTTGCTTTCCCTCCAAGTCCAAACTCGACAGAGAACACATTGCAGTCTCTGGTTCTTGATCTGAGGTGCAATTGTGAGATTTTTTAAAAAGTTCAATATATAAATGTCCTCATTTTTAAGCTGTAAAATGACAATACCTTTACGGACTTAAAGAAATCCCTTCATAATGCTAGAAATGTGCAGTAAAAAGACTTGCTTGTAGTGGTCAGTTTCCTTGCAGTAACCTTGGTAAAGCATTTTTGAAGGTAGTCTTTTCCTGACAGCTCCCAATGAAACTCTTAATCCCTGACGTGAACCTCATCAACTCCTCTGTCTTGGAAGGCACTTTATCTCATCATAACAGTTTTGAATTAGCCCGTTTTTGCAGTCAAGACAATTATTATGCTGTAGAGCCTGTACTCTGAGGACAGTTGGAGGTTGTAATGTCAGAAGTTGCAGAGCAATAACTTTGGGGGTTTTAATCTTGTCCAAGAAGGGAAAAATGTGCACAGTCTCTGTCAGTCAAACAGAAAGGGCAAAAAAAGAAGAGACTTACAGTTAAAAATATATATCATTAAGGTGCCTCTTTCCTTAAAAGGTACAGTGTGTAGCTTTTTTGTTTTTTTGTTAGCAAAATTCAAGAATTGCTTTCATAAATACATATTTTACCAAAGTCTAATACAGTAGCCGAAAGGAGACAAACTTGTTGGCAGTTTCGGGGAGAGGAGGAGGGGGAGGGTGTAAACAAGCCAAGAGGACCGTGGATGATTCAGCTTGCCAGCTTACATTGAAATGGAGGGCCATTTATACTCTTTGCCCGCGAGACACAGGAAAAAAAATAGCCAAGAAAAGAAAAAGAAATAATAACCGGGAGAATAAGAGTGTACATCGGTGGAGTTTTTACCAGATGGAGGCAGCTGATGAGGAGAGGGACTTCAAAGCTAATGCGGTGGTTGCAGCTTTCTACTGGATAGGTGATGCAATCTAACAGTGAAGTTTATTTTGGCGTTTTGTTAGAAACAGGGCAGGGTGGTCCAGCAACTACTTTATTCTCCCGTTTAAGTTAGATCATTTACTGAAACTTGATATATAAAACCTGTCTTGTCCAGCATCATAGCAAGCAGAAAGTCCGGCTGAAGGACTTCAGAGCCAAACGGGCGTACAGACATTTCTACGACAGCAGAAATTCGACACGCCCATTACCAGCATTGCATCCAGGACAGTCGGTGAGGGTGAAGCTGGATTGTAAAAAGGAGTGGCGTACCCCTGCTAGGGTGATCAAAAAAACCTGCAGACTGGGGACGGGGCTGTGCTACGGCGTAACAGGAGACATCTTCAAGCGGTTCCAGATAACACCGACTCCTTCCCTGAGTAGACCCTACAAGTGTACCAGAGAGGAGCTCTACTCAACCGGAGAGCAGCCTGTCTACACCAGTCACCACGGAGGCGGATTCATCTACAGCCCAAACACCCACAGAGACTAAGCCACAGACTCCTTTGCAGGATTCTCCTCCTTCACAGAGCGTGACCAGGCTGAATTTTCGAGGACGTGAGGTCAGGTTGCCTCTTAGACATAGAGTGAGCTAGCTGAACCATGGGCTGAAGTGGAGAAGCTTAGCTATTACTGTTAATGTTAGATTGTGTTAAACTCATGTATTGCTAACCGGTTGTAGCTAAGAGTTTACCATGCAGATGGGTGAGTAAAATTTAATTTTGAGTTCAATTAATTAGAGCTGCTAAGCTAAGGTTAGATTACGGATGCCTCCTACTTTTGTGACATTATGTTGAGTTGATTTAACTAAGCCTTTTTGTTATTTAAGAGGGAAGATGTTATGTGGACTGGAATTGTATAGACTACAATGTCGCCGGAAGATGACGTCATGAAGACATGCAACTTGTGGTGAATCAGGACCCAGCTTGGATATAGATGTAGCATGTGGTTGACGTTGCTGTGTTGCTGCTGTTGCTGCTGTTGCTAATAAAGTGCCGTTAATACAAAGAGTTCTGATTAACGTGACAATCTCTTAGTGTATAAACCCACTGGACAACTCAGTGACTGTTTCAGCATGCAGAGGATGACGAATAGGTAGCCACTGGCACCGGCCATCCAGAGCGGCCCGAGTGAAGGGTCCAGGGCCCCAGGAGCCCAGAGACACCCACCCCCCCACCACCAAAGGCAGAGGGCCCGCACCATGCCAAGGAGAACCGGGCCCAATGCTCCAGCTGCCCACCCCAGTGAACCAGGGCATCAACGACCACCACCCCCCTCCAACCTCCACCCAGATGCGGCAGACCGGGCACCCCCCAGAGCCAGCAGCCCATCAGTGCAGCCAAACTGGGTCCTGGCCCTCGAGCAACCACCTCCCCCCGCCACCCATGGGGAACATGGGTGCGTGAGGTCCCAATTAACCTCACGCTCCTGCCTGTTTATGATGTGTATGTTGTTTGCAATTAAAATTGAGGGGCATTGACCACATTGTGCTGGGAGTGA
>JBAMHW010000018.1:25395032-25405372 GCA_037177495.1 Rhadinocentrus ornatus | reverse complement strand
CTTCATCAGATGATCTCTGAGTCTGCAAGTCACAAAAAAACGATTTCATACGATAACATTAGCTATTAGCAGTAGCTGGGTACTAAATACATGGAGGGCACGCTTGTAACTTATTGGCATAAAAAAATAATAATTATGTATTGTTCTATTCCTCATCACCTGACGGGACACTCGGACTTCACATTTATGAATCTCTGCGGGACACTCGGACTTCACATTTATGAATCTCTGCGGCTTCCATAGCCATAATAATGCTCTTAAACGGTGAGGCTGCAGTAGAGCACTACGCGGCTGCTTGTAATATATTAGCGCACTACTAGATGGGAGTAATTCTTACACACTGCGGCTTTAAAAATTATCACCACTGCTTTTCAAGCATCCAATATGAGACTGGTGACAAATATTTTTACCTATAGGTGCAGAATATCAAAAGCCAATAATAATAAAGTCAGATTTCAGAAAGGATTCCCTTAAAGTCTTGACAAAGAGGATTAAGTAAAAAAAAAAAAAAGTAAGATCAAAATATGCTTAAAATATCACTTGTATTGGAGCATAAGCCTTCAAAAATCATTCTACTTACATCTTCTTTAATATTTAAATTAACAATAACAATTAGACAAAGATTATCTAAAAGACAATAAATTATTATCCTCTCATGAGTTGTGTCCCTGCAAGTGGCCAAAAAAGGGTAATAAAAATTAAATGCTTATGTGTTTTATTTGTGCTTCTCTTCAGGAGGCACCGCTTCCAGACAGAAGGGATTTCGGGGCTGTATCCGCTCCCTTCAGTTGAATGGAATCACTCTAGACCTGGAGGAGAGAGCGAAGATCACCCCTGGCGTTCAGGCAGGATGTCCAGGTCACTGCAGCACCTATAGCTCGTTGTGCCAGAACCACGGTCGCTGCGTGGAGAGAACCAAAAGCTTCTCCTGCGACTGCAGCTCATCTCCTTACACCGGAGCCTTCTGTGACAAGGGTACAGAGGCTTTGTTACCAACATCACATACAAAAAACGAGGTGGTATTATAGCTTTACCGCCTGTCGGGTCATATTGAAGACTTATTGTGATATTATTTCTCATTGGATGACACTTTGTCTTGTTATGCACATCCAGTGCTTTTGAATATTTTAAATCCCATAATATACTGCTGTACAACCTCATTACTTACTTATATATATACTTACTTACTTATATACTTATAGACAGTTGAAACCCTCTCTTGGCATCTTGACAGATGTTCTGTCACTAAATGTTTTTAAGATTATACACTTCCTGTTGACTTTATGTAATACTAATTATGAGAGGAACATCGAGTCGTCGCATCAGCAGAGTAAGACAGCCTCGCGTGTATTCAATAATTAACAATCCCAGCTGTGCAGCTTGTACACAGGTAAATCTGCACCAGAAACCACATCTTCCACTGCTGACTGTGTTATAATTAGAGATTTGGTATGTATTCATCAGCTGTCAGTTGGTTTTTCTGAGGCAGCTTTTGCAGAAGCTCACTAATTAGAGGATGTCTATGTAACAGAACAACTGCTCTTTTAGGGATATGAATAACTCCTAAGGGGTCCTGTTGTGAGATTTTTTGCTTAGAGTCAGTGCAAAGACATGCTTTATGTGCAATGCAAATTAGATGTAAATCATACCATGTCTGGGAAAAGCTGATTTGTCCATGGGCCCCTGCTTAAAATACAGATGAACTGAAAATAAGTAATACGAGGAAGACCTGGAGCTACATTTACATTATTTTACCTTTCAGTGAGTGTTGCATCATTATACATATTGATGAATATAAAGCAAGGGTGAAAGATGACATTTTATAATAAAAGAGTGAAAGTTTAACCCTTTAAATTACTTTCATTTTATATTTAAAGTTTTTATAAGAGACTGAGAAGTAAAACTTTTATTGGAAAGTTCTGTGATGGTTTTTTAACACAAGAAAGTCTGAACAGGTTCTGCTAAACATGACTTATTAGAGGTGCTTAAAATCTGCTTTTATTTAAAAAAATGTTTTTACCTTTTTTCCTGCAGAGGTCTCAGTCAGCTTAAAACTGGGAACATCCATCAGTTACACCTTCACAGAGCAGATGGTGAATGACCTGAACAGGAGCGGTAGCACCTTTCCCTCCTTCATCTTCTCCGACACGACACTAAGAGCAGAAAATATCTCCCTCAGCTTCAGGACCAACCAGAGTCCTGCTCTGCTCCTTTACGTCAGCACCTACCACAGAGAGTATCTGGCTCTGCTGCTCAATAAACAAGGTAAACACTCCAATCTTCTTAGCTTTTCCAACAATCATTGCAACATCCATCAAAGTATTCGGCCTGGTACTTGTAGAACTATCATTAACTTTTGTTGACTCCTCATTTTGTGCTATAAAGTGTTTCAGGTTTTTCACATCTCTAACTTATGTCTCTCAGGATGGGCCTGAAAAGTAAATTGCTCCACATATGTGTTTAATAAACCTTTGACATACAAACATATTTTGCACATCACTTCACCTATATTCTTAGGAATGAGCTGTGACTCGAGGTGTGAATACAAATGCACTATAATAACATGTAAAATCTTATAGTTTCAGAGTTTTAAACACCTAAAAAAATAATAATAAGATTGATGGTAAATCAACTTGTGCACAAAACAGAACACAGCTCAAAAAAATTAGGCTGCTAGGTTTCAGAAAGATCAGAAAGGGAGAAACAGTCAAGATTAAATCTAACTTCAAATTCTCATAATGAAGTTCTATATTACATCCTCCAAAGTTTTAGAAAGTGAAACTGATCTGAAGTCTAAATTGCTCAGCAATAATAATTGCTAAGAATTTATTTGGGCAACAGCATGGTTTGTGCTAGATTTCCGTTTTGTTTTCAGGTTATTCCAACAGCAATAAAGTGCTTAATGTCCAAAATGCCTGATCAATAATTTCCTCTTCTTCTCTTAAACCAATAACCACCATCGTCTTACTTTGCTCAAGCTCCTGTCTGCTTTCTGTCTGCCTTTTAATTCATTTTATCCTGTCCTTCACATTTAATTTGACTTTACTTTGTCCAGACCTCAACCGGTAAATAGCCAAGTGAGGGTCACCTGTGTTGGGAAGGACAAAAAGAGTGATAATAAATCCAATATAAATGGGAATCCACTTAGATAGCAGTAAATAGACTGTGACTTGGCTGCATTATTAAACCAGACTGGAGGAAGCTGATGGCCAGTAAGTATTAAATTTGTCATGGTGATCTGATAGAGGACATGAAATTGCTTTTAACTCCAGCAACATATTAAAACTTTTGACATTTTTCTTTTTTTTTCCTCCTCTAACAAGGGGTTATCTTTTGTGAAAAGGCTTAATAGTCCAAATCAGGACGAAACAGCGAGCAGAGAGTCTGAAAATCATCTTGGTTGTATACTTATTTGCAAATATTTGTTTTGGAGCTGAAACATCATTTAAAATTATAATTTAGTTGAAGGACAGCTTAAGAATAAATAATTTTAAAGAGAGTAATATCTTTTATAGATAGGAAATAAAAGATAATCATGTTTTAATTGATGTGGCCCAATCACTTCATATGAGCAGAAAGATCTGCAAAGACAGAACTCAAACCTGACAAAAGACTAGAAACTAAACAGACAGCAAAAGATTAACAAGATCAAAACCCGGCATATCATGACAGTCTATCAACCAGTGAGAAAATGAAATATAAGATGTACAAACATAGCCTGAAACAATATACCTTAGCTTTCGAAAAACATGTTTTAATATTTAGTCTTCAGTTGCTTACATGTGTGTTTTTCCCCAGTGGGATTGAACCTAAATAAATGATTTTTTTCTGTCCTCCAATGTTTTAACCCGGCATGCTACAGTTTTTAAATGTTAAATCCATGGACCAGTGGATTCAAGCTTCCAAATTGACTCAAATAGCAGTTTTCTTCTATTCTCTCTTTCCAGCAGCAGTGTTCCCCTTTTCACTAAATACCTCTTTTTGTTCCTTGCACACTTGAATAAATACTTCTTGCTCCGAAGGGGTGAAATAACTGGTAGCTTTTAGTCAGCCATGGTGAGTCCGGGTATCAGAGCTCCACTGATGACTCTGGGTACAGATACTCAGAGTGAATTAAACCAACTTAGAGCAGCTGTGCTAGAACCGAAACTTTTCAGACTTTCAGGGAACAGGCCCCTGGTGTTTAAAGAAGAAATGTTCTGCCATCATCAACGTTTCACCGTCTGCAAGCTGTCAACAGTCACTGGAGCTTGTCGACTTCCTCTCATTGTTTTAATTGTGGTCACTGCAGTGTGATTACACACTTTTTAGTACGAGACAAGTGTAAAGCAAAGTGCTTAAAAAATAATTAGCAGTGTTAAATTGTGAATAATTCATGATTCAGGAAGCGTTTTTTATCCTCCACATTCTGCCTGCTGTGCTCATTAAACACTGCAGGCCTTATCTCAGCTTCAGTGGGATTATAGTACATTAAAGATTATCATTTTCAAGATAGGATTTATTTTTTATTAATTGTTGATTTTCAATGTATTGAGGTTAAAATGACACAATTAGGTAATTTTCTTATGGCCATCTTTAGGCCATCACAGTTTATCTGTCAACATTAAAAAGTATTTTATTAACAGACAATTAGATTTTTTTTCTAATTTTAAAAAAGTAAACAGTTGCCCCACATATTTTAAATCCTGTAAATAAATCCTATTTGTCAATTTAAACAAAACTTACTTACTAACTAATATTTATCAGTAAAGTTTGTTTTGTACATTTCTCATCATCATTGCCTCTCAGATCTAATTTTCAAGGCGACATTTCACCTTATTTCTTGGATTATAAAATGAGTGTGAATTAGACAGTAATTCACATGTGTAAAAATATGTAAATAATCTATTTTTCTTCTGAAAATGATTGATCTGTGGGGTGAGTAAAAATCAGTGCCTTATTATAAAAAATCCTGCAAACATTGGTCACAAGCTTGGGTGAGATTATTCAGAGATGATCGAGTGTTATGCTGGTGCCCAGTTCATGGTTTCTGCTTCAGTGTGTGCAAACCAGCTGGGGCACAGACCTGCCTGTGGTTCTTTTCATATTTCAGTTTGGGTCTTTCCAATGATTGAAAATGTAATCAGTCTGCAGCACATTGCAGAGGTGTGGTTAACAGCATGTCTTTGTTTTTTTTCTGAATGGAACATTGATCCAAGCACGTTAGTGGGGCGCTCAATTCATGTGATTATGCATTTTTTTCACAGATTCCTGTGGACTGAAGCAGATGATAATTGTTTCATACAGGCTTCACTCTCTATCACTCTCTATCCATCTCTCTATCTCTCTATCTATCTGTCTGTCTGTCTGTCTGTCTGTCTGTCTGATACACACACACATACATACACACATTCACACACACACACACACACACACACACACACACACACATAAAGCAGAATGATGGACATGATGCTTTGCTGAGAGGAGCTTTATAGACAAAAGACTTATCCTTAGGTATTATTCTATATTTGTCAATTTAATGTGAAAAATAAGTGAACTGGCTTTTAGAATACGTTGGGTCTTGTGAGGAGTGGAAGTAGCTGCACACTAGTTTGGTGGTTAGCACCGTGGCCTCACAACAAGAAGACTCCTGGTTTGAGCCTCAGCTGGGAGTTTGCTTTTTCTCTCTGTGTATGTGAGTTCTTTCTGGCTTTCTCCCACACATGATGTTGGGTTAATTGGTATAACTGGATTCTCCCTTGGCGTGAGTTTGAATTGTTCTATGGTGGCTCTGTGATGGACTGGCAACCTGTCCAGGGCGCAGTCTACTTTGTCTAATAGCAGCTGTGAAAGACTTCAGTGATTCTGCATTTAATAAGAAAGTGTGCATCACTGATGGATGGATGGACAGACGGACGGATGGACAGATGGATGGATGGATTGACGGCATTGTGACATTTTTCTTGTTTCTAGTCATCTTTCGAAACAGCAAACTGATATTTATCCTTTACCCAAAGTAATTATTGTAGCATAATTTTAAATTATTTAGAAGGTGGGGGTATTCGATTAGTGAGTTTATCTCTCCACAGAACGGAGCCCTTTTTCACCAGTTGTTGGTTGTGAGTACATCTCTGACCTTCTCTCTCCGAACACTAAAACCTTTAGCTGTTCCATGCTCACGGTTGGTCTCCAAAGGAGATCGTGCCTTTGTGGTGGCAGACCCAAAACTGTGGAACTGATTTCCTATGTCAATCAGATGTGCTACTTCTAGTAACAATAAACTGCTAACAACGTATTTGTACACATTGGCTTTTAATTTCATTTAACTCCCCTTCATTGAACTCATTTCGGATAGTTTGTGCTGCTTTTCACTTGTATTGTGTGTCATTCTATGTACAGCACTTTGGTCAACTGTGGTTGTGTTAAATGTGTTTTATAAATACACTTGACTAATGTTTAAGCTAAAGCAACAGGATTATATGAGTGTGTTGCTTTGTTGATTTGTGCGCAGACAAGCTGGAGGTGAGGTACAAACTGGACAGTGACAAAGATGCACAGATCCTGACAAGTAAAGTGAAGAACCTCGCCAACAAACAGCTGCATTCTGTGACTGTCAGCAGACTGGCTGAGTCTGTTTCTTTGCAGGTAACACATTAACACGTTATTGTGTAATTTTTGATTATTGTGTCAGTGCTTTGTGATTTATTGGTGTTTCAGGTTATAATAATTTTTTACAAAGTAGAGCGGATAAATAAAACCCCAGAATCTCTATAAAAAAAGTAATTAAGCAGTGAAATCAATCACTTTAAAGTATGTACAGTCAGCACTGGTGGAGTTTAGGTATTTAATTAAAGAGTTACTTTGACTTGAAACTTGTAATTCTTTTCCAGATTGACCAGAATGACAAAGAGGACTTCAACCTGACATCTGATGTTGAATTCAATGGAATAAGGTCACTGATTCTTGGAAGATTGCACGGTAAGTAAGACCCTTCATAAAAGACCCTTCATAAACCCAAACAAGGATTTTCAGCCTGCAGGGCTCTCAGACAGACTCATTTCAGGGATGCTTTACTTTATCAGACAGTGAGGCACTTAAGAGATTCATCATTATATTTACATCACTGGAAATGCTTCTATCTTGGATGTAGAAAAAGAATCACCTCAGTCAGATGTTTCTGGTTGACCTCACTGTGTCTACAAGGGTTTTTCCTGCTTCATTTTCCAAAGTTGCACGTTAGGTTAACTTGTATTTCTAAACTGCTACTGTGTGAGCATGCAAGGTTGTCTTATCTTGCCTCTTGCTCCCATTACATCTAGGATAAGTTCCAACTAGGATGAAGCAGGAAAAGGAAATGGATGAATGGATGCAGTATAATTAATGTAGTAGCTACAATGTTTTTTCTTTTTAAAGTTAAACATACAATATTCTAAACTTGCTATTTAATCACTGTCTTACCAGGGCATGCAGCTATTCTTCCTCCGTGTGATTCATATTTACTTTTAATAAGCTAGTTGTTAAGAAAGATAAGATAAGAGTGCATGCAGGTTTTTGTATGCAAGTCTAAATGAGTAAGCAAAATCCCTGGTTCACCTTTACTGAAAAACCCAAGTTTGTCAGTTAAAATGACTTCCACACAGAGATTGGTGAGATTAAAGTACATTTTGATTATGCAGAAAGATTCATTTATGCAGCAATGAAATTACTTATGTTTCCTGGTTTGACATTTCTAGGAGTTATTATGGACTGCTGCACGTCAGAAAAGAAGACAGTTTCAAGCAGCTGAAGCAAATGGCTGAATTCCTTTATCTGCATGTCACTCACCTCTGTAGAGGCCTGGCAACGAGTCACTCTTTTTATTCAGGTGTGTTGGAGAAGGGTTGCTTTGAAAAGTTGCAGGATAGTATATCTCAAGGACCGCACTTGGGTACGTCTGGTCTAAAGCCATGCTAATCTCTCTGGGAGAAAGAACAATGCTACAGGCTGAATATCAGTATCAGCATACTTAATAAGTATTACGCTGAAGTTAGATTATGATTCGCTATATAGATAAAGGGCGATTACACAGATATTTGGGGGAACCTAAGGCCTAAAAAACTGCCTTAATTAGTCCTAAAAACATGAGTAAAGTGTTGTTTTTATTACGTATATATTTTTTTTACAGCTTACGTTAAACCAAGGGGTCCCCCATAGAGCAGGTCCCCCTGAGGCTTTGAACATTAGAGCCCATTGTGATTTATGTCCACAAATGGTCCATATTTTAATGTATAAAAATAAGGCTGTATGTTGCTCATTTAACTTTGGCTTTATTATAGGACAGGACTCACACACATTATTTATGGTGAGAATCTCACTTTTGAAAGCCTAAAACCAGGCATGGTTTCAGCACAGGGTGGAGCAGGGGGTCCACAGCATTTTAGTAACTGCATAAAGGGGGTCCCCGAGGAAATAAGGTTGGGAATCACTGAGGATAAAAACGAACTTCTTTTTCTACTTAACTTCACTCAGTATGATCTACCTAAAGCTGGAGTCCATCCTTTATTTCAAATTTAGGTACCTGTGTTTCCTGAGATCAATTTTTCACAAAACAAAAAAGAGAAGCTGCTCAGCAGTTAATGTATGATTTCATTCATAGAGTATGTGAATAAAATTATTATTGGGAAAGTTAAACACTGCTTTACAAATTTGATTATTGTTAGCAGCTCCATTTACCCAACCTCAGCTGTATGAAGGTAAATATTAAGGTAAATGATACATTTTACCCTCTAAGAACTGCCGAAACACTGGAGTTTTACCATATTTAGAGGCTTCTGTGCTCTCATTGGTTAAAATGTCCTGATGATCCCTATTTTGCTAACTCAGGCATTCTTTTAAGCATTCCATTATCTGTGAACGTGTCACATTTAAACTTAATTGCATCATCTTTAAGAATATTTTAACCTCTCTTGGCTGTGATGTGCGCTGAAAAGCCGATGCAGTAGAGTATGTAATGCACACTCCGTAGGTTTACTGCTGTATAAATTAAAAAATATTAAAAGAATATAGAAGAATATTTGGATAAAATCTGATCCTGTTGATTGGTCTGTTCATGCAAATCCACCTATGTTTAAAATCTAAATTATATATAATAAGTAGTCTGTCACAACAAAAATAGAACCTTTGTTTACTATACTACAAACCTAAATTTGCCTATTTTATCCATTTTTTGTTCCATCCATCCATCCATTTTCTCCCACTTATCTGAAGTCGGGTCACGAGGGAAGCTGCCTAAGCAGAAAAGCCCAGACTTCCCCCTCCCCGGCCACATTTGCCAGCTCATCCGGGGGGAACCCGAGGCATTCCCAGGTGATGTAGTCTATCCAGTGTCGTCCTGGGTCTTCTCTGGGGTTTTCGTCCCGATGGGACGTGCCCGGAACATCTCAAATGCCTGAGCCACCTCATCTGGCTCCCATCGATGCAGAGAAGCAGTTACTCTACTCTGAGCCCATCCCGGATCAACAAACTTCTCACCCTATCTCTGAGGGAGCGCCCCGCCACCCGGCGGAGAAAACTCCCTTCGGCCACTTGTATTCGCGAATCTTGTTCTTTCAGTCACTTCCCACAGCTTGTGATCATAGGTGAGGGTTGGAATGTAGATCGACCAGTAAATTTAGAGCTGATTTACTGCAAGAAATTTGGACCAAGCTATGGCACCAGTCGTACAGGGACCGGACAGGGGATTTGGAACTTTATACTCCTGGAGCACCGCCCACAGGAGTCCTCGGGGGAAACGGTCGAATGCCTTTTACAACTCCACAAAGCACATGTAGACTGGTTGAGCAAACTCCCATGCCCCCAAGACCCTGATGAGGGTGTTGAGCTTGTCTACTGTTCCATGACCGAGACAAAAACCGCACTGCTTCTCCTCAGTCCGAGGCTAAACTATCCGACGGACCATCCTCTCCAGGACCCCTAAATAGACCTTACCAGGGAGGCTGAGGAATTTGACCCCCATGTAGTTGGAGGATACCCGCCGATCGTAGGGGGACCACCACCTCAGTCTGCTAGTTCAGGGGAACTGTCCCCGAAGTCCACATAATGCTGCAGAGGCGTGTCAACCAAGACAGCCCTACAGCATCCAGAGCCTTAAGGCGGATTTATGCTCGCGTGGCATCTGCATGCGGTTGGTTACCGCGTAGCTGATGCTGGTGAGTTTGCTCTCGCACTCGAGCGTAGGGGGTACGCGTCGTGTTTGATGTCGTGTTGCACAAGGACTCATCCTTCAGTCCTGGTCACATCTAGAGCCTGTCCGTCCTGGGAGTGGATCTCTCTCATCATGTGGATCTCCCTAAGGTTTCTCTTTCTCCCATAGATGGGTT
>JBAMHW010000018.1:25368231-25378895 GCA_037177495.1 Rhadinocentrus ornatus | reverse complement strand
TCGGAAATGTTGTGCATTCAGAGATTCTACATACCTTGGTTGTAACCAGCTGTTATTTTAGTTCTTACTGGCTTTCTATCATCTCCAACCAGTCTGCCCATTCTTCTCTAACCTCTGACATCAGCAAGGTATTTGAATCCGGACAACTGCTGCTCACTGGATATTTTCTCCTTTTTGCACCGTTCTCTGTAAACTCTGTGTGAAAATCCCAGTAAATCAGCAGTTTCTGAAATACTCAAACCAGCCCGTTAGCAACAATGCCACATCAATCGCTTAAATCCCCTTTCTTCCTCATTCTGATGCTTAATTTAGATTTTAACGTGTCTTCTTGGTCATGTCAAAATGTCTAAATGTATTGAGGTTCTGAAAAATGATTGTCTAGCATTTTCTTCACCCAGGTAAATAACAAACAAATATAATAAAATAAAAAATAATGAACCTTTAGAAAGCACCTTATTGTTTTTTGTTGTTGTTTTTGGCCAGTAGGGGGGGAACATGCACCTAACGTTAGCTGGTTCTGGCTTCAGAGATTGCAGATGCTTGTTCATGGCTCATGGCTTTCTAAATGACTTTGCACTGAATTGTGTTTCAAACCAGAATAACATCCATAATAACTGTGACTGCTGTTATAACTTCTAACATAGCATCCATTATGCAATAGAAGATTTCAGGTACACACTTTAGCCCAAACGGCTGTTTGAGCCACCTGTACCTGCCAACAGAAGTGTTACAGGTTGTGAGGTATGATGACTCTTCATCCAGCTTTATCTGTTCTCTAGGTCCTGTTTTTGCATCCAGGAATGAACATTTGTTTTCACTTGGCATGGCAGACACAGCTTCCTCAGCAGAGTGCATGGGGTAGGACTCTCTTTTGATAACTTTATTTAGATCAGGACGGTATACACAAATTCCTGAATTTTGACTGACTGGCCCCATGGAGCTGAGCCATCCTCTGTGCAGTTTAACTTCAGCAATGTGGCCATTTCTTTTCCTCTTAGAGTTTCTACACTATTTTCTCCTTTAGTGGCTCAGGGCAGAATTTCTTACAACTCCCTGTACATCAGGGCCTTTTGTTACTGCATACTTGCCTGACAGAGTTTCTGTAGTGTGTACTAGCTGAAAAGTCCCTTAAGCCTAAAAAGAGATGCTGTTGTTGCTCAGAGTCCCAGTTGCATGTTTGAGCTAGTGACACCTGACTAACAAGTTCATAGGATGTCATTTTAGAGGCAACTGTACAATGAAATTAAAGTGGCACAACTCACTGATTATCTAATTTTTCATGCAAAGTTCAATATATTTCAAACTCTGCTTGAATGCTAGGATTGTGGCGCTTGACTGTTAACTCTACTGCTTGTGGTTAGAGAAATAGTATTACAAGTCTCTTGGAGGATTTCAGCTCACCAGTTTGCAGAAATATTGATAACTGTCTAATTTCAGTGTTTTTCTTTTCTTTTTTCTTTTTTTCTTGCACCTGTTTCAATCCTGAACTTGATCTTCTGTGATGATACGTTGACAGACCCTGTCCACTTATCAACTTCCTTGAGTTACTGTCTAATTCAGATTCATGTTCAGAAACTCATTGTGTGTTCCCCCGCAGCGGTCTCTGCACCCAGCATGCAAAAACCAGACACATGTACTGGACACTGCCTTTCTTGTCAAATGCATGACAGAATGAAAGTCAGAGCTTAATCAAAGGATTTTTAAGATATTTTGACCTCTTCTTTTGCTTATCTTAAAACAATGACTCCTTGTCTTATCCTGATGCTGCATTAAGAGCTGTTTAAACAAAAAAACAATAAAGTTATTGATGAAAGAACACAAAACACCCACAATCCTCGTTTATGGTGAGCTATTTTTAGAAAATGTGATAGGGTCGCCCTTAGATAGTTTCCAAGGCATTTTTTGAGATGAGAGATTGGAGAATCATGTTTTTAGTAAGCAGTTGTTAGGAGGTTTCAAAGAAAAATCACATTAGTTAACTTGTTGTAGCAGCATAATGCAAGCACCCAGGAATTCATGTGGAAATAATAAAACCATTTTGGATGCAATAAAGATAGCAAAACGTTATTAATATGTCTAACGTCTGTTAAGAGAGCTGCAAAATGGACCATAAAACAGAAAAAAACTATCTTAGAAAAATGTCCTGAGATTCTCATGGTAACGGTTGAAAATTGCTTTGTAGTAAAAGTTGTCTTTAATTTAATTTAAATTTAATTTTATCATCATACAATAACTACTTTTTTTCCGCCTGATGTGAACTGACTGGCATGCGTAGTGGAAAAATATTTGTCAAAGGAGTTTTCAGGCCTCTATGACATTGCAGCATCATTTCATTAATCATGCTGAATTGTTGTTGGGAAACTCCGGGTTAAATTCTGGTTCCCTCTCTGTACTTTTCCCTTTGCATTCTTTACTCTTTGCTTCAGGTTTTGACTTAGTTTCAGTGACATAATCTAAATTGCAGCTCTGAACCTGTAATAAAAAAAAGTAGGGAAGTAAAACTGCACCTCATTCATGATGACTCGTTTGTTTTTCAACTCTGTCACTGACATTCACTCACATAGCAGGTACTTGTTAATCAATGCAGATAGTAGTAATGGGAAATGTGTGAACAGATTAAGAAGAATCTAATCTCAAACTGTGACTGAAGCATGCAAAACACAGCTGCTGTGCATCACCACAAACAATACGTTTTTAAATGCTGGAATTATTAAACAAAAAGAAAGTAAAGAAGTGATATTACTGTGCAAGAAATTAATATAGGCTGAAGTACACACTGTCTCATACCAACATGAGAAGTTAAGCTGTGGACAAAGTTGTTTTTTCATCTTTACCCATGCAATTAGCTGCAATAACTGTTGTGTTTACGTTCTCTCAAATTGTGTGAGGAAAATGCAGATTTTAAATGTCAAAATGGAGAACAAGCACAATTAAAGACATTTACACATGCTTTATTCCTTGAGTGACGCAAGAAAAGTCATTTTAGATTTCTAAATCAAGATTTCAAAAGGAAACAGAAGGTTTCAGTTCTAGGTGAAACAGTTATCGTCATCATCGTAGACTGTAACGCCTAAGTTACAAAACTATATGAAGCTGTCTCGTGATCTGATGAAAACAAACACTGTTATCTTAAGTGCAGTGGGTTGTTATCTCAAGCAAAAATAAAAGCGATAATGAGAAACAATAACCAATTGTGTGAAAAGAAGCTTTCTGATCTCGACATATTAGCATCAACACTAAATAACTGCAGGAATGGCCACTGTCAGCTTACCTTTTAGTACCTTAATCCTAAAAGAAAATAAACAAAAAGCATTGTGGGTAATCTCATCATGGTGTTTGAGAGGCTTTCCACTCACTTTCAGACTTTCTACTACACAACTATGGCCCATAAGTATAAACAGTATCTTGTAATATCTACTATCTGTTTGGAAAATGATGGTTGTGTTTATATTCTTACTAACCTGAAGTGTTCAGGTTTGCCATGTAGTTTATTTATTAATCTATTTAATTTATGGGGCTTGCTACTTTTTAATTTCAGATTTGTTTCCTTTCTGAGTTTTACACCAATGTGTCTGTTCCTCAATGACTCATTGCTTCCATCAGTAGGCTAAATGACATCCTCTGTCTCTTCTTTTGTTCAGGGTCAGATCTTCACCTAAATTTGCCATTGTTTGTCTCCTACCTTGTCAACCTTGCTTTTACCACTGCCTGTTTACTTGTTAAAGTTCAGTTTCTAGATTAGTTTAATTATAATCACTCTGCAGTTTTGTCATCTGGTGTCCTCTGCTTGCTAAGGTCTGTATGTGGGTCCTATTTCTCTCACAATGGATTATTACACATTAGTCAGTGTAAAATGGGCATCTATGTAGCATAGCCTATTTGTTCATGTGGAAACACTGTCTAACTGTGGATTGGGGAGTTAGCTAAAATGCTGCTTTAGGAGTGAATTTTATTCTCTGTAGAAAAATTGAGATTTATTATGTTTTTGTTTTTAGGATTTTCCACCAGTAGTGTTACGATGGACTCCTCGGAGACAGATGATGGTTAACAAAGCTTTATTTAACAGTGAGTGAACAGAGGAACAACTGGGAGACAGATGTTAGAGTCAACAGGATTCTTGGAAACACAGAGCTGGGAATGGAAAGATGCAAAGTCCATGTGGGAAGCAACGAGGTCCGACAGGGAATGAGTGTGGTGCAGGGTATATGTAGCAAGGTAGCAGGGTAAGTAGATTGAATACAGATGTGGATAATTAGTATACCGGTGATTGACTGGCTGGAAAGGGTAAATTGTAAATGGTCTGTATTTATATAGCGCTTTACCGTACCTGGAACGATACCCAAAGCACTTTACATTATACATTACTACATACATACATACATTATTACGCACTGATGGCGGAAGCTGCCCTGCAAGGCGCTAACTACGATCCATCAGGAGAATTTGGGGTTCTGTGTCTTGTTCAGGGACACCTGGACATTAGCTCGACAGACCGTCAACCCTCAGGGTACAAGGCAACCATTCTTTCCACTGAGCCATGTCGCCCCCCCCAGGTGTCAGTAATCCGGAGAGTGATTGCTGTGGTGCATTGCTGGAAAGGGTGTGGACATGACAGAACCTGATGCAGATGTAACAAGTAGCCTCTTTTTACATCAGGGCTTAAAACTTTTTCTTTTTAATTGGGAAGGATCTCTTCCTCACCTTTCTCACACACTGTCATATTTCCTTAAACAACATTTTGTTGCTTCCTTCCAACTTGAGGTCTTTGCTGACCTTTATGCAGAGATGTTATATTATGTTATGTATTAGTGCAAAGAGACAGTACAGGGACAAAGTAGAGTCTTATTACAAGGGCTCCAACACCAGGAGCATGTGGGCTGGATTAAAAACTCTTACTGACTACAAAAAGAAGATCAGCAGTACTAAGGTGATGTCTGCATTTCCGCCTTAAGATCTGAACACCTTTTAGGCCCGCTTTGAGAGCATCTGTACAGATGCAGAGGTACAAAAGGCTCAGGAGGACCACTGCCCACCTGTGATATCCAGGGCAAACGCGTGCAGAACTTCAAAAAGGATAAACACACATAAGGCTACAGGACCTTACGCCATCCCCGGCAGAGCTCTCAAGGTGTGTGTAGACCAGCTGGCAGATGTCTTTTCAAACATTTTCAATATGTCACTGCTCCAGTCTTTAGTCCCCACACGCTTCAAGAAGACCATCATTTTCCCTGTCCCCAAGAGAACCAAAATCCTTTGCCTGAATGACTACCATCCAGTAGCACTCACTTCCACCATCATGAAGTGTTTTGCGCGGTTAGTCAAATCAGTCATTACTTCCTCCATCCCGGACTCATTGGACCCAGTTCGGTTTGCCTACAGGCCCAAACGGTCAACTGAAGATGCCATCGCCTTCACCCTCCACACTGCCTTTTCCCATCTGGACCAGAGGGACACATATGTGAGAATGCTGTTTATTGACTACAGCTCAGCGTTTTACACCATTGTGCCCTCCAAACTCGTCACCAAGCTCAGAGACTTTGGGCCCAACAGCATCCTCTGTGACTGGATCCGGAACTTCTTGACAGGCAGACCACAGGCTGTGAGGATGGGCGGAACTACATCCTCCACCCTGATTCTGAACTCCGGCGTCCCCCAGGGCTGTGTGCTCAGTCCTCTGCTGTACTCCTTGTTCACACATGATTGTGTGGCCACCCACAGTTCCAATACCATCGTTAAATTTGCAGACGACACGAGGGACAGCTTCATACCACAGGCCATAAGACGTCTAAATGCTGTCAGCAGCAACGCCACCTTTAAATTATAACATCTTCTTATTGCTTATTATATATTTTACTGTATAACTTATTTGTAGTATTCTTGCTTTTTGAATGATAATAAATTCATTCATTCATTCATTCATTCATTCATTCATTCATTCATTCATTCATTCATTCATCCACAGTACGCTGCAAAGCCACGCTGTGGTGTTTGTGCTGTAATTCTGTTAACATACAAGTGTTTTAGCAGCAGTTGCAAAGACAAAGCAGAGACAAATCAAACAGTTCCAGGAATGACTTAACAGTATATTAATGAAGTAGAAAAAAAGCTGTCTGTGACAGGACCCTGTAGTATCACTGAGATCAGATTACACTCTTTAAAGTCTTACATTTGATATGTTTGGAGATGTGAGAGTAGGCTACATTACACTGATCGTTCATGTGTTTTGAAGGACATTAAAAAGTCAGGTATCCTTCTGTACCACTGAACAGATTTTATAAAATTACCAATCTACAAAGAGATTGTGTTTATCAAAAGACACTTAATGCAGAAATGCTTTACTTATTCTTTACTTGTTTGGAACACATAAACATGTCAACATGGAAACTAAGACAACTCATCATTCATGTGTTAATAAAGACACAATAAGAGAAACTAATTACACAAACAGACATTGGGGAATTTAGAATAAACCCCACTTCACTACACCCGGCCTCAACTCTTCACTGGCTGAGATTCATCAGGATATAAAAATAACTCAACTAACTCTTTCATCACCCAAGCACACACACTTATGTATGCACA
Organism: Rhadinocentrus ornatus; assembly: GCA_037177495.1. Taxonomy (NCBI): domain Eukaryota; kingdom Metazoa; phylum Chordata; class Actinopteri; order Atheriniformes; family Melanotaeniidae; genus Rhadinocentrus; species Rhadinocentrus ornatus. The sequence goes on along the minus strand of JBAMHW010000018.1, from coordinate 25,372,313 downwards.
CACACACAGAGAGAGGCAAAATATGGAGGCATAAAAATATGCAAAGCTGGGTAAGAAGTCCCTTACATAATTACGTAATCTAAAGCCTCTGTGAGATGTTCTGCAGGAAAACCATGAGATCTGGCATCCACGTGCATGTTACTTTGACACACATCATCTTGTATAAAAACATTGGTCCAGAATACACAGACCTTATTGTGTCAGTGGTATTTCCTTATGACAGTGGTCATTTGTTCACTTATATGTTACTTTTATGTTTCTAAAAACTGCCACTCCCATATAAGTATTGTCTTCACCACTTGTACAGTTTGAGATGCATTTAATTTTTACAGAACATACAGCTGAGTCACTTCCTGCCACAATACACTCTCCCGCCCCCCACCCCCCCTCTCTTCCCGTAAATAACCTGACACTTTTTCTACTTCAAGAGAATTTATTTTAATGAGTTAATGCAGACACTTTCAGATTAACAGGTTTCACAACAAAGATTTGGAATTTTGAATAAACACAATTCAATGATTACTTTTTAGTGTGGTTTAGAGGTGAAGTACGGTGTGGTATGTTTAGCTTCTGAAGAAAGGCTTATTTATCTGATATAGGCTACAATACATTCTGTTAACAAACAACTGGCTGTCATACATGTAATGGAGACCATCTGAACCATTGCAAAACTAAAAAGAGATTACTAAATGGTGGTAAAATGCAAAAAGACCTAAATTATTTGCTGATTATATAATCATTGAAACTATATGGTAGGTTTGCTTGTTTTCTTTAAATATATGTTTACTGGCTTTATATTTTTATATTATTCACACTAGTGTAAAGACAGTTTTGTAGTCACAAATAAGGAAGCTGATACTGATAATGATTAGTGCTGCTGTATGTGGAGCAGGTGTCTGCTTAATAGCCAAACTAAAACAGACTAACTGCTATAAAGCCAACAGCAGCCTGGAGAAGCGAGCAGAGGACAGGCATGAAAGCCACCTGCAGGAAGAAAAAACTGACTTTTACCTTTTAAATGTGTTATCAATGTTAAAAACAAGTCTGGTCAAGGCACAGTCACTTAACTTAAAGGTCTAGTTGGGGATTTAAGCAAATAAGACACATAAGACTGAGTATCTATTTTATGTTTATTTCATCTTTATCAGTAAAATTGATGTTAAAGCATCATCCCTGTGTCAAAAAGAGTAGCACAAAGAGGCATTAATAGAGCTGTAGATGCTCAAGTGGATTGATGTAAACTCTTACAGGGGAGTTACGTGAAGATGCAGATAACAGACAGACATCCATGCGTAACTTAAATTAATTTAGACATTTTTTGCTACAAGAAGATTCAAAGAGCAAACCACACGCAAACAGTAAAAATAATTTTACTTGTTTACTTTAAATGTTGCATCTCTACAACAATAGACAGATAGTGGAACAGTCTCATTAACGTTAATGATGTGTACACGTTGAATCAAATCTATATATATCTACACTTCTTCATATTTAGGTCTAGTGAAAACTCTTCAATGACACTGTCCACATTCCAAATGATCCTGCCACCTTTCAGCCACCCTTGACCAATCCTCACAAAGAAAAATGTTTGCAGTCGGCTGAATGTGAAGACTCATTTTCAAACTGTTTAAGTCCTGATGAATGACGTGCTAGCCTAGATGCTCCAGAGGGGAGAAATTCTGAATGCCTGGTGGATGGCCACCTTGTCACAACAGAGCTGCAACATAAGTGCTGGAGTGGAATTTTGAGGTGGAATAATGGGGTATGAGATGGCAGGTATCTTTAAGGTTCTTGAGGATGTCAAAATTAGCTTTGCTAAAATATATACTGTTTCCAACTAACTCACTCTAACATGCCTTCTACAGTAAAATTATTTCATCCAAGACAATCCACCATCCTATTTTGACAAAAAAAATACTATTGAATTTTTAGCTATGTCTACAAAAAGAGAGAAAAACTCATTGTGTGGCCTCCATCTTCCCCTGACCTCAACCCTACTTTTGGAACGTCTTTAAAAGTCAAGACAAAGCAGATTTGTTTGTATAGTACATTTCATTTACAAGACACCTCAAAGTGCTTGACATAAAACATTAAACACAGAAGAATCATAAAAGAGTACATTAAACACAAGAATTAAAACAAATTTAGAAAGTGTTGTATTGATTTATTAGAAACAGTACAAGCTAAAACATAGGGAAAAAGAGAACAGAACACTTACAGTGAGTTAAATATGACTTCACCCTGAGCTGTCACCTTTCTGTGGTAGACCGTAGACCACTATGAGTCAACTCAATGGATCCAGGTTTCCCTTGCCCGGTCGTGGGTCACCGGGGTACCCCTCTGGAGCCAGGCCTGGAGGTGGGGCACAGTGCAGGAGGAGTCATAGGGGTTGGGTAAGCTGGGCGGTGGCTAAAGGCAGGGACCCTAGCGGTCTGATCCTCAGTTGCAGAAGCTAGCTGTAGGGACGTAGAACATTACCTCCCTGGCGCAGAAGAGCCTGAGCTGGTGTGCAAGGTTGAGCGGTTCCGGTTGGACTGGATGCACGGCTTTGGTTCTGGAATCCTTTTCCATTCTGGAGTTGACAAGGAAGTCTGGGCTTCCCAGCTTAGGCAGCTGCCCCTGTGACCCAACCCCAGATAAGCGGCAGAATATGGATGAATGGATGGATGGATAGATAGTTAAATATGATACAAACAGAACCATTGCCTAATAAAAAATTTTATGGTTATAAAATAATATTCACTATGATTCACATTGCTAAACTTCTGAAAAATGAACAAATACAGCAGATGGAAAATAATTTGGATCAGAGTGTCTGTTTACCGTCTGCTACAGGTGTTATCAAGTGCTGGGCATAATATGAGAAGGAGGTACTTCTGCATGTGTATGAATGAATTGTTTACGTAAGTCAGCACGAGTGGAATGCGCCCATGTAATCTCCTGCTCTGGCCTCAAATGAGACACACCCATGAACCATTTACTATAAACACATAATCATTACACACCACTGTTTGAAAAGCAATACAACATATTACATAATGATCATAGCCAAATAAAGGAGGCAGGTTAATGTAATAAAAGACACCAAAAGGTGTTATTAGGTGTCTGTTCAGTCAGTAAAAACTGCATGTACTTTGTGTATCTCCAAAAAACCTGTCAACTCTACATGAATACAGTCTTAAACACTTTTAAAGAGAAAATGTGAAGTAAAATCTCACAACATAAACTTGTTCTTAATCCTAAGATGAGAAGTGATACCAGGTTATAGGTTGAGGAAAAACAAAGCAAGGAACTAATGGGAATACATGAACATGTTATCATTTTTTAAATCTAATCATTTAAATTTGTGAGTGTGCACAAAATGTATTTAATGAATTGGGTGATATAATAGGTGCAGTTATGCAAATGCAACCCACTCCAAGGATAAGAAGTAGGCAGAGAGGGCCTCAGACCCAGTTAACCAGCAGCCACTACAGAACATAAAACCAAGGCAGTCCATCACAGGGACACCCAGCAGACGAAGGCCCCAGCCAGAGCTCCCACAACCATGGATCCCAGGCACAGAAAACCTAGGGATAAAGGCCCACTATGCTGTGCACGGTTGTTTGTGTCATTTGTTTCTGTGTTGGCTTTGAGATGGACTAGAGAATTGTTCAGGGTGTACCTCCTCTCGACTGATGCAACTCATCATGAAACAGTGATATGATGACTGCAGTATCCAATACAAATTTTAAATTTTATTTTATTTTTTTTTTTCAGACATAGATTATACAGGAACTCACTTCCTCCTGTCCCAGAGCAGTCAAGACTCCACCCACATCCTCCTGTTGCTGTTTGGACCGAACCACTCTCCCAACAGGTGTTTCTCATAAATTTTACAACAAACTTTTCCTGCTAAAATGAAATAAAACAAAATCTTAAAATTATTTACACAGCTAAAGTAGCCTACTGAACACCCCAAAAATAAAGTAAACCCAAAACCAATATACAAATATACTCTTAACCCCTCACAGCAAAAAGGTCGCTGGTTCGAGCCTCGGCTGGGGGAGGTTCGAATGTGGGGGTTGGTGGCCTTTCTGTGT
>JBAMHW010000018.1:25338435-25356217 GCA_037177495.1 Rhadinocentrus ornatus | reverse complement strand
TCACCTGAAACACTGCTGGGATAGGCTCCAGCTCACCCCGCGACCCCTAATGGGAACAAGCGGTACAGATAATGACTCTTAACCCCTCTGCCCTATGGTCTCTCCCAAACCATAAAGGGGTGTCCAGGCCACCTGAAACCCATTTGCCCAAACGCCCTGGAAAGAACATGAGTCAGGTGAGTAAACATCATTACACTATTAATTTACCTATTCAAAAACAAGATTTCATTCTTTCACCCCGCGATGGACTGAGACCTGTCCAGGGTGTACCCTGCCTCTCGCCTGCTAATTGCTGGGATAGGCTAAGTGGTATAGAAAATGGATGGATGGATCTTTTAGCATTTGGTCTCTGGAAAAAAGACTTTTTTCCGTGAGATAGCACAGCAATATGGAACTAAAGAGCCCAAAACATTCATTTTATTTATTTAGGACAATGCATATTGATCAACACAAGCAAAAGCTTCATAGTAAATATGCCAGAGTTAGCTACAAAAGCTAAATTGCATCTGTTGTCCTAAGGCAGGCACATTCATGTTCAAGCTGGGAGAGAATCCCTTTAAAACTGTAACATGAAAGAAAAACAGCTGACTGCTAAATCCCTTCAGATCTGAGTCAGAAAAGGTCACTACAGGGCTATAATAATAAGTCACGCATTAATGATGTCCTGCTAATGTCCTCATGTCTAAAACCACAACACATGATGGGGCTAACCCCTTAGGTTTTAACCTATTGTGAGATACAGTATGTAAAAAAATTTTGATTGGAAAATGTCAGTGAAAGTTTAAGTCTTCACCCCAAACAGCTTGACCCTTTTCTTCTCCAGCACTGGCAGGTCAATGTACAGTCTGCTAGAACACCATGAATAATCATTCTGTCACATAAGAAACATGAACCTGTATGTTTCTAAAAGCGACCACCCTCATATCAGTGTCATCATCACCACTTGTGCAGTTAAAAATGCATTTTGTTACACCTTGAAGTCTTTGGTTCTAAAGAGCAGATGCATATTGGTGTAGAGTTACAAAGACAAATACCTCTGAGTCACTTTCTTTCCCAAGACTCATCACCCCAGAGTATGCCCTCCCTCAGCTCAAAGCAGGTCAACAGAATGAACCATGTCTAAAGCACACAGCTAGAAGACGTAGAGTACAAACATGGTCAAAGCTGGAAAATAACTTCCTGCTACAATGCTAGCTATTAATTCAGTAGAGACACATAAAAGTCTTTAAATGCCTTAAATGTTTGGCTGATGTGTGTTAAGGCTTCAGATCCTCACAAAATGCTGGTTCATCTTAACCCATAAGTCTTCAAAAGTTGTTTTTCCATTTCTTGTAAAATTAACGGGACTTTTGGCAGGACCTGGGTCTTGCATTGATAAAAGGCCATGCTTGCCACCACTGACAATTCTCCCTTCCTCTCCAGGACAGAGTGAAATTTGGTTTAAAAGTTTAACCTTAAATTACTCTGTCTCCCCACATTTCCTTTTCTGCTTTTTTTTTCTTTTCGTTTTTTTCATACTTGTCCTGTCCTGTATCATAGCACACAGAAAAATGTTCAGATTGCCGTGTTGTAGGGGAGCCGTATGGATATAAAGTAAAGGCATTTTGAATACAAGGCTCTCCCTTTATACTTAAGTGTGAGTCTCTTTTCTTATTTATTGCCGAATTTAATATCTAGGAGCCATTTTTATTTTAAGTGGTTGTACATATATTTTGTTGTGACAGGTGTGAACAGTTTTTGAACGTTCATTATTCACTCATTGAGTGTACACTCAATCCTTACACTTTAAAAGGATGAAACATCGTGGCTGTATAAATATGTAAAACTTGTGCATTGGGAATGGTCGTGAGCACCACTCTTATAAATATAAGATTCCCTGAACACTTCACGTAATAAAAGAGCTTTGGCTTGGCTTTTGTACACAATCACAACGCATCAAGAAAAGTTCACATTAGCAACACTTCAGGTGCTTTAAGCATGGCTTAGTACCTTTAAACTAAATTAATGCTGGACCTGAAGGGTCAGAAGGAGGAGAGAAAGAAGATAGACAACAACAGTCAACCATTGTTTACATTACTTTGCTGTTTTTAAAACCAAAACCTTCATAAAAGTAACAATAATTATTCATGCTCAGCATGGTAAGAAAAAATCCAAATAAACATGTTTCTTTGATGAGATCTGTGAAAAATACTTCCTGCTGTATTCTCATGGCAATGATTTGTTTGTTTCTGTTGTATCTGTAACAGCAGTCACACTTATTTGTTGATGAAATAAAGTGTTAAAAAGATCTTGAGTGTTGAAAATCTCTTCACATTACAATTCATTTAGCAGACGCTGTTTTCCAAAGCGTCTTACAATGGTTAGGCAGTAGCGTTGAGGGTCTTTCCTAAGGACCCAACTGGAAGGTGTTAATGTTTAACCCTGTGGGATTTGAACTCTGGTTCCCCATGGGACACGGATGTTCTTCGAACGGAGCTATCCAGCTGCCACACTCTTCCTAGACGACGCCTCCATCGGGCTGGCGGTCCTGTCGGTTGGCGAGGTTGTAAACCTGTCTTCTCCAACAGCATACACACAACACAAACAGAGCTTCTTTTAAAATGTGACAGATGAAAGCAGTGTGTCATTCTACTCCATAAACAAGTGTGGATGACAATACCTGCATTTTTTACGTTTGTATGTGATGCAGAGAAGGCAGATCACTGGCAGCATGACGAGGACAACTAATGGAATGATCCAATTAAGGGGAGGAGTCCCTGCGAAGAGGAGCAATAAGATAGCTAGTCCACATCTCTACAGGTTGTCTAAGCATAATTTGCAGAATTTAACTCGTATATACTTGAGATGATAAAAGGATCTATTTTTATACTTTTTCTTTATAACCTGACCTCTTTTAAAGGTGCTGCTTATTCTGCATTTGTGCAACTTTGCTGTAAGATCATTGTGTTGCCTGCAATGTTGTACCCCAAACAATATCCATTAGCATCTGTACAGATGTTACACATGAGCTAGCTTCACACAAACATCTACACTAAAATAAGAAGCATAGACCAAACAATAAGAAGAGAATAAATGTCTCACCATGACCACCATCTACTATGTATTGTACATATTGTAAATATGGAGAGTTTAAGTCCTGTCTCCATACCAGTTTAAATTAAGCAGGTACTAAATTCAGAGGAAAACAATTTTGGGAAAGCTTGAACTTTTTAATTTAACTTAAGTTACAAAAATTAAATAGTCACATTACCTCAGGTTTCTAAAACTTACATTTAATTCCCTCCTTTTAAGTTCATTTTTTAATATCTGACTCATGGTTTTAAATAGCTCTTTTTTTCACAGTGTAACCCTTACATGAATGAATGACATGCCGCATTTGCTGCTTGTTTCTTACCTTTATCTTTCTGGGATCCAGCATTTTCAGAGCAGTTAGCTGTAAAATGAAATCATTTCACATCAGAAGTTTAAAAAAAAAATTCCACTATCTTTTATTGGTTAGTCGAGATCGTGTTTCCCGTTTAAGAAAATAAAGAAGATAGAACGTTAGCTGTTATATTTCTATGTAATATGTATCAAATGTTCTTTCATAGAAAACAAATACTTACTGGTACAGCTTGCATTGTGTTCTGGGCCCTGAACAGAAAAAGGGACCAATGTAAGATCAGAAAAAGTTTGTTTTTCATGTTTAATTTTAGTGCTGCCACTGATATGCCCATGATTTTATTCTAATTGAAATCGGACCAGATGATTGACCCTGCTGTGTATGTGTGTGCGTGTGATGCATTTTACATACTGAGCATTCGTAGGAGAAGTCAATCTCCTCGTAGCACTTGTAGGTTTGCAGAGTCTTGTTGCTTGAAGTCATCACCTGCTTGTCTTTGTCTTTTTTGTTTGCAATTACAGTGCCCTAAAGCCAACGTGTGGAAGAGGATTAGGTCTCACCCATGGTTAATTTACTTAGCTCAAAGAATCATGCCTTGAACAACATCTACATGACATCAAGCTAATAAATCACTTGCAAGTAAAGTTGAACTGTACACCACATATGAAAATATGTGATAATGTAAAATATTTTTGCAGTTCAAAGCTCATCTTCTTTGTTAAACACAAATCACATTCAGACAATATTAAAAGTGTTTTTAGAAGTGGGGCCTGTTAAGTAGGTATGAACAATCAGTGTCTTATCAGCAATAGACTGAAATCAGAGCATTCTTAGTTTGGAGAGTCAAAATGATGTGTGACAGACAAGCTAAAGCTAAAAAGCTACTCAGATGGTGGCTATGAGAAACACCATAACTCCCAAACTCTGATGGAACTATGGAACATGTTCCATCCCAGTTTCCCAGTTCACGTGGCTCTCCTCCATCCCATATAATATAATTATTATTATTATGTAATTGAGAAAAAGAAGTGAGAAAGTAGTCCCAAACAACTATGTTATGTGGATCACATAGTTGATTTTGAAGTTATAGTTATTTTAGATGGAGGCAAATTACCTCTTCTCTTGGCCCCATCTGAGTAGCTTTTAACTTATTTTCTTCTGTAATAAAACCTTTTGAATCTACAAACTGAGTGTGTTCGGACTGCTGCACTGTGCCCTAGGATTTCTCTCTTTTTTTCATGTCTAAATAAGTTGACTAACTTATTTTGTCATGGGTAACTTACATGTTTTTTCCAAGAGTATTCACAGTGTGTTCCAGTATATTCTGGTACACTGTAAAATGTACCATTAGAGGTCTGGATGACAGTACAGCTGAAGACTTCTGATCTGCAGGATCGTAGATGGGCAACTGTAAATAGATTTGAAAAAAAAAAAAAGATAGCCAGTCAGTCATTATCTGTACCGCTTGTTCCTATTAGGGGTCGCGGGGTGAGCTGGAGCCTATCCCAGATAATCTGAATCACCAAAATACAACCAGGTCCTGATCTTGATTTTCTGTATGTTACAATATCACAAAAGTTGACAAAACACAAACAGTGATGCATTGTCACCATGGTTCTGAGTAGTTTTCTTTAGCTCCAAATCCTATTTCATTTGCATAGATCATCGTCTGATAATGAAATTCATTCATTCAAGGTTGTTGCTTTTACCACAAAGTTGAGTAAATGCGACCTTGAAATACAGTGACGGCTGGCTTAACCGCAGTTACTTTCCGCACCTTCTCCAACCCCAACCTATCCCCTACCCAAATCTAACAAACTTTCACTTGAATGATGACACATCATAATAGATTTCAGCCAACATAGTAAAACGCTAATGAGAAATGTTGTGTAAGAGGAAAAGCTGCCAAATAACACATAAAACACGCTTTTCTGGTAGACTGTTACGACTTTGATGTTCTAAATACACACAATCATGCATATCCCTCTCTAAAGAAACAGCAAACACCTCACCACTAGAATCATTTTAGAAGTGAGGGGGACAACAACATAACTACAAACAGCACAGCACCATGGAACCAACTTGTATAGTTGGCTGTGGCAGTGGTTGGGGCTGATAAATTTAATAATTATAGGGGGCCACTGCTTTGACTGGCGTTGATGAAATTCTGTATTATAATGTAACATGCCAGAACATACATAAAAGCCTCCTTATCTCCAGATGTTAATTCAATAGCCCCGCCCCTAGGAACAGGAAGTTCCATCATTTTAACCCTTTAATACCTTTAAAATCAATTCAAACTCAGTATCATCCTTCTTAATCGCATGGTTGAAAATATGACTGACTTCTTGTAGCATCATGATTAAAATGGCCTCCTGTGATGTTTAAATCATTTACCATGAAACAGGAAGTGGCTCTAACTCTGGACTTAGTTGATCAAAGGGCTTGCTATGCTCGTTAGAGTTCCAACCTGAACAGGTTTGTACATGAAAAATGATTACAGCGCCACCTAGTGGCCACGTGGAATGTCCATCTAGATAAAATCATGCTCCCGCTTGTTAGAATTTGACATGATTTGTTATAAACAAGGTCATACATGCTTTAGATGTCATCACTGGTCAGACTAAGGTGCCAGTTGATCCTCTAATGAGAAAAATCACTCAATGCGGAAAACCTCTGGAAGAATTGGCATACGGCTGCGGGCAAGTGCAAGCGTGGTGTGGGAGGGAGGTTGCTGGCTGATGCAATAGGCCGGAGCAGCGCCAGAGGTGCGAGGGCCTTCATCACTGCTTGCAGCTTTAATTCTAATTTCTCCTCACCTGTGAAGACCCTCCATGTCCATCCCTGCTGCTGGCCTCTGGCCCACTTTCTCCTCCCCCACACTGCTATTTCTATTGTATAAAGATTAAAAAATTGGTACAAAACAACAGTGAGCACATAGTTCTGTGCAGAAATTAAGAAGCAATGGGTTTATTCCTAGGAGGCAGAGTAGCCAAAAATTCAAGTAAGGGTATTGTTTCTTTAGAACAATGTTACTTCCGTAGAAGTAAAAAGTACTCATTCAAGATATAAAAAAGTATCTAGTGAAAAAACTACTGAAGTCTTGTGTACTGATTAATTTATCAAATAACATAAATACAATCATTCAATCAAAATAATAATCAGCAATTAGCAAATTCATATACTTTAAACTTTAACTACCACAAAAATAAATTATATCTTTACAAATATAACAGTAAAAGGAACAAAAATAAATTTATATTCTTATTTTGTACCCAGAAGAGAGTAATCTTAGAGCATCCAAAATAGCATCCTAATGTTACTTGAGTAAGACCAGCCTATTGTTACTTTAGAATTATATTACTCAAGTAAAAGTAAAAATTTGCTGGTTTGCTGAACATGTTTGAAGATGAGCATCACACCAAAGATGTGATGCCCGTCTCTGTTCACACACGGAGTTTATTAGCGGCCTTAGCCTCACCTGTTCATGATGCGTTTGGATGCGGCTCGGAAAAACGTGTTTTCACACGTTTTCACACGGTTGTAATGGCTGTAAAAAAAAGTGCGGGGGACAGAGGGTAGAGATGCGTTAAGTGCGGGGGACATGTCCCCCGCGTACCCAGCGTCCGCTACGCCTATGACCACAATAATCCTAATACACATCTACAATGTAAAAAAATATGTAAAATAATCATGTATACATAAGTAGTGTGCATCTGCACAATCGACTGTTTGGTTTCATGATTCAATAAATAATTTCAGTACTTCTGCTTACCGAAAGCCCAGGACCAAAACACGCGTTTTAATATCGTCCACATTTGGATGAAGAGCATGTTCTGTAAACTTAAGAGAGTATAAATAAATGCAAGAGTGAAAGTCTTTTCCTATTTCCTGTTTAAAAGTTCCCTCTGGTTTTTCTAAGAATGCCTTGGAATGGCTTAACCTGCTGGCTCGTCCTTCACACCACCAAGTCATCGGTGTCAGTCTCGCCAGAGGCTATAACGCTGGAGGGGTGTTACAATCAGCGCCCCTCCCGTTGGCACGGGAAACGTTTGGAAGCCCCTTTTTGGCTGCCATCTGGTGGATATTTTCACTCTTGTAGGTGAGACATCCGTTCTTATTGTAGGGTGAAAATAGTACTTTTTATAGTCATAGTAAGTTAAGCTTTTATATTTTTATTTTTTAATCTAACGATTGTGTGTTCTAAAGGGCTGCACTGGCACTGACAATAGTTTCTGATAGAGCAGTGTAAAAAACAGTTTTAAGCCTGACACACATGCACTGACAGCAGGTTAAATAAAACGTGTTTTCCACGTCTTTCAAATAAGCGTTAATCTTTAACTAACATAAATAAAAGCAGAGTAGTTTATAGGGCCTAAAATCCCCTTTGTATATTTATAAGAAATCAAATGTTTGTTTCATTTTTTAGAAGAAACTTTTTTATACCTGGATATACTCCCCCAAACAAGGCCTTTTAAATTACTTATAAGGAAGGATGGACCTCAAATTTATTCATATTTTTCATGTCAGAGAAAACTTTATTTTGTATTTGAGAGCTTGTTGGGGGACTAGATAGTTATCCAACATCACAACAGTTTTTTGTTTTGTTTTCTTCCAACCCTTAATACTCTTGCAGTAAAAGTGCTATATAAATCATTTGAAATATACGTGAACTACTCCTGTATGAATTAGTTTGATGTGCTTTCAACCTTGAGGTTGGTGAATGAAAGCCTGCAAACGCTGTTCTTTGCAAAAAAAGGTGTTCCATGTGACACCTGTCAGGTAAGACTTTATTAACTCATTTACCTGAAGCACTAACTGGCTCCTACATGATCTTCATAAATGCCACTTTTCAGATTACCTTGGTTGCATGTAAATACATCTCATAGTGACAAACCTTTACAATTTCCTGGTTGGATGAGGGTTAGAAATGAAAACTATTTGGGGAGAACTAAAATATTATAAACTACAATTTTACATGGGGCAACCTTTACCTTTGTGGATGCTATTTTTTTCTTCTTCTTCAGTTTATTTAAGCCATTGGTTTCGCATCCTCCCTTGCAAGTCCATTGTTTGCTTTTTTCTGATGTGCTCATGCTATGTTTAATTCATAGTCTGTATGCCATGTTTTATAGTCTTTTGTTTTTGTAAGTTTAGTGTTTGTTAATAAAGCCTTTCGCTGCATCCTGCCTCTTCTTCCCCTGCACTTGGGTCCTCACGTCTGCGGCTTCTTGATGCTCAGCTTCGAGATCAAAGTTTTAATTCTAAGTTACTGACTTCACCCTAATGTGTCCGGAAGTTTTACAAAAACATTGATGTCATATTCAAATCAGGTTTCTAACCCCAACCCATAAGGCCAAACAAATATAACATCTTTGTTGTAAAGTTGAACCACAGCTTTACCCCAAGTACATACAATTTTTAGAATGCAGTTTATATATTACTTAATAATCTGAGGTAATAATAATTCTCTTTTTTTCTAATTTCCCTTCACTCCAACTTACACTGTATAGCCTTCTAATTTTTAGTGTTTGTGCTGTTGTACCAGATAGCGAGCTATTTTCCTTTAGATGAACTAAACAGTCTCCATATTTTTATATTTTATGAATTTGGTAATTCATTTTCCAAGAGAGTTTAGGATTAGAATTTCAGAATTATCCATCATTTCAGATCCTAGATATGTAGAACAATAATGTGCTTCCGACGAACTTCTACAAGGCTGTGCAGAAGAAATCATGAAAAGGTTTGGAGCTCTATAATTTCGGTGTGTAGATATGTGAAAGCAACTTCCATGACACATCCTGCTTTGTTTCTGTCCGTGTAAGCACACACTTGATGTTTTCCTATTTCTGTGTGGTTGGTCTTGACTGTGTCCTCTCTTTAATGATCACTTACCTCAATTTTACATGTACTTGCAATAAATAGTTTCCAGGCCTCCAGCTGCAAAGTGTCTGCATGCTAGCTGACAGCCTGCACTTCCTGCAGGCCAAAATAATGCCTGTTCTTACACGGAGCAGCTGCAAGCTGTGGTTTAGCTAAGCAAGATACAGAGATGAGGTTTTTGTTGTTTTGCTAAAAAATGTGTGAGACAGCCCTTCTTGGTACAGGAAGTGAACTTGACTCAAACTTTTTCTGAAGCTACGTAATTAGAAGGAGATTCTCTGAGGACAAAACAAAAACCTTTTGAAAGCTTTTAATTTTGACTGAAAGGGCACCAGACTTTGCCTAAAGTTGAAAGAGAATTAGTCAAGGTTAGGATTGTTTTATTTGAATTTTCTTTATTCTTCTATAAAAGATCTCAGAATTTTCTGAGAAAAACCTGATTCAGTTGGAAGGTCCCTGACTCATCCTTTCATAAGAGGGCAGTTGAGGGACTAGAGCCTCCCGTCACATGGACTGGACTAGATACTTCCTCTCTTTGGAGAAGGTGAGTGCTGTACCACATGTTTCATGTAGAGAATAGATCCCACTGACCGATATATTTATTCACTCAAAATAAGCAAATGGTCTAGTGTAAGACTTTGTGTTAGACCTTCAGTACTTAATAAGGAATTAATGTATTAAGAAACTGCTGTTTTTATAGTAAAGGCTCCCCTTGAAAGATGGGGGTTGGAGTCTAGGCTCTGAGAGTGTTATACAGTACGACAGTTTGACGTAAATCAAATCAAACTTTATTTATTAAGCACTTTTCATGCTGAGGGCAACACAAAGTCCTTTACATGATAAAAAATAAATTTATGCATATTAAAATTAAAACAAGCCTTTACACACATCAAAACTGATAACATAGCAATTAATAAAACACTTAGTCTTTCACACACAGTCGCACGCACACACATGTATAAACACTAACAAAGCAGGTGTTATTGTCCCCCCATTCTGCACAAAACATGACTCCTTAATTTCTCGCACTAAACTGAATGTAGGTATAAAATGCTAAATGCTAAATGCTAGACTACAGCATGCTTTAACTCCACTCTTTTTGTTGTGACAAAAAGAAACATATTATAGACAAATCCTCGCGTCACTTTTTTATGATTTAGTAACCTAGCTTAGTTTTCAATTTCAAACAATTGGAATAGCCAAAAATAATACAAATGTAAGGCATTTTCCAGAAGTCAAGAACAAGTTGGCCACACACACTGTGGTCTACAATGAACTGGGATGACTACACTTCTAATGAGGCCGATGTGACAAATGAATGCAAACAACTAAACCGTGCTGATGCTAGTTCTGAGTTAGTAAATGCAAATCCATCCTATTAGAAAAAAAGACCTTCTTTAGCCCTCATCTTGTTACTTTGAGCAGCAACATTTTAGCACACCTAGAAAAAAAACATTTGACCCTGACTAGGAGTCATGTAGCTAATCATTCAATCTGCAGATTTATTTTAGTGAACCATATCTGACCTGAACTAAAACAATTGACTTTATGACCTTTCATCCCACAGCCAAACTCATTTCATCCAGTAGGATGAAGGGGCTGGAGCCTGTTCCAACTTGGACAGGTTGCCAGTCTGTTACAGGGATTTAACTATTGGAGGAAGCAAGATGACACAGAAAATCCAGAAAGACCCAGGGAGTACATTCATACTCCAGAAAAAAAGCCAGTGTACACCCCCAGGTTTGAACATAGAAGCTTCTTTTGAGGCAAGAATGCAAACTGCAACGTTGTGCCCCACCTTCAAGACTACTGTTAAAATGTTAACTATCAGAATAAAAGACAAAGCTAAGTATTCGAAGTATTTATGACCTCGTGCTGTGGTTTTCTTTAGTCAACAGCTGTTTTGGATTTTTTCCAATAGAAACAATTGCACTAGATAATGTTGTTGTTCCATCATAATCACACAGGGATTCATGCGGAAACTATAAAACCATTCTAGATGACAGACGATCCGGATTTTAAAGGGTTATTAATTAATCTGGCGTCTGTTTAGAGAGCTGCAAAATATTTCTGCAAACACAAAGCACAAAAAACAAAAAAAATCCTGTGAAAAGTTGTACAGTTCCGTGTTACCAACAAACAATAACCGCTTCAATGTGAACTTATGAGCTACTGACTCACGAGACCTGCAAGACGAGTAGCAGGGTTCATTTTATCAGTGTTCTCCTGCTGAACTGTTGTCGGGGAAACTCCAGGGACAAATTCCTGTTCCCTCCATGTACCTTCCCCTTCACATTCTTTATTTTTTATTTCAGATTTTTGACTGAAGTCCAGGCTGAAGAGTGAAGTTATGTGGGTGTAACAGAGTGGGTGGAATGGAAAAAAGGTGCACCACAATTTTAGATTGCAGCTGTAATGAGAAAATACCTGAAATAAAAATGCACCAAACTCATTATGACTCATCAGTTTTAAACGCCAGGTACTTGTTAATCAATGCAGATTGTAGAGCTGGGAAATGTGATCATCGATTAAGAAAAATCAGTTTGAGATGATTTGAGCTTTGTGATATGGTGTATTATCCTGCTGGAAGTCAGTGACGTGTGGTCAGGAGAGGCAGGTGAGGCAGTGGCTCACTTGTCATGATAAAGAAGAGAAAAATTTCACAAAATAAATATTAATATTTTCCACTGATATGTGTTAAAAATGCATCTTCAGTATGACTTTACACATTTTTGACATTTTATTCAGTAAAAATCGACAAATTTGAGTATTTCCCGAGCAAATACAGGGCAGAAATCCTGGGTGAGGCAGTGTCAAACTGTACCTCACCTCTGACTGCGTGATCATGCAAACCAGTTTATATTGCATGCAGTCAGAGGTGAGGCACAGCTCTGACTGCGTGATATGCGTCATATTGGCGATATGCTGAGGAGCAGAAATGGGCACACCATATGAATTTACTGAAATATTTGTTATACACCATGACTCTCTACAGACTGTGCAATGTCTTTTAATGTATGTGTGAGAAAATTTTTCTTGCTGATCGTACAATAACGTGCAGTGAAAAGGCAGCAGGTGAGGCAGGCAGTACTCTGCCTCACCTCAAGGGGCACACTCTCACACCAACACAATGAGAGGGGATATAAAGCATTACCAGTAGTTGTATGCTGTTGGATGAATAGTGAAATAAGATAGCTCCATCACTGTTGGTCTTTCTTTCACTGGCTCCCTTTTCTCTCATTTTCATTACATAGCAAAAATGAACCATTGTCTAAACTGTGTGCCTGGATATTCCTAAAGATTATTTATTGATTTCTCTATTTGCTTTATATTCTATATTCTATCCTGTATTCTGTGTTCTCGTATTACTCCTCTTTCTCAGGACTGACTTTTAGCCACTCCTGGCAAAAAGTCCCTTAATGTTTAATTTGCCTGGTTTCTTTTGTTGCTTCTATCTCCAGCTGTGCTCAGTGAGACTATCATTCTCTTATCTTTACCTGAGGTCTGTTTATTGTTTTTATAAGCTGAGTCCCTGTATCCTGCTTTAGCAACACTTGGTGTTAATTTTCACATAAAATCTTTGTTAAGTTTGTCTGCCGGTTTGTTTGTGTCATTGTGTTCAAACATGAATTGTGACTTTCAAACCTTCACTTAAATTAGATTAATCGGCCTTTAACTGATTTTAGGTTCTTTGAAATGATATTTCTGCTCTTTAAGTAGCCCCTTCACGTTTTCCAAATTGTCTCAGAATGTTTACAAAAAGTTAGTCTTTTACTTCTTCAAACAGCCTAAAGTCAGATTACAAAGTAAATGGCTTTTTAGTGGTACAACCACATACAGACAACAGAAAGCAAGTCTAAAAAGCCAGATCTTGGTGTTTGTGCAGTGATTCTGTAAAGATACATTTGTTTTTAGCAACAGCTAGACAACCAAAGTAGAGTCATTAAGGCATGTCCCACCTTGGAGTTCGCCTGGAAATGCTCTAAAAGCACTGAAAGGAGGGAAAAAATCTCTCTTGGTCATACTTGAAATCAACATGTTCTCCAGTCAAATAAGTTATTTCTATACATATGCCAGGACTAAAATGTGACCCAAGTATTTCCACATTGGAGCTGTTCAGATTTTTTTATTTTTTTTTGTCTTTATATAATGTGATTTTTTTTGGGGGGGGGAAATGTGTAGTTTTTGTAGAGATGTCCCTCACTCGTGTTGTCATAATTATCCTGTTGTATAAGTGACGTGTGAAATACCAGCTTTTCAAAGACAAGTCGTTCTGTAATATCACACTTCCTGATCGATCAACTTAGGGAAATGCAGAAAAGCAATTTAGGTTCAAGACTCAGCAAATGGAATAATTAATGGAACAAACCCTCACATCTATTGATAAGGTTAAGTTTGGTGCGTGACTGTACTGTTAACTGTATGTTGGGCAGGGAAGGCTGAAATATAAACACTTTCTTTTCTTTCCTGTCATAAATAACACAAAGTGTTTTACAACAGTCAAAAATGAGAGCAACGAAAAAAAGCCTCACACATAAATATAAAAACACAGGACATAGATCAGTAGAGTATATCTTTACAAGTACAAGGGCTGTATGTGTAATCTGGATGTTAAATGATCACTGAGATAAGTGTCAGAATCAAGATGTTTTACTGTGTCGGAGTTAATTGAAACACAATAGTATTTTTTTCTTACTTTTAATGAGTTTATCTTTATAATAAATATTAATACTATTTATTTTAGTAAGTTTTACTCCTTCTTATGACTGTCTTTATTCCTTCATGTCTATGACCCATCTTACGTTGCATACTGTGTTGCTGTATTGTTCTGCTACTTTAACTGTATAAATGGAGTAACAAGTAAATAAAATTTTACATCTGTCAAGAAAAAAACCCACATTGCTTAAAATAAAAATCACCTCTAAATCATAGGATTGTTACCCAGTTCATATCATGTCAGTACTTTCTGATTCGTAACTGCAAAGACAGATGCTAAAAAAGAGTTATCTGGGCCAGTTTACTGATGTTTTATCACAGATATGTCCAGAGCAAATGTGTGTCATTTGTGCACATTATGGCTCCATATTCGACATTTGACCTTTCTGAGGTGCCTCACTTATACATCACTTTGTAGTCATGATGTTTCCTGCACAGAGGGGCTTCTAGGTTCCCTGAAACCCTGCATTCAAATAAGATATTTATTTGTTTTTATAAAAACTTTGTTCTGTCTAAATAATCTAATTGTCTGTTGATGTTGTTGAAACTGCTTATGCCCTATCTTTTTTTGTTTGCATTCATTTTTAATGCTGCAGCATATAGTGTAAATTTCCCCACTGTGTTTCTATTAAGTCTTGTTGTATCTTAGACCATAGATGGATTGATGTTTGCAGTTTGAGGTGGCTGTAGTTTAAGGTTGATTTCTCTATATGTTAGTATTGTTTCCGATGTGCAATTTACACCTTAATGTATTCTGTGTTCTCGTATTTTCATGCACTTGCATCTTTGGGTCTACATTCCACCCAAGCCGTGACACCCTCCTTTGGTCTTTTTGCATGTTATCACCATAGATTGTATATAAAAGATTATAACAAGTTTTCATGTGTAGCTCTGGACTTGTACTTTTCCAGTCAGTTTGACACTATATGTCACATTCAGACACACTCATAAGCACATCGGGAGGCAATGTGGCCTTAAGTGTCTGGCCCAAGGACACTTTGAAATGTATTTAGGAAAGCTGTAGCTAATATAACTTGTACGTGGGTGAAATATGATTATTTTTGTCCGTTTGCCTTCGCTCACTTTCCTGCATGTGCTGTGTGATTTATCCTGAAACTGAAACTTGGGTCTGTGTTTTCCTTTGGTAGTTAGAAATCTCTCATCGAGTTGGTGAAAAAGTGCATTTTTGCAACCACATTTGTTTTTTTTGTTAGGCCACTATTCCTTATGCCTTAAAAATCTGAGTGGAAAAGTTCACACCCCTTAAAAATACTTTAACACAGCCCAACATGAGTGTCTACATATGGTTATAATGTGGTGAAACTTCCCTTGTCGATGCCTTGACTGTGTAGTTTCCCCTGAATTATTCCTGTGAATGGATAGCTCTCCGCTATATTATACACTTACTTCCACTGTCACATCCAGTTACTGGAAGTCTTGCTACATTCGTTTGTTTGTCCTGAACTGCTGCTGTAGTAGCCCTCTCATGACTCATCCAGAATAAAAAAAAATGTTTTCCACTTCATTTCACTATACTGTCTTCATATTGACAACACAGTTGAGTTACCTCTAGTTGGAAATGACCAGCCTGGTGCACCTCAGTTCGGGTGGGAAGTCTAGTTGCCAGGCAGTGAGAAGGCTGTTTGTGAAATGCAGAGGAACTGAAGAATAACTCTGGCTGTTATGAGTCTGCAGCTCTCAATGACCTGACCGCATGTACGTTGCGAAGACAGGAAAACAATGATCTCAATCTCAATGCATTGTTTCTTTTTTCCTTTTTCTTTTAGTTTTTTGTTTGTTTGCTTTGTCATGAATTTTACCACTTGCATTGAATGTAAAGTTAATCAAGGTAAAAGGGGACAAATCTCTCTTGATAATGCTATGATATCAACAAGTACTTCAATCAAATAAGTAATTTGTTCATACCTTTAAATTTGATTTATAAGGAAATGCTGTAACAATACACATACCAGGATGAAAATTAAGCCCATTTAAGCATTTCCACATGGAAGTAAGAAACCAATAAGGGTATTGATGCAACTCTACCATTTCTCTGCGTTTGGGATTTAAAAAATGCACATCTTAAAACAAACTAATAACGGGATTTGTTAGGATGGGGTTGGTTGTAGTACAAGCTGTCCTTTCTTTCCTTATTTCTTTTACTTATTTCTTTACTTTTACTTTTATTGTATACCTGAATGACACACACTGAATACAGCATCAAAGCAGGTTTATTTGTGTACCAAAATTTCATGCACAACACAATTCAAACTGCTTTAGATAAAACATTAAGAACAGGCAAGGTGCAAAAAAACAAAACATAATAATAGGAGAATTACAGAGAAAAATTAAATCAAAACAAAGATCTGTCCATTATGGCAGAAATTTCACCCTGTGTGATTCTCCAGTTTTAACCATAAATCTTCCCAACTCATTATTCATTTCCTGTAGTCTGTACAATGCTTTGAGTTAAGTTCACTTCAGGTCACCACTCACACACCACTCTTCTTCTCCAGACAAGTTAGAATACAACTGATATGTTCTCTAATTTTCCAGGCCAGATAGAGCCAGATAGAGCCAGATAGAGCCAGATACATCCAGATACTGCTACCAGAGTGCTGAAAACCACACCTCTGCGTGTTTTTTTTTGTGCAGCAGGTTGCAGGACAAAGAGGAGAGACAGAGACACAGACTGAGAGATTTCCTATAAGTAAAGCATTTTACAGGAAATGATTAGAAGGGAGGTGGTGTTTGACATTGTGGGGCATAGAGCTCCAAGAATTTATGCAGGCACGTTAAAACTTGTTTTTCTTATGTATTTGTTCTCTGGACGTTTGTGTGATCACTCTGTTAGCTGCTGCATTTACAGTGTGCACCATTGTTCACATCAGTTTGACAAACAAATAATAAGAATCAGAAGACATGACATATCTCTCTTTTGATCTTTTTGCAGTATGACTGCTTGGGTTTGTCTGGATGTATCCAGCCTTCTGAAGATCCATAAATAAAGTCCACAATAAAAGTATTTTCCTAAAGTCCAACACATCAATACATAGCTAAATCACATGTAGTTATAATGTGTTAAAAGATGTGTGGAAGCCTCTACCTCTGCCTTTTTTGACTAATGGGAATTTTCTCTGTTTCTATTAATAAACAGCTGTTCTGCACCTTCTGTGATGAACAGGACAGTAAAACAAACAAAGCACAGTTAACCAGAAGTCTAAACTCTTCCCGTAAATCACAAGATCTCTCCTCCTGTTTTTTTTGACAAGGTAATGCAGATACATTGAGATCAACAGATTTCACAAACAAACATTTGGAGTTCTTGAATAATTCATCTAATCTTTTTAGAGCAGTGTAGAGGTATTTTTGACTACTTAAAGAAGGGAACATTTTTTATATAGGCAATTTAACCAGGAACAATGCATTCTGTAAGCAGACAAAGCAACTGGTTATCATACGTGTGGCAAGAAAACATAACAGTATTTCCTCTGATGTTTTGCAACGCTACACAGACTCCATATTAACTGTACAAAATACAAAAAAGAACACAGATCAAAAATTTATTTAATCTTTTTAACTGTATCAGAGGTTTACTGCCATGAGCATGCTTA
The DNA here is from genome assembly GCA_037177495.1 of Rhadinocentrus ornatus. Taxonomy (NCBI): domain Eukaryota; kingdom Metazoa; phylum Chordata; class Actinopteri; order Atheriniformes; family Melanotaeniidae; genus Rhadinocentrus; species Rhadinocentrus ornatus. Next base: position 25,338,622 of record JBAMHW010000018.1, on the reverse strand, counting down.
AAAACGCTTTATTTAAATCTTTAAGTTGTGGAACAACTTTAGAAAAACATATTAGATGAAAACAGGAAACGTGACGTTTATCCCTAAAGCCGCAGTGTGTAAGAATTACTCCATCTAGTGGTGCACTAATATATTACAAGCAACTGAGTAGTGCTCTACTGGAGCCTCACCGTTTAAGAGCGTTATT
>JBAMHW010000018.1:25313382-25326394 GCA_037177495.1 Rhadinocentrus ornatus | reverse complement strand
ATGGTAGAGCACAAAGATTATCACACTAATGAAAGTAATCTTTGAAATCTCTTATTATTATTATTATTATTAGTATTATTATTATTATTATTATTATTATTTTTATTATTATTATTATTATTATTATTATTATTATTAATAATAATAATAATAATAATAATAATTAATGTCATGTCAATGTCTAATGCCATCACTATGATGATTATACTTTTGACTTTTTCTGTCTCTGAGGGCAAATATTTTTCCATAGAAACATGGACTCCCATCATGAAGTAGTAGGGAATACTGCACAAAGCACACACACACACACACACACACACACACGCACACACACAAAACCATCCATGGCATCCCCAGCAGGGCACATTGTTTAAGGCAACTAGGACTGCAGGAATATAGCTTTCCTGCACTACAATGTTGTTTATCTGCGCCCTGAGGGCAATGGGGTGAGGTATTCATGTGGTGGATGTGTAAAGTGTCTGGTTAGCTCAATTGGTAGCTCAAATATGTAGGAGACCAGGGTTCGAATCCCCTAGGGGACGGTCATTAACACCTTTCAGTTGGGTCCTTAGGCAACACTCTTAACGCAGCTGCCTAACCATTGTAAGTTGCTTTGGATAAAAGCATCAGCTAAATGATTGTAATGTAGAGTCCTGTGCTATTGAGATTGCAATGCATGTGGTCTTATTATTGAGTTCAGTGAAGTTGGATGTGGGCAGACCAATTATTTTTGCAGCAGTGCTGGTTATGCATGTAAGTTTAGTCCAGATTTTAACTGAGAGCATGTTATAAAAACAGAACAGTAGGAGGGTTGGATGATGCTTTGAGACAGTGACAGAAGAAGAGCAACACAGTTTTACCTATATAAAGTTATGCTGATAAAAATGAGACACTTACCCTTGAGAGTTTTAGAAATAATCAAATTTATTTAGGAAAGAACATAGAACTTGCTACAAGACATACAGGATTTAAAACCATCACTGTGCATTATTTCAACTACAGTATATGCTTTCTGATAAAGAAGTACACAATAAAAATGACTGACTTAGATCAAAAACAGCATTGTAACTACTGATGCTCTGTTCTTTTTTCTTTATGATTACCTTCAGTGTTTTTTAGGCTATGCTGCCTTTCACACACTAACGTAGTCACTCTTGTTACTGAGGAGAGGTTCAGATCCACCTGAGCAGAGGTTCCTGACAGGCACTTTAAACGGGTCGATGTAGGACCACTTCCTCTCCTTTACCATCTCAATAGACAGCTCTATCTGCTTCTTCACTGACTTGGAGGATGAGCATCTCTGAGGCATGCTGCAGTCTGAGGAAGTGTCAGACTGCTGCACATCCAACTCCAGGTCAGAGCTCTGATCACTTTGGCCTTCTGTAGCCTCCCTCTCCTGAGAGCAGAAGCTTTGCTGGCGATGAATGCTCGAGCTCTTGGTGTCATCTCTTTGTTGGGGTCCATACACTGAGCTGGGCATGGCCCGGGCCTTGAAGTGTCGCTCCTCTCTCTGACCAAAGCTCCCTAGCTCTGCCAAAATCTTGGCTTCTCTCTTTCTTTTCTCTCTTTCCAAAAAGCTGAAAGGCCGTGGTGAAGCTGCCCCAGACACTGGGTTGCTTTCATGTTTGTTATTACTTCCACTTCTGCCTTTGTGACGACGGCTGACGAGTTCATACAGAGGCAGGTGGGTGTGCGCCGGGGCAGGCGATGCTCGGAATTTTTTCTGGCATTCCCGAAGTTCCTCCAGCTCTCGCCTCAGCAACATATTCTCCAGCTCAATCTCAGAACGTGTCCGCACCCTGTGCTTCTTCCTCTCTTCCTCTCTCAGCATCATCTGGAATGGTTTGGGGACGGTGACCTTGGAGTTGGGCCGAACCCTGGCACCTGTTTGACGGGACGGTCTTCCCTGCAGTTTCGGATAAGAAGTCTTGAACTGTGGCCTGAAGTGCTTCTGAGTCGTCCTCTGCTCTGGACTCCACGTCTTATCTCTGGGTAATTCAGACGAATGACACGTGAGCGCTTGATGTGATTCATCTGAGTTTCAAGAATTTTTTTTACTCCTGCTACATAATTGATCTGTGATTTCTTCAACCAACCTCTCAAATGTTGTTTCCTGGTTGGAAGTCCAGCCCAGTTCCCCTGCGCTGTCCTGCCCACTGAGTTCCGACTGGTCCGAGCCACTCGAGGTCTCATGGAAATCCAGCTCCTCCTGGGAGTTGATTCTCTGTAGTCTCCTTGTTGGGCCACTGCCAAAGAGGAAGATATTAACTTTAGCATCACAACAGCAGAATGATGGATTGGCTGCCATTTTGAGCAGAAAATAAAGCTTTGTGGATTAGCGGCTGCCCTTGATACTCTTAATTAATGCTGGACCTGACCAGGGAAACAAAAGAAGAGAGACAGGAAAAAGCAGAGAAATATACAAAATATAGAAAAAAAAAACTATGAAAACTGTACAATTAAACATAAACACAAAAGCAGCTGCTACACCTTTAAAGAAAGAAAAATAATCCAAAGAAAACAAAGCAGACAATCATCAAGAGCACCTCCAGGAAGATAATAACATTCCTGACAAAAAGGGCCACTAACCTTTAGATTTGCCGCACACTTAGCTGCAATCATTTAGTCTGCATTTGTCTTAAGTGAAAAAAATTCAACCTGCAGTAGCACATCTCATTGGGTCAAATGCTTTTGGATGCATAATTCAGTCAAACTCCTCAGCCCAAATAAAAGAGCACAAGATAAAGGAGTTGGTTTGTGGTTTTTTACTTTAATACTCTGATTACAGCAAGAAAAGCATACATAGATAAAGAATGATGAGTAATGTGTCGTACAGATCTGTAAATTTATTGTGGGTCAATCCATTTTATAATTGTCTATGTGAAAACTGAATTTTGATTGATGTCTAAGACATTGATCTTTGGAGCATCATTATCCTACTTAGCAAAGACCCTATCTCACCTGAAAGACTGTCTTTCTTCTTTGTTTCTTCCTCTTCCCAGACTTCCATCGTCTTCCTCTCCATGCCAGTCCTTACCCTGGCTGATGTACAGCCTCTCCAGATCAGCCATGTTTCTCAAGTGAGTGCTCTTCAGCTCCTCCAGCCTCCTGTAATACTCCTGGTTGGAGAAGTGAACGCCCTGCTGCCTTTGCAGGCCGTAGATTTCCAGAGACAGCGAGTTGCGAACACCTCTGCCACCCTTTGTGTCCTCGCTGCACTCCAAATCCAGATCACACTCCTGAAAGGTTTGAAGTTGTAAACATAAGGCCAAACGGCACGGTTTTAATTCTAAGTAGTTTTAAATATAAACTAAACATGCTTCATAATGTTTCTTTTTATTCCGGTAAATATTATATAGCCGTTGTCAGGTTTCAGAAACTAAAATCCAATTAAACAGTTATAGTGTGATTAAACTTTGCTTATTGTTGGAGTATTAAATGAAGGTTTTAGTGGATTACATTGTTGTAAAATCTGTGATTAAACTATATTATCTTTCATTCTTATCAGCAAATACTTCCGAATAAAAAGAAGAAAACTGTTTCAATATAGATTCTGAAATAGGAATGTTGTTAAACCTACTTTTGTAGCCACACTAAGCTCAGTAAGCACTGCAGTTAACAGTGGGAATGAGGATGTGGGAAAGGAAGCATTTAAGAGAATTTCCCTTAAATGCAATAAAGATAGGTAGGCATCTACACCTACAGTGTGCGGTAGCTTGATAAGAGCGTACTCAAGAGCTGCCCCTTATTCTTGCTGGGAAACAAGCTTAGTAGGCATTGCATGATCAGAGGAGCTTCATTTTTCATCACAGTTAGAGCCCTCTTAGTCATTTCTTTAAGTAGTTTCCAGGCATGGTTCTCCAGGCTCTAGTTCTGAGGCTACATTAAACAAAAGCTGGATCAACTGAAGGTCCAGATGCATTTCATAGGTCCTGTGTTAGGTCTTCCATGTATTTTTGGTTTTCTTTTGGACATCACCAACACACTGTTATTCTTATTTTAGGCATGACACTTCCTATTTTGTCTTTTACTTGTCCAGTTTAATTAAATTGCCTAAGGACATACTGTGTACCAAGCTAAGATATGCTGCTTTCAGCTAATAGGTCTTTCAAAAACACCTTGTTGCTGCAAAAATATTATCTTGTAAAAAAGCTTAATGCTTGTAATGAGCTAGAAAGTACCAGAAGATAAATTTTAAAATTGGTTCTTAGTTAAGTTACGTATTATGTGAAGACACAACACTGAGTCATCCCTTTAGTTAGGGGCCTTATTTATATGCTTGAAGCTGCGAATGAATTGCCCATATGGGATAAAGTTGTCTGAACTGCACTTCAAAATGACTAAAAATGAAGCTGAAAACCTCCAGAAAGCCTGAGAAGCTAAGGTCAATTCAAAAGACTGCAGCCAAGTCTGGCTACTTGGAGTAAAACATAGAGAAATAAAAGGTGACTTAAGACTTTTGCACAGTACACACTTGTAAAAACAATTTAAGTACACCTATTAAACAATTGCAATTTAACATTGTGACCTACTTTAATTCCAAATTCTGTTGCTCTACAATGAACCTGAAGAATCTGAAGAATTTATATATGCAAGGATTAACATGTAAACTCATCTTCTGCATTAAATTTATCTATACAAACCTCAGAAAGTCCTCCATAAAAGAAAAAAATAGTCCCAGTTTATATATTTCTAATGATCTTACAATCTTTAATTGTGTGACAGTCCAACTTTCAGTTCTTACCTCGCTAATACAGTCCTCATCTTTTAGAAAATCACCATCTCCTTGTCCTCCATACAGAGCCATCAGTTCCTTGTTTTCCAAAGAGGGCGAGTGGTACATTGCAGCCATCTCCTCAATTTTCTCCAAAAACACTTCAGCGGCTGCCAGAAGCAGAGCCCAGCGTGTCCTGTGTTGCCTCAGTCTGCACACTGACCCGCTAAACACATAGCATATCAAGTCAGAGCAGGATGCCAGCAGAGATTAACACACACTCCCTCACACACTCACAGACTGAGAGCTTTATCCTCTTACCAGGGTGTGTTGTGATTTTAGAGTGGTCAAAGTGGTGCTGCTGGCCAGATGGTCCATATGGTCCAGTGGCTTTCCACTTGAGAATGTGATTATTTAGAGAGATGCATGTCAGTGTGACTTCTGCCAATCTGATTTACAGATTAACTTTCTTAAATACGGTCTGAGGGCTGATGGGTACCCTGCACCTGTTGTGGTTTGCAACAAGTCAAGACAGGTGCGAATGTCAGGCTGCATAGAAGAACAATAATATGACATTTCATGAATATTTGCAACAATTTACGTAAGATAAAGAGTTTTTATCCACAAGTGGGCAGAAATGCCAAATAAATCCAGTGAATATTAAACCTGATGTGCAGTGATTCCTTTATTCATGTTTAAATCCTACTTTCAGCTCCAAGGAGAACCCATCCTTCTTAAACACTAGGGAACATTTTATGCAAATGAGTGACATCTATTAAATTTTATACCTAATGTGCACAATCTAACTTAACACTCTAATCCATAAATACTGGGTTCCAGTACATATTTATAACGTTTTGCAGCAGGCAACTTTAAAAGCTGCCTTTAGCTTTTAATTCTGACACAGAAAGTTCTTCTTCAAGCCTCATTTGTTATTAAGATACAGGTTTTAATGGAATTATTTTTTCATCTCTCATTCACAACCCAATTAATGAAATAATTTATTTTTCCCAACAAATAAAAAAACCCACTTTTTTTCTGTTTAATGTTACTTTTCCTTTGCCACACCTGCTGAATACTTTCATTAAACAGCTTGTAATCTGAGCTCAAGTGAAGAGAGGCCTGGCTTCGGTTCAGCCGCAAGATTTTAAGGAACTGACAGCTAAAGCCAGAGAGAGCGTAGTCAGCTCCGTTAATCCTTTTACTCAGGTTTCTCTGCACTGTTGTCTCCACCTTGTGCTGCTGCTCCTTTGCCCATCTGTCTCCTGTCTTCTTCCATTTCATCCACCTCCCATCCACCTAAGAGCTGTGATTAAGCACAAACTTAGTAGATGGTTTGAGACAGGCATTCCTCTCATTGTGTTTTAATCATTTTGGGCCTTTAGGGATCAGTAACTACTGCTTGTAAGGGATACCATACAGCTATTCCTACAATTTAAGGTTTTATGTAAAGCTGCATATTAATTGAATGTTAGAAGAATGTGGGGACATTATGGGCTAAATGATCGATGCTGTTTCTCTTTATCTTTAAGTCCAGCAATTCTGAGCTGCTTCTGAGTGTTCAGTGGAGTCTGTTTTAAGCTTAATGCAGCATAAGATCAAACAGTCAGGAAGCAGCTGTAGTCCTGCAATTCAAGTTGAAGAAAACAAGATGGGGTCAAAGTTTGACCTGCAGAAATTACAAAGATAATGTCCTTAACTTATTTAAGTTTACTCTCTCTTTTGTCATATTTTTTAAATGTGTGATTTTTTTCTAAATTAAAACATGAAGTTTGATATTTTTATTAAATATTTTGAAAATTTGGTTTAATTTGAAGAGAAATCCTGAAAATATTAATAGTTTTAGCTGATTTGCTCTAGAAATCTTAAAGTGACAACACAGGATGTGGAAAAAAAATGTAGTTTACATATTAGAAATGCAGTAAATGTTCCCTTTAATTGTGGCCCCAGTAGTGGAGTTCAAACACCTCAAATAAAATCACCATTGCATCTTTGTCTTTGTCTTTTTATGGCATCAAGGATGTGCATTTAACATTATGACTGTTCTGTGGTCTGCACCTGCACATACAGCATGTCTCCACAAGATGAGGCTGCTGCCCTGTTTCCTTTTCTAGAATATTTGCACATGTGGAGTCGAGGGGTCCTCTATGAAAACATACGAAACTCCAGTCATTTAATTTCGCAACATTCCTAAAGCAGATTTAAAGCAATAATTGTATATAATTACATTTTATGAAATTTATATGTCTGCTAATGCCATGGTCAGCTATAAGCCAGGGTCTGACTTTAAAGTTCTGACACTGTTTTCTGTTTGTTGTAGTAAGTTTGCTGCAGTTTATGGAAGCAGTTTTTGTTGGCCCTCTTGCAGCAACTGGAACACCCTGCTCTCAGCTCACTGGAGTTTTCCTCTACAGAGGTACAGATGCCCCTTTGTTTTAGAGAGGGAGATATTAGAGCTGCATTTAAGTCCTGTTAAAAAAAATCCATTCATTTACAGCAACTTATTCCTGTTGGAGATTATTATGCAACAGAAGGCAAACACACTTGCAATGGTAAATGTAAGAACACATTTGATTTACACAAGCCAGTAGGGCTGATCAATATCACTCTCCTTTTTTTCCTTACTGTAAAATTGAGATTTCTGACATTATTCAGCATTCTTGAACCAACTTTTTCAGTGTGTTGGCTTCAGGTGAATAGTGGCTCTGTTCCGTCAGAGTGGGACTGAGTAAACAGTGATCACAAGCTTTGCTATCCTCTGCCACACAAGACAACGTGTGGATTCTGCTCTTCGTTTCTGCAGCTACCTCTGGTGTGTTTTACTAAACCACTACAAATCTGAGTGGGCTGGGAACTAATTACAAAACCCTCTTGATATGATGCAGAGATTTACAAATTTTTCAGCAGCTTGTTCTTAAAAGTTAGATAATAGATTTTATTATAAAAGAATTAGATATTTTTTCTCATTGATAGAAAACTAATATTCTGAATCAGCATAGTTAAGCTTTTTTGAGTAATTTTGGTTAAGATGTTTGGCTTGGCTAGTCTGCTTTTTATTTATGAAATACCAAAACATTTAGCTGTTTTTCTTTTCTTTTTTTTAACATATTTTCCTTTTCTACCTTTTGCTAAATTTATTATCTGAAAAATTTATAATATGGTACTATACCTATTTCATTTGTTCAAAATCATGTTTTAAGCAGCATAAGTATGATAGATGTCTTTACATTTTCCTTTAACATTATGGCACTTGCCAGACCAACATTCTGTTCTTAATGTTTAATGTTTATTTTCTAAAAAGTGAAGGTACTTTTCAGCTTCTTTTTATGAAGAAGCCACACACTTCTCTGGAAGTGGTCAGGGTTTTTATAGAAAGAATACCCCCTCACCTCACCTCATGTAGCATACACACATATTATAAAAAGGTACATGTGATTTCCTTCCATTACAAACTCTCACTTGTAAAGTGTTTGGATGCAGACAAGCTCCTTTAGTTCTACACACTGACGTGGAGACATTAGGTAGTAGAGAGCTCACTTTCCTTCCTTCACAGCAACACTACATAAACTGTTTGTGTTTAAGAGGAACAGTCCGCCCTTTTAACGACAAGCCCCATGCATTACGTTCTTTAAAACACCTCTGTTGCACAGCCACAGCTTTTGATGAGATGCATAACTAAATTTAAGTCAAACAAACAAGACTACCATCCTATTAATGCAATAAGATCACACAATACCTGTGTAAATACTGCATTTTTTAAATCCAGTTCTATTTTGCACCTTTCATACTGGAGCTGAAGATGCTTCAGCCCTTTCTAAAGAAAAGTCATTCTAAAGCAAGGGTGTAGGTTTGATTTTTTTACTGATATGGACATAAAAGTGGCTCCCAGAGTCTCTTGGGAAAACTTTTTTTTTATGCTTATTGTTCAGAATGCACTTCTGCTCTGCTCTTCCTTGTCATTGTCACTCTCTTCTGTTTTCTGCTGGATCACCTACTTTAGAAAGACCTTGTATACTTCAAGCCATTCTGTATTGACCCCTACATTTAGAATGTCCATGTACACAATGAAAATGCATCTAAATGTTAATGAGGCCAGTTAGTACTGAGAGTATTGTAACCTTCATGTATAATGGTACATGTTGTAAATACAAACATTTACTTCTAAGCTAAGGCCTCACCTTTGACCTGGCTTCTCCTCCTCCCTCAGCATCTCCTCCTCTCTCTCTAAACTTCCATAAAAATTTGATTCTTTCGCCTGTCAAAATACCACATTGATGCACGCTAAGGAAATTAATTTTTTCTGCTTAGTAGCTTTTATTATTGTCATTATAAATGACCTGATAGCAGCTGAGAAAATCGATTCTTTGTGCCTGAAACTTTTATGTTAACTCCCTCTTGATGTCCTTACTTTTCTTCGACCCAACCACTGTTAATGCCACTCTAGAGTAGACCCAATAATATGATCTGTAAGGGGTTATAAAGAAAAAACTTTCTCAGCTGTTTTGTATGGAAAAAAAAAAAAAAAAAATCAGGACTTCCTGGACATTGGTAGGGGCATGTTTCTTCTGCTCCAATTCTATCATGTACTAAAGCCTGGGAAACGTGAGAGAATAATCAATAGTAAAAACTGTCATTTTTATTTTGAATGCTTCTCTTCATAGTATTGAATTGGCCATTTTTCTTCAAATATAACAGCAGTAAATGCTGTTGCTTCTGCGATGGTTCAAGACAATGAGGTCATGTTGTGGAAACCGACTGGGTAAAGCCCTTTCCTGTTCCCAGAACAATAAGCCTACACACACAAACCTGTCACTTAAGAATTGCATTTTGGAGTCAAGCTTGAAAAAAACTCACTGTTAAAATAAAATTTTAAAAAACTCACACAAGCAACAGTCTTTTCTCTAATTTGTGTCACATGCAGTTGCAACAGCTATGCCTGAGTTTCATCTTCAAGCACAGTCATGTGGCTGACTGGGAATAAATGTGCTTTCTGCAGGATGCCAGTCGAAACGGTCACGTTAAACATGTTTACATTGACTCTGCTACTGGATCTGATGAAGGCATGCCAGATTCAAATCTTAATGTTTGTGCACAATCTGTACGCTCTCGTGTGTCACATGGCTTGTTTGTGAAGTCCCTGTCACCAAGAGGAAAATGCAGTTAGATGGGTAATCCTTTGTTGGACCTTATCCAGCACACCCTCCCTGGTAACATCAGGGGAGGAGTAGTTGATATTTGGAGCTTAGAGTCACTTTTCATTTCTTTATAAAGATTCAGTGTGAAAATCAACGTGAAATAACATTTACTGTATCTCCTACAAAAACGCAGATTATATTCACTGAAGTGTTTCAGGGTAACTGATTAAATGATACATACAACCACTCTTGTCTTTAATGGTAAATGTATTCCAGCTTTTTTGTGGACAGGTGTTTAAAAAATTCCCAGAATGCATTCTGACAGCCCTCATAGAACAAATATGACCTAGTTGGAAGGGCTGGTGGGTTCATTTGTCAGAGTGATACATGCTAACGACAGCAAAAGACAGAGATTTTCCGTTTGCAGCACTTGATGTAAGGACATGTTTGGTGTTTTTTCTTTTTTTTTCCATCTTGTCTGTCTTTTCTCTGGTCATTCATTAATGCTGCAGGCCAGGGCAACAAAGTAATAACGCTGAAGCGTACCACAGCCTGTCTGTACGTTTGTTTTAGTTAAATATTAGTGAACATGTTGTGTCTGAAGTTACTGTGTGCAGTTTTTCTTTATAATTAATGACAAACTTTCTCCTCTCATTCACTAATTCCCACTTCAGCTCCTTGAACTATGAAACTAACCATATTCATTTGGACCTGCAGGCTGACACAAGTTTCCGTGTTTTCACTGCTTACTGCTAGCTTCCTGGGTTAAGTGTTGCTTTTAAGTTCATTTTAAAGGATTGAACCTCTAAAGCTTTGCACTATTTCAAACCTTTGTTTGAAAACCCCCACTGTAAATATATGAAAAGTGAGCTAGGCTGTGGGGTATCTCACTCTCTAAAATTCTTCAAATGTAACATATACTTTATGAGGGCTTGTTTCCTGTTATAAGCATGGACTATAAAAAGAAGCTTAAACCTGAGAAGAGTCTATCGTTTTGACTGACTAACAAATGTGTTCAATGTCTTTAAGCCTCCTAGAGATGGATTTGTAGACAGCTGGGAAACCACAATACTCTGTAAAGCACATAATACACTTTAATTTTGATAACATATTGTTTGGTGAAGTAAATTAACTTGGTTATTGTTCCGCAAAAGACTCGCAAATGTATTTTAAGACTCATGTTTACTGTGCAACTAAGGACACATCAGAAGACTGGTCATGGCTCAGCAGAAAAGTAGTCTTGTTTAGTATCACCTTATGTGGGTAACTGGCAGTGCAGCGTGATGATGACCCAAAAAAGACCTAAACAAGACTCTCTTAAGAAAAAATACAATAAAAAAACACAGATGCATCTTTGTAAAGGGCTAAAATTATAACAGCTCTTTTAGTAAATTAAAACATTTATTGGAGCAAATTTTTATAATGTCACACTTTTTAAATGGGTTTCCGGATAAAAGGACACATTGCTTGGCACAGACCTCATATGCTTATGTTTTGTACCTTTCAGAGGATAAGGAAAAACTTTTTGTTCCAGAAAATATTGGAAATATAGCTACAAAATTAAAGCAGCTGTCTAGAATATTTAGTTAATTCCTCTGACACATGTTTTCAGATGACTTTGAGCAAGATTTTTGCCAAAATACATGGCTGAATTTAATCAAATATAGTGGAGAGGTGAAATATGAGTGGAGGAATGGGACATTAAATTTTGATGCAGATTTAACACACAATCCTAAAAATGCAGCAAAGTATTGGCCCTTTTCTAAGAGCTGCACACCAAGAATGGATCTAGCTTTATTTTTATTTTTCACCACTGAATGATAGTTGGTTGAAATGTTAGACTGGCTATGCTAATGTTAACATAATTTTTGCTTCGGACCACAAACATAGATATTTAATGTTGTTTTAACTTTCCTGACACAGATGGTGTTTCTTAAGATTAATAAATTTACTTATTTACTCACTTACTAAATTTTATCTAATCTCATTAGTCATTTTGATGACTGAATGTGCAGCTTTAAACTCAACTCTTCTGGAGTCCATGCTAATGCTAATGCTAATGCTTTTTGTTGTCGTGAAATCAGCACAGCCTTTACGTTTGTGTTTTTACATTATCAATAGATTTTACAGTATTAATCAAAGCAATGAAAAATTGCAGTAATTTTTAGAAATAGATGCTAGCACAGCTAACCGTGTGAGCAGATAACTCCGCAGACATCCCATTCCAACTGTACGACCAGATTAATGTTGTAAACTACTCCACGTATTTCTAAAACCTGAGTATTTTGGGCTCCTAGAGCTAATATCAACTTTAAGTGCTTAAATTTAACCAATGTGATGTGAACACAGCAAATATAAGAGACCTGGAGTATTAAATGTTAAGATTATTTCCTGGCTAGGAGGTCAGCCAAACTGTCTATATGAGGGAGAGACCTCCTATTGTTGCACAAAATGTAATTTATATACGTGGAAAAAGGAGAATCATGTTTTTTGACCCACTTTAAAGGTTTGAATGTGAGAACAGCTCTGACAAGGTAATCATATCTTCCAGTTTCATCACAGATCAGATACTCTGGTGACAGTGCAAAAACAAAATGTTCAGATTCAAGGACAACGCAGAGAGAATCTGACTTTCTTGTCACACCAGGAAACTGTGCTGTATAAGCCTTAATGAATAGTTGTACAAAAAAAAAGAAAAAAAGTGAGATAATAGGATTAACCAAAAGGAAATAATGAAAAAGACAAGAAAAATATCAGTAACTGTCCCCGTTGTCTCTAATATGTCTTAAGTTTGTTTATAAAGTCTATTTCAGACATGATGTACATAGCATTTATGGCTTCATGAATCTATTGTAGAGATTGCATTCAGAGATTAATTGCTTTCCCATCATTCTTCATGCTTCTGAAACTGGTGCAGGTAACCAACCACAATATTTCCCATATGCACGAAATTGGAAGCTAGGCAGCAGAGGTAAAAACATGAAATAGTTAAGATAGTTTGTGCTTATATCATCAAAATTCACTCCCATATACTTTGTCTTTCTATCCATTAATGTCCATCCATCAATCCATTTTCTGCCCCTGGAGTCGCGGGGGCAGCTGCCTAAGCAGGGAAACCCAGACTTCCCTCTCCCTGGCCACATTCACCAGCTCATCCGGAGGG
>JBAMHW010000018.1:25283461-25297291 GCA_037177495.1 Rhadinocentrus ornatus | reverse complement strand
CTTGTGTTGTTCTTATTCTCAGATGTAAGTCGCTTTGGATAAAAGCGTCTGCCAAATGACTGTAGAATAGAATAGAACAACAGAACTTTGGAAAAACATTGGTCGGATGAGTTCAGCTCCACCAGATGGTAGACTAGAATTTGGTGGAAAACAAAAAAGCATGGATCCATCCTGCCTTGTATCAATGCTTTAGGCTGTACCCACTTACCAGGCGTACTGATGTAACACCTGGTAAGGGGAAGAGAAGTTGCCAGTGGCCTCCTCACATTCACCTAAAAAAATGCAATCCTTGGGTAGAACACCACAGTAAGCCAGAGCAAGACAGAACAACTAAATGATCAAGAAAAGCATTTATTGTCTCCTGCTTAACACCACACAGCTTTTGACATCATGGACCATGAGTTATTATTGAGGAAATCAAGATGCTGTGGTTTTTCTCAGTCTGCATTATTATGGATGGAAAGTGATAGAAGGCAAATGGTGTATTTCAATGGAAGTTATTCAGAAGCTAAATATGTGAAACAGAGTGCCTCAAGGAAGTTGTCTTGGGCCACTCTTGTATACAATTTTTACTAAGGATCTTCCTTTAGTTTTAAAAAAAAGTTGCGTATTTCAAGATATATGCTGATGACTCCACAATATATTTTGGTAACTTGAATAAAAGTCTAGATATGGAATTAAAGTTGGTTGTAGATTGGATTGATAGTAATGAGCTTATTTTGAATGCGTCTAAAACAACCATTATAGCAATTAGAACAAACTATTCTTTATGTTCAAAACCAAAGCTTGATCTTAGTATAAATAACATGTTAATAAAGCAAGTAGAAGAATTTAAACTCTTAGGAGTCATTATTGAAAATACATTATCGTGGGACAAACATATAGATTAAAAGTAACCAAAATGGGAAGCACTATATCAGTAATTAAAAAATGTGCAAAAAATCTGTCACAACAATCAAACAAGTAACTCAAGCTTTGGTTTTGTGTCATCTGGATTATTGCTCAGTAGTTTGGTCTAATACTTCCTTGGGTAATGTAAGGAAATTGCAGTTGGTCCAGAATAAAGCAGCATGGCTAGCTTTTTTGTGTGGGTTTAGAGCGAATGTCACTAAAATGCATGAATGTCTTTTATGGTTTGATGTGAAAAGTAGATTCCTGTATTCACTGATGGTTTTCATTATGACTGTTATAACAAAAATCCCATTTCTTTTCCATAAAAAAAAATTGTCATTTAGTAAAAATACACAATTATTCTACAAGGCACGCTGTTGAAGGTTACTTGACCTTGTCAATGTCCAAAACTACATCAATTCAACGCACAATAATTTATAGAGCAATGCAAGAATGGAATTCTCTCCCAAAACATATAGAGCAAAACAATATATATGGTTTAAGAAGACACTGATGCTGCGCTCACACCAAACGATTTTCACAGTCGCAGACCAAAAACGGAAGTCTTTAGGAAATCTTAGGAGTCATAGTGCGCTCCCATCATCTTGATCATTAGGTTTAAGCTGGTAATCTGCGCTGTTTCATGTCAATCTTCCCCTATTCTTGGGTATTGATATTATACCCCTGATATTTTAGCAAGTCGCAGTGACGAAACACGAACAACCAATAGATGAGCTCTGAGAAAAAGCAGAAACAGGGATCCTGACAGAACACCGGCAAATAAAAACGCAAAAACGGACAAAAAGCGGTGATGACACGCTGTAGGTGGACGTCCAGAAAGAGGAGCGGATGGTTATTAAGAAGTAAATGTCTGCTGTGGATCAGTTATGCGTTACAGTATAATAATATAACAAATGAGAGAAGAATAGAAAACTCATTCATCCCTCCAGATTCGAATGAGTCGGTGTAACACCTGGCTGAGATGCAGTCACACTTAATGTTGGAAACTCTCCCCTTGTTTGCTTTGCTGAGGGCAGATCAGCCCTGTTCCATATAAACTGTCCAATACATCACAAGAAATGCTGAAAGGATCTAGTTGTAGTCTTGTAAATAGTGACTCGCAGTCTTTGTTAAATCTCAGTCTGAGACCAGGCTGAGACTAAAACTCTGAACATTTGTCTTTAGATGTGAGCTGGCAGTTTTCTAGAGTTTTTTGCTAATCTTTTCAAAGTCTTCTGATGTAAGCCCAGCATAAGAGAGCATTGCTTAATTTTAGAAAAGAATAGGTATTTTTGATGTGTAATGAACCTGTGGGCGTTTTATGTTATTTTGTTTAATTTTATTTTTCTATAATACTTTTAGTGAAATGATGATTTTGTATATTATTGTAGAGTCAGTCGGAGTTTGCCAAAAAGGTGTGTTTGTTAGTTAATTGTGTCACTTGTCAATGTTTTATTTGGTTAATGTATGATGTGTTATGTTATGCATTTGTTATATTGTGTGTTGTGATAAGTTGCGTGAATGTGTCTTGTTGTATAGTCACCAAGTAAATTGTGCAGAAAGAACAACCACTGTTATGCAAAAGCTAATGGGGATCTTAACAAACAAACACAAAGGAAACAGACTGCAACCTGCAATGAGTGTGACTCACCTATACACTGAACTCTTACACAAACAAACAAACAAACAGGAAATCACACACACACACACACACACACACACACACAGCAGTAAAACTCCTAAACAATTAATAAAAACCACCAGGTATACAGCCGTGAGCCAGTCCAGCAGGAGAGACACACTAAAAAGGGGATAAGACAAGTTAAAAGACCATTTTCAGCAAGAACAAGCTGTAAAAGAAGGTACAGACATTAATGGAAGCGTGCACTCATTAACAAACCTAACCAGAAGCGACCAGAGTAAGCGACAGGACTTACAGCGACTCGGCCTCTTGGAATACCCCAGTACTCTACTCCAGCTTCCAACTTAACACTCTCAGCTCAACTGTACACACAATAACTGTACATCTGGTTTATACTGTACCAATTAGTCGTCTTGCCACCTCTGCCCTGTTCGCGCTTGAATCAGTTTTTGCAAGAAACAAGTAGAGCAGTCTCTTATAGTGCCATTAATTGATGCACTGATCAGTAATTGTCCACAGTTGTTAGCTTGCATTCAGGGCCCAGTGGTAGGCTCAGGTAGTAGCCAGGAAAGAGAGAAAGGGGCTGATTAGCTCAGTCCATGTGCTTACACTGATGCTGGGAGATATTTTCTTGGCACACTTTGGGCCCATTAGTACTAACTGAGCATTGTGCAGACACCACAGAGATGGCCACGTCCATCTCTTTGTGATCACAGTGTGCCCATCTTCTGGTTTCTTGAACATGACATTGAGTTTAATTGTGCTCTAATGGCCTCCACACTAACAAGACAATCCAATGGAGCACTTTTAGGGTGTGGTAGCAAGGTGGACCTAATGAAGTGACTCGTTAGTGTATTTACCTCCAATGACCTATTACAGATTAAACTAAAACTGCCACCTCAACTAGAGATCTGGAAATTTTACTCCTGTCTATCTCAACAATTCTAGACTTGTTTTTGTTTTTCTGGCCTCATACCTCAAGGCAGCTCATCAGATTTGGGCTGTGTGATTTATTTGCACAGCTCCCTCTAGAAGAATGAATGCAAAATTACTTCAAAATACCTTTAAGCCTTTTCAGATATGAAAAACAGGCGGAGTTTGTCTTCTCTTATAAGACCTTCATCATGCAAAGACTGGTGGACAGATGCAAGATTCCTCTCTGCCAATTTCACAGGACTTAAATTTCTGCTGACTTTGCACTCCTGATCAAATCCTGCACTCACCCTGACAAATGCAGTATTTCAAAGCACAGTCATGTGAACTTCTACACTTTGGGTGACTGATTATCCCATGACTGGGTAAAATGTTTGAGAAACAATCAGCATAACCTTCTTCTCTTTGTTGCTCCCCCTTCATTGTTTTGTGTTTTCTTTCAACATGAGACACTGAAGCAACTGAAACAACAATACAGAGAAAAGAAAAACAGCTTTGGTTTTTGTTGGTTTGTAAAGTATAAAGTGAGGTCAATGAAAATAAGTATTGAGAAAACCCAGTATTGCTAAATACCTGATTGTTGCACACACACAAATACACAGAAAATAAATATTTTAAAGATATGATGTTCTTTCACTATCAAACTTTCACTAAAGCAGAACATTGTGTATAAACTCAGAGTCCTGCAATCATCTGCAGAGGCTAAAGCTAATGATTAACAATCTAACCAGTCCTGGGAACATGTTCATTTCTTCCTGTATTGACCTTAGATTAAAGCATTGACATAGTCCAGCCGAGCAGCATGTTCATTCCCATAACAGCTTGTCCACTAAACTCCTCTAGTACCTGTTGAATCACACAAAGGCTTAAAGGCTTAAATTATTCCATTTTTACTAGCTCATCATGATTCATGCCTCTTAGGTAAGAAATGACACTGTGAAATGATGACTTTTATCATCTTTCATTGAAGGAATAGTCTCAGTTTGCCATCTATTTTCTTTTTTCTTTTCTTCTTCTTCTTTTTTTTTTTGTATGAATGTCAGTTACACTAGTCAACAGAATTAATGGCAAACTCAGAACAGTCTGAAACTGCTTCCTCATTGCTTCATGATTGTCAGGACAAAAAAGCAAAAACCAACACACATTGAGTTCCACTACATGGACCTGCTACAGAAAGTTGTGGAAAAACAATAGGTACACACTCATTAAATTCTAAGGTTTTACCTACTAGGTCATTTTAGAAAGTCATTTGGTCCTGATCAAGTCTTAAAATTGATAAAATCCACAGAGGAACAGCAACACATGACATAATGCACTGGTGCCATTTAACCATTTGAGCATTGGGCTTATTTTTACAACTCTGCTCGAAAAATGCATGTCCATGATTAAATGAGTATATCTCTGCAACCATAAGGTCTATTTGAATACTTTTGGAGTCATAGTAAAGCGAACACTTGTAAGATTAGTTATGATGTGTAACTAGAAAAAAAATGAAGATGATACATAGCACAAATAAAAAAAGGTTCAAGCTTGCTTAAAAAAATCAATTAAAAAAACTTTATCTCTGCAAAGATCAATTCAAATGAAGCAAAACAGAACAAATTTAGAACAGAACATCCTTTTAAAACCTGGTAAGAACCAATTATTTTTTAATTATGGACAGATATTTGAAAATTGAAAAAAAGGGTGTATTTTGTTCCTCACATAACTGACAATTGATCAGTCGTTGCTGCGTTTTACTTGGACTAGTCAGTAAAGGACTATGCTATTGTTGAGATGCTATTGTTGATTGTTGGCACATAAACAACTTGCCATTGCCGCAGTGACTGGTCCAAAATTTTGTTTTAGGATGTAAAACTTTTTACCCCTGCAGGAGACTGATTATAATTCTAATAACGTTGCCACTGGGAGTTGTCTTATTATTCAATTTCTTTTGTTATTTATGTGCACCAAAGCCAGCTGATTAGGTTTAGAAAAAGAAATACCCAGTTAGGATAAGGGAAAAGTAGTTTGACTTATATTGTACATTCCTCACAAACCTTTACTGACTACTATGTGTCACATTGAGGCAGAGATACTGGACTCTGATAGCTGAGGAATGTTCACATGATACGTTGTAGTAAGACTGGGCTGGTTAAATGGGCCGGAATAACAACCTTTACCTGTGTGTGCATGCACACCTTTTGAACATAAATATCCTAAATATCATCACTCAACACTGGAGGTGCAATTTATTTTTCCTGTTTCACTGAATCATCGGATTAACAGTATGTTTGTGTTTTTGTGGTCTAAGGCCTCACAGACTTTTGATCTCCCAACACAAATCAGAGCAAAAGAGGCTTAGTTTGTGTGAGAGCAATGAACAGATGGACGGCTGGGACCCAAAGTCACAGGACCCAAGAACATCGCTGCCAGGATCTGGGTACAGAGCTACAAAGCTGCTATTGTTGCCCCAAGAGCAGACAAACAACAAAGAATTTCAACCACCCTTTTCCCTGCAGTTACTGTACAAAAAGCAAACATGCAGCTGACTTTGTTTTTATGGGTTTTTTTTGGTATTTTTTGCTGGTTTTGGTTGTTCCACTCACACACTGCATCCTTTACGGGTACAAATGAGGTATTGGTTTGGCTTTTTTATTTAATTCCTTTTATCTGCTACAGTGCTAATAAAGCATACACGCCCAGCAACATCTGAGCCTTTGTGAAACAGGTGTCATTACAAAATCCACTAACTGTTGCTTTTTAACTTCCCAAATCCCTCCCCCCACCTCAAGGGAGTTTTGACAAAGAATGAAAAGAAACTGTAATTTTTTTTAGATGTTTAGGTTTTATAAAATGCACTAAAATCATAATAAAATAAATCTAAATTCTACTAATTGGCACTTTAATATACCTAATGTTTAGTTCATTTTTAACATCAAGAAGTTATTTATAAGACGTTGCTTTTTATACAAAACCCATGGTCCAGAACCAGCACATCAGTCAATTTGGACCAGCCTACTGTCCAATCTTCGCATAAATAATAAATTAATAGTTTGATAGTTGCGACTAAACTGTAGGCACGCCACTTTAGCACTGCTTTTTATACTGATGGAAGGCCAAAGACAATGGCTGGAGAAGAGGTTGACAGCTGAAATAGAAAATGCATGACTGGATTGATAAGTATGTATACATCAGAAATATCCATGAATATATATAATAAATATCCACCTGGCCCAGATGCTCACCAGACAAAAACAGACAAAAGAAAAAAGCTTACTTAAAAACACCAGTGAGGTTCATTTTGCATTTAAACATAACAGTGGCCAGTGTGTGTTGGAGTTATCTTGCTAGAGAATATTGATAGTTTTAAAAAAAAGAAAAATTAAAACAGAAACTGGTTATGTTTCCTTTTAATTATTTGTACTAAAAGCCAGCAATTAATGTTACTGTGATTTCTATTTGGATTAAAGATTTTGAAAATGTAGTGACACTTTGTGTTGTACGTCCATATATATATATATATATATAGGCTCTGGTGGCATTTATTTTAACAGTAACTGAACAGGAAAGATGAGTCAGAGCTGCAGCAAGGGGCCCCAGGCCAGGACTTGAACCTTGGCTGGCTGCACTGAGGAGCTGTAACCTCTGTAGATGGGGCAGCTGCTCAACCAGGTGAGCTACACACCAACCTAGATATAATAAACATAATTGGATAATGCACCATATAGAAAACACCAGGGGTTATGAGGTGCCTTCACACAAGGATGTCTACTGGACTCGTGTGGTTCCGTTTGGGGGTATAATATTCATCCGGACCAAGACTGTGTTCATGCTACACTACTCAAATGAATCAGACAGCAGCCCTTCTTCCTCCATTGCAATTGTGACTGTTCATTGTGCTCTGATTACCATGAGTCCCAGTTTACTCTTTAGATCAGGGATCTCCAACCCTGGTTCTCAAGAACAACTGACATGCATGTTTCTCTTCTACAACGCACCTGACTCAAATCAATGGGTCATCAGCAGGCTTGTGCAGAACATTTAATTTGAGTTTTGAGTGAGGTGAGTTGTAGTAGAGAAACATCACAATGCAGGACAGTAGCTCCAGAGGACCAGAGTTGGATATTCCTGCTTTAGAGGTTTCAGACTGGAATTGTTATCAGATATAGTAAAATATGTTGGTATCTTCTATTGTTCTTGTAATAAATAAACAGACTTGTGTTTATTTTTGCTTGCTTTGGTATTTTTACCACTCCTTTTGCATAAACAATATTTAATAAATTATCATTTAATGAACTAATTGCATTTAATAACGCCCAGAATAAATTAATTTATTAGAAATTAATCCACACATGTGAACGGATAATATATTTGTTTATTTATTAGGATCCCCATTAGCTTCCACAAAGTGGTCGCTAGTCTTCCTGTGGTCCTAGCAACAACAATAAAAAAGATACTTAAATCAATAGAATACAAAAATAACAAAACAGAAGCCACATAACAACACACATTAATCAACAGCTCAATCGCTGTACATATAAATCAACCAACCACCAATAAAAAAATACAAAGATCAGTATGACACTATAAAATAAAACAGAAGCCAACACCATAGCACTAATCGACAGATTAATCCCAGTACATAAAATCCACCAACAATAACCCAATTAATTAAAATTGGGTTATATTTGATTTCACGATCAAAAGATTAGAATAGTAAATGTTTAATAAACATAAATTTTCAGTTTGATGATATAGTTGCAGCCAGACAGTTTGTAGACTTGCAGGTCTTTATTCGTCTGTTTTGTGAAGTAGCTGCATGAACATTTAATAATCAGTACTTTTTAAATTCATGATAGCTGTACGAACTTACACCTAACAGGTAAGTGTCTGTCTGAGACTGAAACAGGTGGTAACACAGCTAAACCTGAACTTCACCTGGTAACAATCTGAGTTATTAGTTAGTGTTTGTGCATCAAAACAACTCTTTGCTGCTCCCGTGAACTTATTGTGGTAAGGACGTTTCCTGTGTTTACTGAGAAACCTGATAGTGTACACGGAAACAAGAGCCGGTTTCCCAAAAGTGGCGGACCAGGACCTGGTGACGACAGGTGAGCATTCTCTACACAGGGATGACAGTATCAGGGTTATGTTTTGTTTTGGGGGCTTTTCTCGTTTATTGGTTTCTTTACAAAATATCGATGCATATCTTGTACAAAAATAAATAAAATTTGAATCTGCTTTAAAATGTTTATTTTAGTGATATTTAAGGTCACTCCTTCTGAGAAATATCCGTTGTATTTGCTTTCATAGAACCTTAAAATGTTTTTTTTAACACTTTAATTTTCTAAGAAAGTGTACCTCATCCTCAGGAAGTACTCTCAAACTTCTGCAAAACTCAAAAACCACAATGCCTCTAAACATATACCTGCATGTCTAGTGTTTCATTGAAACTTAATATTTTACACTGTTATCCCATGTTGTCACAATAAGCATTTTGTTGTGTGAACAGTGTTTTCTGCTGCCAATGCACACACACTAAGAGTCAGACAGTCTCGCTGTGCATTAACTCAACAATACGTCACTGAGTTTATAATGAGGAACTTCTGTATTATAAGATATCTGCAATGGCCGATAATTATTGAAAATGGCTATGGCAAACTTTGATATTTGAAACGTCTCTAACCATAGGCTGTGCCATATTTTTCCCCTTTTGATCTAATGGATCCATTAGCTTTATTATCTTATTAGAATACACAAGTACAAGTTCTTCCTTAGAAATAGCAAGAAAACACCCAGTGTGTCAGTTTCCATTAACATTTCCCATTATTTTTTATGGTTTATATTTTAATATAACGCTTAGATTGCAAAGCAACTGGAATCTGTCGGTGTGTAACATTTAACCGTTAAAATCTGTGTATTTTTGTTGTCGTGTCTGTGAGTGTGTGTGTGTGTGTGTGTGTGTGTGTGTGTGTGTGTGCGTGTGTGTGTGTGTGAAAGCACATAGCCCCTGCTGTCAGTTGGCCTTAGTTGCCCTGCAAGCCGGGATCTAGGAGAGCAGTACTCTGATTAGATTAACAGATTGCCTGAGTTTAGCAAAGTTACACAGACTGAGCAACAGAAATGTCATCAAATCATACTAATGTCTAAAACAACAGCCATATTTCATCAATTTTTTTCCAATCATGTTTAGAAGACAGGAATAAGATGAGGTGAATTGAAACGGAAAGCAAAATCAACTAATGCGCAAACAACAAAAAAAAAAAACACTGCCTTGAGGTTGTCTTTGCAAGCCCCTTCTTTTTAGATATAATGTAATATCCCACACAAGATAACATTATAAATATTATATGATACAACATGATAGTAAAACGAAACAATATTATGAGGTATGACACAAGATACAACATGATCCAAAACAATATGATATGAAACAACACAACAAGATACAACATGATACAATAGCAAACAATATATTAAACAATATGTTAAGATACAAGAAGATACAGTCCGATATGATACAAAACTATATATGATACGATACGATGCAATGCGATACAAGGTGAAATTAATCTTTACACGTTATTGTCTACGTAGGGAGACTTGATAATGCCAGAGATGAGAGTAATTCCTAAAGATAAGTTCACTCCATTTTCCTTTTGTAGATGTCCTCTGTCATATTTGCTGTGTTTTCTTCCCAGAGATGTGTTTCTGGTCAGGACAATATACTCTTCCTCTGCTGTGGCAGTAGCGGTGTAGGCTACGGGCTGCATGATATTAGGAAAACACCTGTGCACCTGTGCATGCAGCTAGTTTGTGTTTGGTTGATTACTTCTTTGTTGTAACAATATTTTTTGGTAATAAAGCTTAAGCTGTTGAAAAGCCTGTTGATTTTTATTTTGAATGATGCCACATTTGTAAATGAATTCGTGGGATGGGCAGCAGAGATGTGTGTGTGGCTTGTGCCCATGAAAAACTCACCAAATCTTCTCTGCCAATGCCAAACAGCTTTTTCTGTTAGTCTTTTTTTGTTTGGTGTTTTTTATTGGATTGGATGGTTGAAGTCTGAAGAAACAACATGTTTTAGTGAGTTAACAGTTTACCTAACAAACATGAGCCTGTGCATGTAGAAGAACCAAACACAGCCACATCTTGATGACTTCCTCCTCATGCTGGTTACCAGTTTGGTCACGCTGTGCTGTGGGATGTGGTGACATCCTGTTCTTCAGCACTGGTATAAACAGTCTGCTGCATCAGGTTGATGTAATTTCCTGTTTCCGGTGAGTACCACTCCAGTTCTAAAGGTTTTGATTCTTAAACTGAGCCTGGTTTCTTTGCCAAAAAAAAGGCCTTTTTCCAACTTTCTCATGATTTGTGGGTTTTCATTTTCTTTTTGCTTTAGTTCTTGTTAGATTTCTGCTTCAAGTTTTGCTATTTTTGCGTGTTAATTTATAATAAATTTATTGTAAGATTTCACGGCCTGGTTTAATTTATATTGAATCTTGCTTCCCATTCTATTATGTTATTATGTCTTCCACTTTAGATTATTTCCTGCACTTATGTTAAGCTTGGTTTTCGTTTCCAGAATACCACAACTGCTCTTTCTTAGTAATGTTTTATTAAGTTGATTAATTCATTTTTCTAACGGTTTAATGTGGCTAAAATGTGTTTGTACATTAAAAAGAAATTGTCACAGACTCCATGCTCTATACAGTGACAGCAAGATCTCCCTGTAGTTACTGACTAAATGCAAGCTAACTCAAACAAAGTATGCTGAATCAGTCAAAACATTTCTGCTTTGAGTTTGTTGGTTGATTAGAGGTCTTTGTGTGCAGTGACCCTTAAATGTATCTTTATTCTTTTCCCAGAGCCTTATTGGCACATTCTTGGTCACACTTTGATTAAACCTGATACATGAGCAGCTGGGTGACAGCAGCAGTTACAAGTGCCAGCATGTGCTCTGCGGACACCCTTGGGTGATCACATACACAGCCAACAATGGCTCACCAACCACCTGAGACTCTAGAGCAGATGGAGGAGACATCTGAGTCCTGGCTGCCTTTGGGCTGCTTCACGCCAGCTGCAGTGTGGTTATCCTATCTTGTCTCATTAACATCATTAACCTAAATAAGCAGCCTGCACTCTGTACTGGCGACACAGTGATTGTTTGGAGGCTCTAATGTAGATGACGCCCCTAAAAGTTTGCTGATTTTATTAAAGTCTGATAGTGTATTTGTATTATACTTTGTACAAATGTATATGTTTTACCACTGTGGTGATGAAAACCAATTGGTAATTGCCACTTAAGGATTCATGAGGAGATGAACAGCATCAATGCTATCTCTACATAGTTCTACACAGTTCTGTTTAGGCTCTCCTTAACATAAGAGGTGTAACAGAGCAAGAAGTAACTTAACAAAATGCTGCAGAACAACTATTGGGCAAGGACGCCACATGTACAGTACATCATTCCAGTCTGCACAGGTAAAGCTGCCCAACAAACTCAAGCTTTGTGGAAAAGTTAAATTGGTTGAGAGTTCTTTTACTTGCATAGCTGTACTGATGTTTTGTGGACTCTGTACCTACATACCAGTGGCTTTACAGTGTTATTGTGCATGTATGTCAATTTCCTTTGGAATGTCCTGCCAGTTTATTATATACATTCAAGATTCAAGAGATTTATTGTTTTTTGCTGCACATATGACAACAGTTTAACACTGTGCAATGAAATCCACTTGTTTGCACTTTACAAAATGTACAAAATAAAAGTTTAGTATTTACTAAACAAATCAAAACACTATAATGAGAAAAATGGTGTGTAGCAGCAAAAGGTGAACACATTAACTGACAGAGAACATGTTCAGTAAACAGTAAACAGTAGTGCACCAGTCAGTGTTTGGTAATGTTCTGTAATCTGATGGCCTGAGGGGAGAAGTTCGACAGTCCCTACTAGTATAAATGTCTTCAGTTACCATGCTCCCTGCAGGAAAGCCGAGGGTTGAGCACACCCCCAACTACACCCCTATAAAAGTTACCAAGGATTTTGGGAGACATCCCAAAATTTCTCAGCTTCCTAAGGAAGTACAGCCATGTTGTATACATACAACCACATGGAAAACATTTCAGGAAGAGTCTGTAGAAAATTCACATAACCCGTGAAGGAAAAATCTCACCTTCCAAAAAAGGGTTAAACTGACAATTCTATATGGAGTCCATCATAGGATTATTATACACTACGTGAATCTTGATATGTTTATTCATGAGTGCAGGTTAGAAGTCTATTGTGTCTATAAAGGGACCAGCTGCTACACACAAGAATGAAAAGCTTGTAGTTCTCCACACAGCAGACACTCTTTGTCCTGGCCCCTGTCATTAGCAGCAGACAGTCTGAGGACAGGTCCCCTGCTGTTTAAAGGCCCCATGCCCATTACAAACATGTGCATTCACAGGCAAACACACTCATACACATATCTCCAACTTGTAACTTGTTTGTGTAGAATTCACACAAATGTTTTTATCGTTTTTATTTTAATAGTGATGCCTATATATACATGCAGAGTATGCCATGAAATAACAAGCTAGCACAAACCTCAAGGAGAAATTAGCTAGGGGCTAGCAAATGCTAGATGGGCTTGGACTTACAGCCTTGGAGTGTGTCTCAAACCACACACTTGCGTGAGTGCACTGGAAGGCAGTGCGTAGTGCGCACTAAGCGCTACCCTCTGTAGTGCACACTATCGTGGGTAAGTGCTGACCCAAATAGAGCACTAACGTTTTGCACTTACCGGTAGTGACGTACCAGCATTTGACAACGATTCTTCTGCCGCTTTATTTTACAGAATGAATTTTCAACTCTAGATTTTACTTAGTTTACTCCTTACTGAACCCCACCTGTAAACTACGTCGCCTCCAGCGCCAACGCAGGATTCTCCTCTGGCTGAACATGAGTTAGACCGTATGCATATTTATTTATTATAAAGTATTTTAGCCTCCTACATGCTGCCTGTAAGCGCTGTTCTGTTTATATACTTTTTTTTCAGGACAATCCGCCCAAGTCCACATACGTGTTTGCATGTCATCATACTTTATGCTATAAAGGCCTTTAAAAGGCCTCATTAGTGTAACAAAGTACCTGGTCTACACTTAAGTTGTCGACCTCAGTAGATGATAGAAACCATCAGCACACTTCATGTGTCTGCATGTCTCCCCCATACCTGTTAGTATAAAATGCGATTTAAAACTCTAATAAAACAGCTTTTAAAGCTGCAAATATATCTTCACTGAATTAAAGTACTTTACATCATGCACATCTGTTTTCATGGTGTTTACACTGATACAGTTCACATCTGGCAAAAGGAAACCGGTTTTACTATAAAATCATT
>JBAMHW010000018.1:25257167-25269061 GCA_037177495.1 Rhadinocentrus ornatus | reverse complement strand
CTAGTTTTAGCTACAAAACGAGTGCTCATGTCTGTAATGCAAACGTGACTGAACAAGCTTCTACAAGCGAAGAGAAAACAGATGAAGTAGTTGATGAGAGAGGAAAGACTAACTCGGTGTTACAAAAGTGGTTTGGCTCAGTGTCGCTAAGTTTGTTTTCACTCCCCTCTAGCGACTTTTTTTTTTTTTTTAACGACAGATCTTGAAACGTTTTCTGGTAGTATTAGAGACTTATGGAGACTGACGTAAATTAACGTAGTTTGCTTTTCTTAATGAGGAGCGGGTGCTACGCAGACCGCCTCCCTATCCAAAAGTACTCATATGAGACTTGGTCTTTACCTCACGCAACAACTACATCACCAGGCTAGAAATGAAATTTACAAAGCTGCTGCTGCCTGATCCCGCGCTGGCTTTCCGTCAGATAGTGATGTCAACTTTTTAAATATTTGTGTCCACACTCTTCATTAATAGACAAGTGTTGAAATGTTCCAGACTCCTAATTAAAAAACAAATTACACTTAATAAAATTAAACTAAAAACAAAGAAAATATTGGCTGAAGAATTTAGTTTTATTTTATTATGTTTTGCTGGTCAGGCAACAGTGCATCTAAAGCATTTCCCCTCAAAATATGCTGAGACAGAAGAGCACTTGTTGCTTTTTTTTTTTATTGTTGCAATTGATTACTTTTTTGTCTAAGCCTAGTTGAAGCACTTTTGTTTAAATTTGTGGTTTAAATTTAAAGCTATTATTATTAAAAAGGTAAAAGTTTTATTTTTCTTTTGACGGTGATTTCAAAAATCTTTTTTTGAAGGCTAATTTAGCCTTGCTAGATACAAATAAAAGGCAAAAATTAATTTATTGTACAGTTTTTATTTCTAAAATGTTATACTGAAGGAGTTTCATAGACTTGGCAAAATAATGTTTAGTTTGACAGCATCTGTTGTGACATTTTTGGCCGTTTTTCTGAGGCTTTTATATTGTTTATATTGATATCGGAATTATATCGTATCGACCGGAATTAAGAAATATATTGTGATACAAGTTTTGGCCATATCATCCAGCCCTAGCTAGCAGTTGTTTTAGTTGTTTATCAGTCCTATCAGTTCCAGTATGACTATTACAGAACTACAGCTTTTCTGTTCTGGCGCTGAACTTTTTTTGAGGACAGTGAAAATATCCCCTCTACCACAGGCTGATTCTGGGAGGGAGAGGGACGAGGAATTGAAAGTCTTTTAATTCATTACTGTTCAGTGTTTAAAGTAAAAATGCAGCTAACTGCTATAATAGATAAACAGATTACTGTAAATCAGATGTAAAGAAATCACATGATGCAGGAGTGCACAGTGTTCTCAAAACTTTTCAAAAAGAACATTATTGACAACAATCCCATTTTAACACTAGAACGACCAGGCTATGAAAATGTTTTGTTTGGGGCGTGGTCGCCTGGGAGGGCTATTAACGCCTCATCGGCTGCCTGTTCTTATGTAAAGTTACTGACATGAAGAATTTACACAATTTACATTTGGCTCACTGAACCACCCAGAAGAACCTCCCCACCCCCAGTTAGACAGTTTCTAACTTTCAGATCAGTTGTTTGTTGATCCACTGAGTGCACTGAAGTAGGGTTGGGCATCGATTGGAACCGGGACTTTCCAGTTCTCCCGGAATTGTTCAAATTTTAAAATTTCGATTCCTATTTTTGATCCCTGGTCTCTCGATCTGCAAATTTGATTTTATATATGAAGAAAGAGTTTGCAGATAGACATTCATAAGGACTATACTGGCAAAAGACATAACTTGAAATACTATTTTTGAAATTTTTTAACACTGGACCCTTCTGTGGAAAAGTCATACAGTTGATCGTGGAATAGATGATAATGTGACATCATTACCACGAAACATGTAGGAAGCTGTTAGCTGTGTTGCTAGCCATAGTGGGTTTTTTTTTACCAACTGTGTTTGGTGTTTTGGAGTACTGTAAAATAAATTATCGACTGCAGAGAATCTATGCTTTCTATCAAGGTATAACTTACTTTTTGTGGCAAACTATTTTTGATATTTTTTAACACTGGAACCTTCTGTGGAAAAGT
Organism: Rhadinocentrus ornatus; assembly: GCA_037177495.1. NCBI lineage: Eukaryota > Metazoa > Chordata > Actinopteri > Atheriniformes > Melanotaeniidae > Rhadinocentrus > Rhadinocentrus ornatus. The sequence goes on along the minus strand of JBAMHW010000018.1, from coordinate 25,266,970 downwards.
AATACGATGGATGGATGGGTAGATGGATAGATAGATGGAATATAGAAAAATACAATAGCAAACTTAAGGGCACTTGTGAGATCATAATAATAGTAGATGTGATAATAACAGTAAATGATTGTAGCAGCAACGGTATATGCTAATAATAAAAATAACAATAGCAAAAGTAATAACAATAATAGTAATAGTATTAATTATAATACTACTACTAATAAAAATATATATACACATTACCATGAAACGAGTAGGAAGTCCCGTTAGCTGTGTGCTAGCCATAGTGTTTCTTTTACTGACTGTGTTTTGGTGTTTAGGAGGACTGTAAAATAAATAATTTGGGTTTTGATTACAGAGAATCTAAACTTTCTAACAAGGTATAGCATGCTTATATTGACAAAAGTGTTATTGGAGAAGTTTTAGAGTTTGTTGAACAAAATGTCGACCGGGTCGCTGGCGACAAGGTGGGAATGATGAGGTTTAAACGTAAAGTTTTTGGACCCTGACTCTTAGAAGAATCAGAATCGAGAATCGTTAGGAACCGGAATCGAAACACAGAACCGGAATCGTTCAAATTCAAACGATGCCCAACCCTACACTGAAGGAGTTAAATGTATGATAAAATATAATCTTGAATACTACCTGCGCCTCAGACCTCTAGACCGGCATATGATGTCACCTGTCTGGTTTTACAGATCTGTAAAATCAAATAAAATAATTTGGGAGAAGTAAAAGCTCTAATTAGCTTCATACTGTCTACTTTTATCTCATATAGTCTCGGCTTCGTGCTGCTCAACGGACCACCACTTCTCCTGGTGAAGACAAAAGGGGGGCCGTGTTCACATCTGACAGTGCTTTGCTGACGGTGTATGCACCCAAAAAGAAAAAAATTCTATCTGTATTCTCAGCATCATGCACCAGAAAGTGGTGTATGATGCAAGAAAAAAAAATTAATTCAAATTAAAAAGAAATTTAGCTACTCCTTTACTCAAAGTTTTATTCAGATATGTTTCAGTGCATTGTGATGAAAAATATACAAACATATATATGAAAAATGGCACAGTAACTTCTTTTCATGGGTTCTACACGACCATCATGGAGACCATCCTCACCTCCTCCATCACTGTGTGGTACCTGGAGCCACTGCCAGGGATAAATACAGACTGCAACGCATTATGTGTGCCGCTGAGAAGGTGATTGGCTGCAGGCCCCCATCTCTCCAGGACCCAGGGGCGTGCAGGTCAGACCCTTCCCATCCTGGACACGATCTGTTTGTCCGTCTCCCCTCAGGCAGGAGGCTACGGTCCATTCGGACCAGAACCTCCCACCATTTGGACAGCTTCTTCCCCTCTGCCATTAGACTCATGAACACTAAAAAACTTTGTTTCTGACTCATGAACAATAAGCGACTCATGGACACCAATCAATATCTGCCATTTGCACTATGTGGTTCATCCCAGACTCACCTGCTGCTAGACATTAACGTTAATATTTACCATGTTCCATGTTTCACGTTGCACCATTTCCTGGTCTGTGAAACTTTCACTGACAATGGCAATAAAATTGATTCTGATTCACATCTCTACAGCTCTGAACTGAAGGGAAAGTTGGGTGCATCTTGTGTTTGTAATCTGGGTGTTGGAGATTGGAGTCTGCCTCATTTGAAAAACAATGGGTCAGTAAGTGGGGCGATTAACTATGGTAGAGGGAGGGGGGACTGCAGGAGAAACTGAAACTCCTGGGGTTTGTAGTGTTAAGCAGGTTTTCTGACATATTCCAGAAAATAATCACAGAGGAATGTTTTAATGTTAAACCAGCACACCACATTTGGCTGACCCCTAACACAAATTAAAATTTTTTAGTACATTTTCCCCCTGTAGTTTCTGTGGTTGGTTATATGTCCACACTCTGCCATATACTGTAATAGTTTAGCTGTGGTTAAAGACCTGGTGTGACCTCAGGAATTGACTCTTACTGCTGTGCCTTTTTCCTTATCTCTTACATACAGCTGTCTTTAGTATGAGCCCGTGTTTGCAATGCAATGTTCTGTTCTCTTTTGCAATAGGCACTTTGCAACAGGTTTATTGATGCAATTAGTGCAGGGACACAAAAAGGTAGCTGAAATTTCCACAAACTTGGCACCTAAAAAAAAGCTTACACTTTTATCATAGCGGGACAAATGGAAGGTCAAACAATTGGTAAATATGCAGGACAATTTTAGCAATAGGCTACAGAACAAGATTTTCCACTTTGCTCCCAGAAAGATTCAGATTGTGTTCACTGGCATACAGTGTGTGATATAAAATGTTTGCCAGCTGGCATTGAAGTTTTCCTTTAAAAAAAACAAAACAAAAAAAAAGGCAGACAGTACCAGCAGGTGCAGCTCCATGAGTTGTGCTCTCGGTGTACACAGAGGTTGTGGTTAACTTGACTCTGAATAACATTTGCAATTTAAAGCACTAATACTCTTTACCCCATGAACCATTGCAGTGTGGTATGTTTATAATTTTTTATGGATTTAATAAACAAAAATCGTTGCTTCTTTGCATGTTTCTGTATGCTTCTGTAACTAAGATTAATTATATTATATATAGTTGTGTTACATTGCTAAATTAGTTAGCGAATAAGTGTTCATTTAAGTCACTTTGATGAACATGTAGAAATGACTAGGGTAGACTTTTAACTTTAAACTGGTATAAATACTAGCACATTTGAAATTTTCATTCACCTATTTAAACTTCTATCGTACTTAATGTATTAACAGTATAAACATTGCTGTTGTGAACCTAGGAAGGACATTAATTATTTATCTAAGGTGTTATTCTGTTTTCTAATATTGTAACCTAAAGAGAGAGAGAAAAAAAGAGTAAGCCCAGTCTAAAAACAACAAGGCTCTCAAGCAGAAAAGCACCTTTTAAGGATGGAAGCCCGGAAGGAAATGTGAAACCTCTGTGGGGAAAAAAAACCCATACACAAAAGTAAAGGAAGTAAAACAGACATTCTGTTGTTTGTTCAACTCTTCAGCTCATATAACCTTTTAACATCTTAGTGTTTAGTCTTCAAACATTTGAATTTATCAATGTTGAACAGCAAAAGGCGACATATTGTTGCCATCAGCAGACTCATGTCTAACCAGCACGGCCATGTTTATGGATTGTTAAATTGTAGTCATGTCTATAACACGATGGAGAAAAATCTGTGCGTTTGGTAAGAGATTAAAATCATTATATTCAGGGTTTTTTAAATAATTGGTAGTGGTATTTATTTATTTCCTATATGTGATTATATTTATTAAAACAATTCCTACACACGCTGGAGGGATTACATCTCTTGGCTAGACTGGGGCACTTTGTGGTCCCCCATGGACAAGCTGTCAAATGTGGCTGGGGAGAGAGAGAAGCCTGGGCTTCCCTGCTTAGAAGCTGCCCTTGCAGCCTGACCCTAATCGGTAAAAAAAATGGCATGGATGGATGGACTTTTACTTCCAATATTCTAGAGTAGATGGATCTTGATACAATAACAACATCAGAGCATTAGCCATTACTTATCTACCATTAACATTCTGCTGTTTTTAGAGGGGCGGTGTACTGGGCATGCCTCACAGAATGATAAAATGGTACAGGGGTACCCAAGTCCGGTCCTATTTGGTTCAGATGTGTTGAAGGGATGCATCTAAAAGCTGCAAGATAGTAGATCTTGAGGACCGGTAAGCAAGTAGAAAAAGTAGAATGCTGAGAATGTTTAATTGACTGCATTAATTAAACTGGAGCATAGCAGACACACATGCAGTAACAGGCCTGTGTTAATAACTGGGGAGGGCATATGTGAAATCTATGTAAACAACTATTGAGCTTGGACAGATAAGTCTGGTTTAATTTTTTTTGTGAAGAACATACAGTTTGTGCCTTCTGGTTAATGTAGCAATCCCTCCCTTCATTTCTCTCTAGTGAGATAACACCAGCGAATGACTGCTTGATACCTGTTTCACTTGTCGAATGTCACCTTTGTGATAGTCAGTCAGGATGTTTCTCTACACCCATAGTGACCAGGCTCCAGATTTTTCCAGAAATTGATTTTTCTTTCATGCAAGACATACAGACCTAGTTTTCCACAATTAAGATAGAAGATTAGAGCAATCTCTTTACCTCCAGAGAATATCCTGGATGGGGCTGATTGAATTTAGCATAAATGATCAATGGTAATATGCATTAAATGCAATACAGAGACTCTTGTTATCCTAACTAGCTTCAGCAACTGGACAGTCTTTTTTATTAGGGACAATCTTAATTTGGCCTTTCTGCTTTTCAGGGAAATGGTACAGATTCTGTCCTTTAAATAGATAAACATGTTTTCTTCCTGCACCAAAACAAAAACAAAGCATGACTGATTTGTACATTGTACACATGCCTACTTTGTAAAGCGAAGGCACTGTGATGGTGGGCCGACTAACATACTGAGATAAGTGTGCGCTAACATTATGTTGCCATTCAGTAAATTCCGATAATGAATTTGTTTTATGCTGGCTGCTTTCAGAAATCACTGTGTGAAACATTTCTTCTATGTATTTCCTTTTCTAGATTATGCTGTCCTATTTAAGGTGTTTTTTTATATGCCAGTAGCTTCATGCTGTTATTCTTGCTCAGCCACATGGTTGTCGTGTGCTTTTCTAGCAGTTGTAATTCACAACAACTAAAAGTACATTATCAGTTATGTTTATTATTAAATATTATAATTTGGGTAGAGGAAGTTCATAATTTCCTTTTGTTGATTGTCCTGATTTCTTAAACAGTCACTACTGTGTGTCTTTTCACTAAGTGAAATCATATTAATGCCTTTTTATCCTGTGTATATAAGTTAAAATATCATTTGTTATGATAAAAAATCTCTGTAGATCAAAACTGATAAATCAGCTCTGCTAAAAGAATTAAATCAAGTTCCAGACCTGCATAGATATTTTGTTATATAATTGAAGAAAAAACAGGACACAGAGGATAACAAGTTGAGCTTTTAGCCACAAGTTCAGGTGGCAGACGGGTGAATTAAGCTAAATCTGTCAGGAGGAGATTGTGATGCTGCCTTTGTTGCTAAAGCCCACTCTGAAGGACAACGTCACTTGCATTGGGTTTTATCGAATAAAGCTGGTTCAAATTCAACTTAAAGACTTGACTTTATTTCCAAAACTATATTTAATTTTTTTCCTTGACTTTTCAACTTTATTCTCGACATTTCAACTTTTTTATCTGAGTGAGGAAGGGGGAAAGTCATCTGCCACAGTTTTTTTTCTCAGTGTGGCCCTAATACTCCGTCATACTGGGCTGTTTTACATATTTTCTGTTGTGTTTTTCTATTGCTTTTACTACATCCATGCAGAAGTTATACATTAGGATAAAAAAATTAACAAAGGTTAACTGCTGATTGTTGTTTTTTCCTCATCAGTTTGATGAACAATAGGATCCATGATGATAGTAGTAATTACTCCCTGCAATTCAGGGTGATGTTTGAAACCCTTTGACTCAAATCAGTAATCCAATATCAGAGTTGTAACTACAAAGATTTGATGTTTGCTTAAATTAATTTTAACAGCTCACTGCCACTTGTTGCAGAATCTCTTCTCTTTATATATCTGCTTTGAGACTGCCTCCAATGATAACAAACCCTGTTTTTCAAGTGAGGGTGATGCCTCCCAACCCTCACACTGCTTCCACCAAAAGCTCTTGCCATATTGCAGCGATCAGCTTATCTCATAGCTTTTGAGCTCAAAACAAGAGTCATTAGCAGATTATGCTATAAACTCTGCTGCTCATCAAGTTTTATTGCCAAGAAGCCTTGTTACACTACTGAACAGTTGAGTGAGAGACATTTTAACTGTGGTCTAGAGATAAAATCCCATTTGATAATATCAGTTATTTAGTCTAAGTATATATATACTCCATGTAAGTTTTATGTGCGATATATAAAATGTCTAAATCTTGACCAAGCATCTACATGTGATTTTCTTCGTAGTTTAGCTTCTCTAATTTACCGCATGCAGACAGCCCACTCCCTCGCTCATCTAGTAAACTCCTGCGCACATGCACGTTGTTGTTTCAGGAGAGACAGGAAATAAGCATGGATCATGCAGCTAGCTAGCTAGTAAGCTTGTTTATGATCTTTAAGAGATGAAAGCTGAATGTAAGACGTCCATTTTAAGCAGTAATACGCCTTTAAAAGGACGACAATGACGAGGAAGCACCTTTAGTAGTTCACAAACCTGATGGACAGGAAGTTCTTAGTACACCGGAGCAGAAAACTTCTCCACCTGTTTCTCCCCCTCCAGCTGCTCTTTTTATTAAATACAAGCTGATCTTGAACAAGATATTTTTGTCTTTTATACAGGTGGTTGACTCTGCAGTTTCCAATGTACGCTCTCTATCTGCTGATGGGAGTGTAGCTCACCTGCATGCGCACGCAATAATAAAATGACAAAAAATGAACCTGTTCTAGAGGAAAGGGGACTTTTCTTCTTTTAGAATCTGGTGCAAAATAAAAATAACCTGAATAAAAACCCATATTTTAATAAAAAAATAAATGAAAAAATATATGATATATTAATTGAGTAATTCAAAAAAATAAAATAAACTATCTTCTAGAGTTGGTGGGAGTTTCTGTTGGGAGGTAGGGTGCCCCTTTAATATAATGGATGGGGAAACACTAGGTTTTATTAAACGTTTGAACGCAGGTCCTTAGTTCAAAATAAAAGGTTTGTTGAAAGGGAAAAATTAAAATAAAGAAACTTCGCTGAGCTTACCTAAATCCTACTGGTTTTATGCATGGTAATGTTAAATTAAATTTTTACAGTGTTTTAGAGATTTGAAAACATCGGTATGTTATTTTGAAAGGGACCAGGTCTTCAAATTTTTGTATTTTCAGTTTGATTAACAGGGAGTTTGTTGGTTCTGTATAAGTTGATTTAGTGATTATTCCTATTGCATTTTAGAAAGACAGAATTCATTGTTGTCTTATATTCCCCACAGTTCCACACAGTAAGTCATGTATGGTAGTATGAAGGAACAGTACAAAGTGATGTTTTTATAAAGAACTGAAATAGATTTAGGTATTTTTAGGTTAATATAATGTATATGTTTCTTCCAGCTCATTTTTTTTATCTATTATTCTACCAAGAAACTTAATTTCAGACACTTTCAATTTCTATTTTATTTAACCTGAGTTTTTTATTTGTATTTGTAGATCTATTCCTAAATATTATTTACTTTAAATTTAATGTTAGCTTAATAAGATCACACCAATGCTTCATTTATTAAGTTCTATTCTAACTGTATCCAAAAGGTCCTCTAAATTGTCCCCACAACAAAATTAATTTGTGTCATCAGCATATATTTACATATATTGTTAGTGTAAAAAATAAATAAAAATATTCCCAAAACCAAACCTTGTGGAACTCCAAACTTTAATCTCATCGGACCGGTTCGTCAAACATAATCCTATCGGAATTCGGTTATCGGATAGGGTCAAATTTTGAAAATGGGTTGTTCAAAATCCGGATTCCGAAATCGGCTTGGATCACATAATCCAGTCCTGGTAGTTCTCCGGATAAAACCCTGACTTGGTTGTCCTGATCCGAACAGAGGGCAGGATAACAAGGCGGATTTCAGGAAGACAACTGATCAAATAATATCACTTTTTATTTGGGGCATATGCTTATATTTGTATTTTGCACTTGACTTGTTTAACCGTTAAGTGATAAAGTGGTTAACATAGGATAGGCTACCTATTAAGCCTTTCAGTATAGTAAAATAATGCGGTAAAAACAAATTTGAAAAAAGCAAAAATAAAAACATGACATTATCATGTCCCCACAAAATAAACCCCCAAACAAATCCAAAAACAAACACAAATAAAATATAAAATTTCCCCGTTATTCATTACTACCTAATCAGAAAAGAACCTGTCAAAAAAAGAAGAATTGCATCCCTCACTACACGTCCTGTCTGTCCCTCATTCTGGCAGAAGGACAAAGGGTTGGGCCGGTACCTTTAACACGGGGCTCACAAGCATCATCAACATTGTCACAGAGAGGGACAGTCCGCCTGGTCGCAATGTTTTGCAGGACAATACATGCACGTATGATGTTACATACGCCCGGTGGTTCCACTCGCAAGTAGTTAGGCATGCTCACTGTCTCTTCTACCTGTTGTTCTCCACATGGCCGGCAGCGCACATTGATTTACATGCTGGAAATCTGGATTTGGTGATCCTGAAAAACAGGATTTTGGATCAGGGTAATCCAATCTTTTTGTGCTTTGAACAACTGGGGTAAAAGTAAGCCGGATTAGGTGACCCGCCGTCCTGAAAAATGGTATTCCAAATCGCTTTTATCTGTATTCAATTTTTTTGAACAACCAGCCCATTGATTTTGATTTCACCTGATTTATTTCAACATACTGTTCTCTGATTAAAATAACTTGCAATCCAGCTGAGTGACACTCCTCTCACCCCATACTTTTCGAGTTTTTATCAAATACGCGTGTTCTACTCTATCAAAAGCCTTTTGTAAATCAAAAGAAATTCCAGTGGTATGCTGTCTTTTCAATTGCAGAAGTTAACTCTTCCACAAATTCTAAATGAGACTTGAAAGGTTTTTTTTCTATAGCCACGTTGATGGTTGTGCAACATATTAAGTTGAGTGATAAAAGTTGTTCAATCTAACCTAAAAAATGTTCCTAATATTCTGGAGAGCTGTGGAAATAAAGAAAATAGCCTGTAGTTGGAAAGTTTATCATCAGCTGTGTAAGCAGCTTTCCAGCTGCTATGAAATGATAGAAACTCCTTTCAGAGCTGTCACAGTTGTTGAGATAAAGGTTGTTTTAACTGTTTTGGGTTCAATTCTCTTCTGTTCCCCTCAGCTTCCTTCTTTCCTGATTCTTGTTCCCCATTGGCTGCTGTCCCAAGAGGGTGGCGATAAGCATGGGGTAAGAGAGCTGAGACTAAACTCCAAAACAACACAAGCTGAGGAGGCCCACTCACCTGCACAGGTAAGAAATTGCACTTTACACCCTTGGAAAAGATTATTAGGTTGTTAGTTTCTTTTGCAATAGTTAGTGATTACTCATAAAACTCATATTTTAAAAAAAATGGTGTACTTAAATGTTCTCAAATTCAAACCAATATTTTGACTATTACTGTAGAATTCCTGCAGAAGAAGAAAATCCTAAATGAGTCCATTATGTCTTTTAAAATACTCTTAACCCGAGCCATGAAACTCATTTAGCTCTCCATAACAAAACTAAAGGCACCTTTTAACCTGCCATCATTCCCTGGTGCGTCACACCCATCCCCCATACAGGTGAGATATGTCACCTCACGGAACCTTTTATCAGGTGGAAACCAGTGTTCAAACAGCCTGGCTTTGTCTGCTGTGCTAATGGCCTTCCTAATTAGAGTGGTTGAAAACTTGTCTATTGCGTAACATGACCACTGTTTTCCATAAAGTAAAAAGGCTTTGTGTTGGAAAAACGTAGAGATGGATATGGAAATTTTAAAAAACAAGATGTTTTTCTAAAACTAAAACATATTGATCCACCATTCTTTCACTTTTTTTTCTCTTAACTGTATAGCCCTATGCCCCTAGTTAATATAGCAATGCATCGCGTCCTGTGTGGCCACTTTGAGTCCAGTGTGTGCTCGTTTCTGCATCTGTGGTGAAAATGGTTCGTTATTGCCAAACAAAGCCTCAGTGAATGAGTTTGTGTGTCTTAAGCTGATCAGTTGTGGAGCGATCACAGAGTGCTTTGTAAGGTTGTCACGATACT
>JBAMHW010000018.1:25238659-25255850 GCA_037177495.1 Rhadinocentrus ornatus | reverse complement strand
TATATATAAAATCAAAAAAGGAGAAGAAAAGTAGATCAATATGTTGATAGTGACCTAATGTGAAATCACAGAGCGGTCGCCAGCGAAAGCCGGATCCTCTCCCAGAGAGGGGCGTGGACAGGCACCACTCAAGAACATTTGAAGGTTCAGACACAGTGCTGTCCTTGTGCTGCTGATCCACCAAATCTAAAGATAGACCCAATATTTGGATATTGGAGGAAAAACACTTTGTGACTTCTTGCCTTTGGTCATATATCTGCTGGCTATTTTAATACATCAGAAGCTGTGGTTGTTTAGCTTTCACTTTAACAAGCCCACCCTCTCTCTCTCTCTCGCTTTCTCTATCGCTTGATCTCTTTCTCATTCTCTTTCTATCTCCTCCCCACTCATTTCCCAGAAGTTTTCATTTCTGTGTGGGCTGATCCACTCAACAGGAAAGCTTAATTATCCATGAGAAAAACAACAGAGGAGGGGTCATGAGAAGAAAGCCTGTGCTGTGCTGTTTGTCATGTAATACTGATGTACATCTGCCATTCTGCATCGTATGTATTTTTTGCTGTCAGGTAGTTCAGGCTTTTCATCAACAGTTAAGCTAAATTTAAGATGGAGGAAGAAGGAGAGACTTGTGGAGCTTAGAGGAAGTCCTACACAGGTGCCGAGGGAGAATGTGGTTAAAGGAGGCGTACAGAGCAGTACAGCCAGAACAAACAAGAGCAAAGCAGTGTGGAGTTGTTGCTAGGAGTCTGAGGCTGCTGGGGAGCTGGTGTGTACTTACAGTACCCAGGTGGTAACTCCAGCTATGACATCGGTTTACATATGGGACTCTAATTTCATGCATGAAATGCTGGAAATTTATATTTTTAACCAAGGACAGATATTAAGATATTATTAGCAATTTGGCTTAACATGAAACATCCGTCTAGTTGATTATTTTTGTAATTAAGTTTGGACTTTTTGGCTGTAAAACCTTCTAGAATTTTATTTATTTGTTATTTGTTTATTTGTCTAGATTAATTGTGTATGTGAATCTAGTTTAAAATAAAATAATTCAACATTGGTCATTTCCTAGACAAAAAGCTGCTGTTGATTATAGAAAAGATTTGTGGCTATGTTAGAGATTTATAGTGACACTTATGTGCTTCCCTGTGAAAGCAGCGCATCACGGCATGTAAAGCCGGCGGTTCAAATACCATCCCTGAGATTCTGTTCTTCCTCCAAATGACCCCTAATATCTCCCAGATGGTGAGACAGAGCTCGCCCTCCGGCCTTTTGGCTCTGTTTTGGGGTAATTGCTCCATGCTTTCTGGCATTTTTAACTTTTTAAAACTCCACTTAGTCATGAGAATTACCCATGATTCCTCGTATGAACTTTACAGCCTCACACATCAAACTCAAAGGTTCAGCTGGGAAGTTGCACGTCATCACTTCTGTTTCATTTCCTTTAAGAAGCACTTCGATGTTTTCTCCCTCAGCTTTCGGTTCTTTAATTAGTATCAATAATTTCAGGTTTGGATTATCAAAAGATCTGTCATGGGCTGTCAGAGTCTACGTGTTAAGGAAGAAAAGCTGATTAGACATTTTCAGAAGTTTGGCAAAGAGAAGATTATCTGTGATGACATGCAAGTCTGTAGAAACCTGGAGCAGAAATTCCTGAAAGTCATTGTGTGCTTCAACTCGTGTCTTCTTTTTTTATGGTTATGGTCACAGGTTGCCAGTACAAAACTGTAAATTACAATGCAGATTTTTTTGTAATTACTGAGGGTTATTTGCTGGAGCTTACTTAGTTTATATATGTCAACGGTTTGCTCACAACACAAGCATGATTTATCATACTGGTGTGTACTTTCATATACTTGTGATTGCTTGACCAAAGTTAATCAACAATAACTGTTTAAATGCTTCTATGTTCATTGTCAGGATCACTCATGACATCCGAGTTGATTTTTTTCATTGGGTTTTCTGGTTTTGATGTTTCGCAGTAAGTCCGTCTGTTCCTGGAATTCAGATCTGCAAATGATCTCTGACCTTGTTCCAAAACCAAGTAAAAGAGAGGATAAATAAAAAGAATAAATGACAAACGCTGTCATTTGTTGATTCGATTTGGATTTTTAAGATATTCTTACAGTGATTCAGCAGAAACAATCTTCTTCAAGCAGCTTTAGTGTCAGTAGTTTTGTTGTTTGTGGTGATGGGTGCGGTACACGTGGGAGAAATGTCCTTGTTTAAAGTCCCCGCCCGTTGAATCCTGGTCATTACTGCATGTCATTCTCCTGCTCTTCTCCCATATATTTTCTGTCATCATTCTCCCTGCCTTCTGAAGACAAAGGATGTCTGAAATGATGTTCTATTGCTTTTCCAGGTGTAAATCCACGCGCGTAGTCCATCTCTTTACAACCACAACCAAACTGTTAGCCTTAGTTCATCATACTGAGCTGAGGAGAGGAGATCAGCTGTTAGCTGACAGAAGTAAATGATGAGTCATTGTAGGTTAACACATCTTCATTTTCTTCTGTGTGTCCTCAGGTTGTGTCAAGTGCAGGCTTGTCATGGCTCTGTCATGGAGAAAGCTGAAGTTCGTGGTAACACTGATGATGGTTAACCTTTTCATTTTCATCCTCATCTCCCGAAACAGCAGCCAAGACAAAAATGGACAACACAAGCCCCACACGCCCTCCAAACCCTTTTGGGCCAAACTGACCCCCAACTCAGCTTACTGGAACCTCCAGCAGCAGATTCTGGACATCCAGAACAATCACATCTTATTGACAAACTACAGCAGCACAGACTTGCCAGACTGGCTGAATGATACCAGTTTACCCTCTGATCCCTGTCAGCCTAACTTCAGGATTACCACTCAGGTGAAAGACTACAACTCTCTACCAGATCGCTTCAAGGACTTCCTGCTGTACATGCGATGCCGTTCCTACCCGATCATGATGGACCAGCCAGAAATATGCAAGGAGCCGCCATTCCTGCTTCTTGCCGTCAAGTCCTTGGCACCACACTTCGACCGCCGTCAGGCAATCCGGGAGTCCTGGGGGCAGGCCGGCGTTGTTGCCAATAAGACGGTAGTTACCATTTTCCTTCTTGGCAACGCCACAGCTGTGGACTACCACCCGGATTTATCCGGGATGCTGCATTACGAGAGTGTCCGCCACAAAGACATTGTCCAATGGGATTTCCGGGATTCATTTTTTAACTTGACTGTCAAAGAAGTTCTGTTTCTGGAGTGGATCCAGGCTCGATGCTCCGGCGCACGGTTCATCTTCAAAGGGGACGATGACGTCTTTGTCAACACCTACCGCATCCTGGACTTTCTCAAAGATCTATCGGGACCCAAAGCCAGGGATCTATTTGTGGGTGACGTTATCACGAATGCAGGGCCACATCGTGACAAGAAGGTGAAATACTTCATCCCAGAGAGCATGTATGTCGGCGCATACCCTCCATATGCAGGGGGAGGTGGGTACCTTTACTCTGGTGACATCGCTGCTCGCCTGCACAACGTGTCACAACATGTAGCTCTTTACCCCATAGATGATGTCTACACTGGTATGTGTCTCCGAAAGTTGGGGCTGGCCCCTGATAAACACAAAGGCTTCAGGACCTTTAACATAGAGGAGAAGTACAGGTCAAATCCCTGCGCGTACAAGAGCCTAATGTTAGTTCACCCGAGAACCCCACAGGAGATGATCCAGATTTGGGCCTGGCTCAGTAGACCTGACTTGAATTGCCAGTGATGCAGCATGATGGGGAACCTTGCTGAAAAGCCTAAGTGACGAAGTTTTAAGGGTTGCTCCTAAAAGCAAAAGTAGAACATCTGGAACAGGGTCATGGCTTAAAAGTTGGCAGCGTTAAGTTAAGACATTATAAAAGTTGTCACTTTGAGCCTCAGCTTGGTGAAACTGATGCGTTGTAACATAAAAATGTGAAAGGATGCAATGTTGGCACCAGTTAAATGATAGTATTTTTACCAGGATGTCAAACTTCTACTAAGAAGCTAAACCTGCTTTACTGTTGGCCAAACTTCACCCAAAGTGAATGTCTTTCTTTGAGTACACATATTTATATTACAAATATTTATACAGCCTTTATAATCCTTTAACACTGTGTGAAAGATCCAAGCTGGAGTGTCTCAATGCTGTATTCAGTCATTTTAGGGAAGACCTGGAAGTGTCCACCTGGAAGTCTTAATGTAGCGGTTTGTTCAAGGTATGTGGTGGTAGTAGCTAAAAGAAAATGTTTTCATTAAACAAAATGTGGTTTTGTTTAAAGCCCATGCATTTGTTTATAGCTGTTCGCATTGCAAGAGGTTCCTGGTGAACACTTCCTGGCGATTGTTGCTGGAAGCATAGTTTGCGCTGCTATTTCCATCCATGCTTCAAGTATTTACTTGTGAATCACTCCAGCTCAACCAGTTTGTCCTCATGAAGACTTGTTATTTAACTCTTTGTGCTTCAAATGACAAGGCCTTTAACTGTTTGTGACCTGAAACTTATTGTTTCTCAACAATTCAGCCGTCTCTTGATCGTTTTGGCTTTCTGTTATTTAAACTCATAAATTTCCTTAAATGGGATGTTTTCTTAATGGAGTTGAACCTGCTTTGCTTTAAGGGACCAGAAAGAAGTGGTAGCCTCATTATGTTCAGCTCAGCAGGTCTGGGCTTGAATGGCAAACTATGGATGAAGAAATCTAAATGCTGTCTAATTCTGCTTCAGGTCTTGACTACGCATGCTGCATTTTTAGGCATGTATGCGTTAGTCTTTCCTGGTAAAGCTGCGGTGCTTTAACTCTTCACGTCTTCTGACGAAGTGTTAAATGCTGCTTTCATGTGCTTTAGAGTCAAATGCTTTAGATTAAAGGTGTGGTAAGAACATACCTGAGCTACCTAAGCTTTTCTATACTTGACAAAACAGCCTCCGGTCATTGTGCAGACTTTATTTCAAAGTACAAGGTGTACAGTTTAGGGCAGGATAAACTCTTTTTGTTTTTTCAGGCTGCTTTAAGATTATAATTCTTTTTTTTCTGTCAAGGGTCTGTGTGTTGGTTAATGTATTAAAATGATTCCTTACTGTATTATTTATAAGTTAGTACGCAGCTCACTGCTGCTTGGCTTTAGCACAAATACGGCCTTCTTCTCACTTTATTAGCGATGTGCTGCACATACCTAGAATAAAAGTAATGTCACAGTAGGAAGCTTTCTGCATACTGCTTTCAAGTCTGAGTGGCGTAACTGCCTAGATGTTTGTTTTTATTAAACTCTAAAAGAAAAGTTCAGTGTTACATGATTATATTTGTTTTCACCACCTTTATAGTCAGTCTCATTTGTTTAATTTCATTGTTATTCAAAGAAAAATCCATTTTCAGTATTTTTTTTGTCATTGTGATAGGGTTTAGTCTGAACAGGGGTTTTGGCTGTTATTAATCTCCATTGAAGCTCTTAGGGCTCCCCCTGCTGGTCAGGGTGACTCTGGATGAGCCTCGTCATCCAACACCTTATCTATTTTAACCATCATTTCACTCTTGAAGTCCTAAAATTCTGGTGGTTGGAGTTTGCCTCACATGTAACTACACACACACAAAGAAAAACATTCAGGCATCACATTTAAGCTTTTAAATGTTAACAACCATCTTCTTGAACACTTATGATTCTTGTGACATAATCCATCTGTCTCCATGAAAAAAACCCAGTAAAATATCTAAAATGTTTTAAGTTTATTCACCTGTTCTGTCATGTTTACATGTTTATTAAAGGTCACTTATATTTGTAATTGTTACACCTGCCTGATTGGCTATAGACTTTAACATAGTACACATTTCACCATCTAATGTGTACTCGCTTCACGTTGAAATTTAGCCTCTCTATCTTCATGTTATTCTACTTTATCACCTTTTTTTTGTTCTTTTAAAGGAACTTGTTATCAAGCCTTGCTCTGTGTTTCACTCATCAGTGTTTCTATGGCAGGGTGTGTCATGTTTTATCTTCAGCCGTGTGCTTATTTGTTTCCAAGGCAGAACATTTCATTTAACGATTCAACTGTCCATACAACCCATGCTGACACGTCAAACATGATTAAATTATTCATGTGTTCTTTTAAACTTGTCATTACCCTGTCACACAGCAACTGTTCTGGACTGTGTGTCATATATTTTTGCTTTGTACTGTATGTGTGTGAATGTCCCTTAAGTGTGTTAAGCATGAGTCTTTGACCTAAATGACTTGATAATTTCAATAAAGTTATATTTTGTTGTTTTTGTAAACTGACCCGGCCCTATTACAAATTAGAAAATCTTTATGCAGATTTAAAGTCTATGAATTGTTTTTGGCCTTAAGTATTTTTAAAGATTATTTCATGCTAAAACTAATATATTATGACATGCTAATATATATTTTATTGTTGTTTCAATATGACCCAATCTAACACAAACTACTGCTTCCCTGTCCCTGTTGACAAGTGTTCATAAAGAATGGGACTTCATTGCCAAGTAAGTTTGCATATACAAGGATTTTGTCTTCGGGTGAAGGTGCAAGAACAAAGACAACACAAAAATAAAGCATTTACAAGGCGTAAAAGTATTTTAAAAAATAACATATATATATATAGATGTTTTAAGACGTCTGTTCTTTTAGCATTTATCAGTTTCATGTTGACTGCGGAGGCGTTTCATACATCTCCATCCATAGCGGAAGTGCAAGACTTCTGACTTGAAATCCTAAACTTAAAGCACAAAGATGAGCTGGAAAATGTGACTTGTAGAATTAAATGTGTAGTCGATGGTTTCTACCAGCAGAGGGCAGCGGACAATAACCGGATGCGCCCTGTCATGCATTTCTGTGCAGCTTGATGGCAAGGATTTAAAGATTTATAGAGTTGTGAAGTCTAGTTTACTTAAAGGCTGTTTAGCCTATCAGATAAACCTGGTAATTCTTCAGTAAGCGCAACAATCACAAAAGAAGGCCAGCGTGTACGTTTGACCTCCATTTTGAGACGATTTAAGTTAGTTATTTGCCAGAATGACTTTTATTTGTCAAAAAAAAGCAAAAAATGCGTGTTTTCATTTTTACTGATGGTGGTGTGCTGTATGTCACCTTAGCACGAGTGTTTTCTTATCATGGTTTTGCTTTAATTATGATTATTTCTTTGTTCTGGCAGCTTTCTTTTTTATTTCTGACCTTCACAGTTGCCTCAATGTTTTTGCTTTCAGTTTTTCACTCTTAGCTCTCGCCACCGCTCATTTAAAACATGAAACATGCAGATAAAAAGAACCAGACTGTGGTCAGGATTCAGCTCAGGCTTCATTTTTCTGTTTACCCTCCACCTCCTCACATGGGGATAAATTAAAGAGGTAACACAGTTGTCATGACAGCTGTATCCCTAAGATGGTGGGGGAGTAAAAAGAGGAAGATGCCCTCTGTGTTTTCTGCAGGAAGTTGGTGTTTAGTACCTGTAGATAGCGATCTGATGGCCTTTTAAGGGAAAGACATTCAAAAGAGACAAAACCTCTATGAGCTTCAGGTTTGGTTTCACTGATCTTGTAATGTGCCAGGAAAGAATCAGAGTCCAAAGTAAACAAAACCTCTGAACTCTCACTGATTCAACAAGTCTGCATTAGCTAACGTCAGCTTGTCTGATGCTAAACTTGGTCAACAGTCAATACAAAAATCCTTACATCAGAGGATAGTTTTTAGCCCCGTTTCTGTGATGAGTTACAGAGCAGAGTTCACCTTGCACTCATAAAATCCTGATAACACATCTGCCTCTCTTCAAACACACGACAGCTGCCTCTTGTTTGCAGAGCGAAGCGTTTATGTCCTATAAATCACAACCTGTAGGGCTGCAACACGTTACCCGGGTCTTTTTTTTTGTTAGGTCTTCTTTTCCTTTCCCGTTTAGACTCCATAGTTGCATCCTGTTGGTGAGGATTTATATTCAGGAAGATTTCAGCACCTGTAGTTCCTGCATGTGTCATCTCCTGCCATGGCATCCTGTTTAAACCCAAAAATAACTAGTAAGAATTTTGGTCGCAGCCATTTAGATTTTAATCTGGGATTTTTCACCTTGGAGACAATCTATCAAAACATTGTTACTGTAAAGTTAAATCCAATATAACAGTTTTTTCTTCTGTGTGATTCACACAGACCAGGTGTACAGTACAGTAAATTATCTGTTTATAAAATCCTACAGCTTATCCTAAAGATTTAGTTATGAATGCAGTTAAAATAAAAATAAAATAAAATAAAAAATCACTACATGGGAACTTTGAAAAAATCTGATTTGTAAAGTTCTTCAAGTTATTCTTTTTTTTATTATTAATTTGCATATTTAATTTTTTTGAGGGGACGTGATGACAGGAACAGAAAGCAAAACTTTAATAAAATTTATAAAATGTTTTAATATTGCTGCTTCTTTCACACAAAAGGTGAATATAAATGTGCTAGAAAAAGCAAAACAATACACCAACTCATACGATCTAAATGAGGATGGGGGGGTAGCAATATTCTGCAATGTAAAAACCAAGAACTCAAGGTAGTTTTTACTATTTTTCAGTCATATTTTCTAAAATTAACCATAGAGGTGCAGGAGAGTCTTGAAACAAAACATAATTTGCTGCATTTCCAGCAGCTTAAAATGCCTGATTTATGTTTTATCTCGTCCAAAAGAAATTCATCTGATGAACGATGTAAGTCGCTTTGGATAAAAGCATCTGCCAAATGACTGTAGAATAGAATAGAATAAAACACATTTAATTTAATATACATCAAACAGATGTTTTTATGTACGTATGTTGATCTAAATCATTTTTGCCAAATGCTTTATAAATCTCATTAGGATCTTATTTGGACATTCACACAAATGCCATATTCCAGTCTCCGGAATTACAAACAACTGGTCAGCCAATCACATGGCAGCAACAGAAGGCATTTAGTCAAACTGAGCATCAAAATGAGGAGGAAAGGAGATTTAAATGACTTTTAATGTGGCATGGTTGCTGGTCTGAGTATTTCATAAACTGTTGATCTACTGGGATTTTCACTCGCAAGCATCTCTAGGGCTTCCAGAGAACGGTCTGAAGAAGAGAAAATATCCAGTGAGCAGCAGTTGTCTGGACCACAATGTCTTGCTGATGTCAGAGGTCAGGAGAAAAAGGCAGCAGGAAGTCAAATTACCACTGGTTCCAACCAATATATGCAGAACAGCACACTCTGAACCCTGAACACACAGCACGTCCAGCCTTGAAGCAGATGGGCTACAGCAGCAGAAGACCACGCCGGGTGCCTCCTGTCAGCTAAGAACAGGAAACTGAGGCTACAATTCACACACACTCACCAACACCGGACAATAGAAAATGGAATAGAAGATGAGTCTCCATTTCAGCTCCACATTCAGATGGTAGGCTCAGGGCTGGGTGGAAACAACATGAAAACATGGACAAACAGTCCAGCCTGCTGGTGGTGTTATGATGTGAGTAATATTTTCTTGGCGCACTTGGGCTCCTTAGCACCAACTGAGCATGATTTAACCACCACAGCCTACCTGAGTATTGTTGCTGACCATGTCCATCCCTTCATGACCACAGTGTAGCATCTTCTGATGCTACTTCCAGCAGGACAATGCACAAAAGCTCAAATCATATCCAACTGGTTCCTTGAACATGACAATTAGTCCACTGGACTCCAGCGGTCTCCACAGTCACCAGATCTCCATCCAACAAAGCAGCTTTGGGATGTGGTGGAACGGGAGATTCTTGTCATGAATGCAGTAACTGTGTGATGCTGTCATGTCAATGTGGAGCAAAATCTCCGAGGGATGTTTCCAACACCTTGTTGCATCTATGACACCAAGAATCAAGTTAGTTTAACCATTACCAGCACATTATACCTAAAAAAGTTTATGTCCTCCTGGATTTCTGGAGGATAATTTCTTTGAAATAACCTGCAGTCATCACTGCAGTCTTTATGCTTGATATTTATTTTATTAGAACAGGTTAAATTCTTTCAACTGTGTCACTCAGCTTCTAGCCTCTCCTGCACAATGTTTTACTTTAGTTAAAAAAAACACTCATTTGGTTGTCATTGATTAATGGCACAACTAAGTGAATATAAACCTCCTGCTTCACCTTCCACTACTGAGCTCTGAAGGGAAAAAACAAACAGAAGTTTCCCCTTAAAAGCTTCACACTATAATATCACATATAACATTTGGTATTTTGAGAACATTCCTCTGTGAGCATGCTGTTTTTGAGGTTTAAAATTAGATGTATAAAACATTACTATAGGAGATAATTAGGACCTTCAGATAAATACACACAGGAATTCTTATCCAGGCACCAGGAGAGGCGAATCTGGGATAAATTGGTCCATCTTTGCCACTTTGTTTTCCATTGCTGCCCTCTGTTGAGTAGAAGTTACAGGATAATAAATTTATTCCAGATGCTCCTGTTTTTCATTCACACACATGAAGGGCGGAGTTTATCATGCAGGTCTCATGCACCAGCTGAGCTGCTATTAGAGGGTTCTGCTTCATTATTGATTATGCGTCTTTGTAAGTGATAGCAGAGTAACACCCCACCCGACTCTGATCACATGATAACACAAACTCTAGGAATTATTTATAAGTGTGTTCTGATCGAGGGCTAAATGAGCCTGGATCAAGGAGGTATAGCTGAGCATTTTTCCACTTTCTTTTCCAGCAGGAAAATTTTCAGCCTCACTTTGTTTTGAGCTGAGAGTTTGAACTTCATACTTAATGTGCTAAAGCAGACATTTATCACAATCAGGCTGAAGTTCGGCTGCAGTTATTCATGTGATTATTGACACCTCTTTTATACAAAACTGAGCCAACGTTTGCCAGAGAAATTGGAAACATGAAGAGATTTATTGAAACGTGCAAAAATAAACAGAAATATAACATGTAAGGGTAAAACTGAGTTTGCTTGTAAGTCAACATTTGGTACGACCACTTCTATTCTTCCGTTGTCTTTAAATCTTTAACAAACTGTCTAAGTAGTATTTCTCCTGGCGTCTTGAAGGACTTCCAAAAACTCTTCTTTTGGATTATTTCATCCTCTTGCTCAGTTTTTTCTTCCTATGATCCCACACTGCTTCAAAAGTGCTGAAGCCTAGGTTCTGGGGAGAATTCTTACCTGTTTCCACTGATTTTCAATCTAGTTCTGATGTCATACATCAGTCTTTTCGTTCCTTAATAATGGCTTCTCGAGAGCTACTCTCCCATAGAGGCTTCAGTAAACAATAAAGATTCATATTTGGACCACTTCTGGCCCAAGCTGTAACTGAGCCAAAAGTGGCCTTGTTTAGGCCCAAACATGTCTGCTCTCTGGAGTGTCAGGCTGGAGTTTCTTTTTATTCTATTTTTATTTCAGATTTATTTCTCCATTGCATTTCTTAAGGACATCACTTTCGGATCCTGTATGTCTGCTGTAGACAGTTCTTTGTAAACACTTCTTCTTTCGTCCTCCACTTGTTCAGTTTCTTCAAGTACTTAAAGATAAACTGCACACCAGACTGAGATGTACCAAGTTTTCAACTAATTACTATTTATAAATCACCTCGTTGCTGGAAAAAAAGTGGCTGGATAGCTGAGTTGGCAGGGCATCTGTCTCCCATGCGGGAAACCGGAGTTCAAATCTCATAGGGGATGAATATTAACACCTTCCAGTTGGGTCCTTAGGCATGACCCTTAATGCTACTGCCTGACCACCTTCAGATGTGTTGCTTTAGAGAAAAGTGGCTGCAAAAGAGCATCTGATTAAAATTTTGGTTCTTAGTGGGGTCTGTTCATGCTCTGCGTATATTCTTCTGGAAATGGTCGGGAATAAGACAAAAATGTCAAAAGAAATTTGGAAAGATTTCTCCAGGAAGCCTGGAGAAGCATTGCTCAAGCCCTCTTTAAAATATTACAAGTCCTTCCGGCTGCTTGGGAGCATAATACGAAGGGATAAATGGTCGTTCAAGAATTTTGCACAAGACTGGGAGTATTTGCTCTTTTTTATAATGTGTGTTAGTCATAATCAGCAAGTCAGGGCACAAGTGTTGGATTTTGAACCAGCCAAGAGAAAGCATCTTATCTAACGATAAGGGCAACAAAATCCCCCAAAATTTTTATTTTTGCCTAAAATGCAATTTAATTCAGGTAAAAAAAAAGAAAAACTTTAGGTTTAACTAAACTAGTTTCCATTTCTTGTCTCTCCATCAGTCTTCATTTTAACCTGATGAACAAACGTGATGACTGAGAAAGATGACGTCATCAACGACCTCCCAGGAAGTCCGGATGATGGAGACAAAGTTCTTGAAACTGATTGGACCATACACACACACACAGTGAAGGAGGTCCCAGGAGGTTTTTACTCCCTCATCTGTCTTTGAAATTTACGTTATATGTATTTGCAGGACTTGAATTGCAGCATCTACAGCTCTTCATCAAAGACAGACACCTCCTTTCACACAAACACAACTCTTAAAGTCTGTAGAAGGCCTCTGGTGCCCCAAGATGAATAGGAAGAAGCCCTTGGGTGACTAATTGAATCCCTGAGGATGGTTTTGTATCCTGCAGAACTTTGCCAATAGCATTAATCACACACAACCTTTTAAGCTGCAAGATCAGTCTGCAACTGCATGGACTAAGATAATAACAGGAGAAAAGCACCAAAAAAGGAATTGCTCGCCTGACATGATTAAATCAAGTTAGCCTTGCTGACTATGATGCGTCTTTATAAGCGTTTCACGTGTTATTTCTGGAGTCTGTGATTGAAGACTTTGGGATTTTTTTTCTTTTTCCTCAATGGAACCATTAAAAAGAAATGAAGGAAACAGTCGCTCACAGTTACCTTTGCTTGGTGAAAGACGGAGGGACATGGAGGGAATGAGTCACGGCTCTTTTCCAGCTAAATCACTAAAATGCAGGAAATGTTGGTTTGTTGGCATTAAAATGCTGCCACACAGCTGCCGCAGCCAAGAAAAGCTTTCTTCTAAAGAGCAGCTCCTTGACAGTGAGTATCGTTCACCGTTCTTTTTATACACAAACGTTATAAAGGAACAAAGGGCTTAAAGTACGGGCACATATTTGAGAAGGATTCTGTAGCAAACTGGAGTTTCTTGAATCAGATGTAACACTCTGACAGGCCGCAAATTAAAGGGGGATAAAAACTATAAAAAGAAAGTGTCACGGGGAGGTTGTTGTGTGACTCCACAACAGCTTCAGTTGGTCTTGGCATTGATTTTTTTGAAAATGGGACATAAATATTCCAAAAGATATCCTGTCATGGATTGGTTTGATGGTAGAGGTGAGGAATCCTTGTTCTGGTTTTACATCTAGTTATATAGATTATTGTAACTAATTTCTTATTCTTTTCTTATTGTAATTTTTATTAATTTATCTTATTCTTCTATATTTGGTATGGAGCGGCTGCGTGCACACAATTTCCTCCAGGATTAATAAAGTATTTTGATCCTGATTCTGATAGCATCTGATCCAGATCACTTTCACACTCCTATCCACTCTTGCCCTTTAGATCGTGAAATGATCATCCTGAGGACCCCTCCAACTTTTTACTGATCACCTGAAAATGAGAAAGTAGACCCAAAACATGCTAACAAAGGATCCCCTCAGCATAACCAAGAAACCAGATCCTCTCACTTTAGGTATCAAGGGTTGAGTTGAAACAAGAACATACACCCATCGGTCTCTTCATTAAGTAAACCTCAGTTGAACTGCCTTCACTCTTGGTGGCATGGAATTAACAAGGTGTTGAAAACATTCCTCAGAGGTTTTGCTCCATATTAACGTGGCAGCATCACACAGTTGCTGCAAATTTGTCGGCTGCACATCGATGATGAGAATCTCTCGTTCCACCACATCTCACAGCTGCTCCGTTGGACTGAGATCTGGTGATTTGGCGAGGCCATTGGAGTGCATACCAAAGAGTGGCAAGAAAATATCCTATATTATTATTGCTCTTATATTTATTTATTCTGGTTATTGTCATGCAGTCATCATGTGGTTTACTGTTGACACTTGTCTGTTTTTGTGTGGTTCATATCTGTTGTACTCAACATAGCTACACTGTTGCCTATGAAACATTTCTCTTCAGGGACAATAAAGTTTATTGAATAAAAATATGCCACCACCACCAGGGTGAACTGTTGATACAAGGAAGGATGGATCCATCTTTTCATGTTGCTTCCACCCAATCCTGAGCCTTCCATCTGAATGTGGAGCTGAAATGGAGACTCGTCTTCTATTCCATCTTCTATTGCCCAGTGTTGGTGAGTGTGTGTGAATTGTAGCCTCAGTTTCCTGTTCTTAGCTGACAGGAGGCACCCGGCATGGTCTTCTGCTGCTGTAGCCCACAGTGCAGTTGCTAGGAATTCTGGGCCCCCAGGAAGAATATCGTCATGGGCCCCTCTACCCCAGCTGCATAGAGGAACCTGGGGTGTTTGTGAGCCCTAATGGGCTGTGTCATCACTCCCCCCCCTAAACGACGGCACTGGTAGCCCATCTGCTTCAAGACTGGATGTGTTCTGTGTTCAGAAATGCTATTCTGCATACTTTGATTGGAACTCACCAAATATTTTCTTTTTTTTAAACCATTCTCTGTAAATAATAGAGATAGTTGTGTGTGAAAATCCCAGTAGGTCAGCCGTTTCTGAAATACTCAGAACAACCACCATGCCATGTTCAAACATGATGCCCAGTTTGAACTCTAGCAAGTCATCTTGACCATGTCTACATGCCTACATGTACTGAGATGCTGGCATGTGATTGGCCTAATAAAGTGGCAGGTGCATGTATAAGTGTTACATTGGTCAACAGTGAAAAACATTGCAGTTTCACAAAACAGGCCCCACAATTCCACCATGGCAGCAGTTTCCTTACTTACTTCCCTTTGTCTGTAAGGAGACAGCTTACGTGATGACATATCAGTTCCACATCCGTCCATGTTCTTACTACATGGTGACATTCAACAGCCATGTGTTAATGCACAGCGTTGCCTTGCTACATGACCATGTTCACCTATTTGACACTGTTGGGTTTAACATTAAAAATAATAGCAGGAACACATTGTCAGCAATTTTACAATGTGTTATAATTAAAAAAAAACATTACAATATGAAACCTGTAAAATAAAACCTTTGATAAAAGCACATTTTAAAAAGAAGAAATCACCGGCTCTGCTGACCTGGTCTCCTCAGACAGCTCTTCCACATCTTAGTGGATTTGACAACCTCTAGTTTTTTCATCCATGCCTCTGGAGCTGTGCAGAGAACTCAGCCTACCTGCAGGTTTATATGCCACTAAAAGCCTAGATGGAGGTCATAAAGACCTTCAAAAGTCAACAGTAAAATCACTGGAAGTCAACAGAGAGAAACCAAAACAAATGAGATGTGCTCGCCTCTCCTTGATACTTAAAGACGGATAAAGTTTCCAACGTTTTTTCACTTTCTATTTCCATCTAACTTGGTCCATCTAACTAAGTCCTCACTTATAGGTTACTCATTTTATTATTTAGTGGCTTTTGTTCTCATGATGTGAAGATAAACATAAGAGCAGCTTACCAATATATTGCCATCACACAATTTTTAACTCTGGATTGTGACACTATGATGTTAAAGTGAGCGTACAAATGTACTTTTTACTTTTCACATGTTCACTGTTAAAAATAAATAAGTAAATAATTAATTGGTCTGCATCCAGGCGAGTGGGGATACTGGGTAATAGTTGCACACAGTAGGCATGATTCCCAGTTTATCTGTTTAATAAATTCACACGATGCCAGAAACAGGGTTGTTCTTATAAAAACAGTTTAAAGACGTCATTAGACAGACTACTAAGCTCTTCCCCTGAAGCACAGTGAGCTTGTTTTGAAGGAAGGAAAGTGTACAAAGAAGCTGCAAAGAATTATCCCCTGAATCTGCAGCTTTTCTCAGATTTTTACAACTTTAAAGAAAAGTTTGGCTCACTTTTTCTGCTCTCATTGTAATATTTTCTATAGTTTCCCTGCAACAAAACTTCCATAAACCTGGTGTAATCTTTTCATTACCAGGCAGTTAATGCAGTGCAGCATTGAGCTCCTAAAATTCTCAATATTTTCCAGTGGAGACCAAAACGAGAATATTTGACTGAAATTATTGCTTAATAGTAGTTTACACTAAATATTTAGGTGTCTTGATCTCTTGATATTAATAGTTCTAATGAACTGTACATATACCTGCCTCAGCATATACACAAAAAGCACTTCCTGCAGGAGAGCACATAGAGGAAGGGAGGGAGGGGGTGTGATGAAAATGTAGCTTCGAGCACTTAACTCTATTTCAGAGGGAGGACGTTGTGTCCTAATTCTTTGCACTCTGTAGGGAAAAGAGCAAGAACAGGAAATATAGAAAACATAGACAGAGAAGGGGAGAGAAAAGGGCAGAGTGTGAAAAATGAACATGGAGAGAAAAATGAGGGGAAGAAGGATTGATTTAAAAAAAAGGAAGAAAAAAAAAGTTCAGACGGGGAGACCAAAACCAAAGGTAAGGAAGTTTAAAGAAGTAAATGAAAGTACTGCAGTGCCC
The DNA here is from genome assembly GCA_037177495.1 of Rhadinocentrus ornatus. NCBI lineage: Eukaryota > Metazoa > Chordata > Actinopteri > Atheriniformes > Melanotaeniidae > Rhadinocentrus > Rhadinocentrus ornatus. Next base: position 25,239,274 of record JBAMHW010000018.1, on the reverse strand, counting down.
CTGGGGAGGAAGTCATCACCCTCTCCAACATGCACATAACTCGCTGGATTTCAGATGTGCATCAAAATATTATTTAACAGCATCTGAAACATTTTCTTTATTTAACATCCATGATCATCTCTAGAAATAAAACATGGGAAACATTAAAGATCTGATAATAGCTCCAAACACTCAAATAAAGAAGGTTTTTCAACTACAAAGAAGTAATTGTTCAAATGTTCAACAGAAATATCTTTGTGTAATTTAGTCTGTTACCAACTCATTCCCACATTTCGCAGGCCCTCTGAGGACCCAGATTACCCCGACCTGGGGTTTGTGGAGCGCAGCTGTGGGCAGCTCCAGTTAAGGGATCAAAAATAAACTCAAGAATAAATCTTGTTCCATCAAAAGAGATCACATTTTGCCTGTTTGCCTGTTGCAAATTAAGAGTATCATTTAAATTAATGTTATGATCTCACGGGGTTATTTCAGGGTTTTTGTCATGTTTTAGTTTCTGTTTGGTTCATGGGTTGGGTTCTTTGGGTTTTGGCATGTGTAGTCAGTTTTCATTGTTTTCTGTCCCTGGCTAGTTAGTTCACCTGGTTTGATTTTTGGATTGACTTCACCTGTTCCCGA
>JBAMHW010000018.1:25217324-25228089 GCA_037177495.1 Rhadinocentrus ornatus | reverse complement strand
GATATTTACATCACCTTCTGAGTCAGTGCGGTCTGTGTCTGCTCCTTGGGTCCATCCCCTGTCCGCCATTATGACAGTATTGATGTTAATTATTTTATTTATTGTTGGACTACTATTGTTTTGTTTGTTTTTTTTTCCTATCAGGACTACGCACCCCATCTCTCATTTTGTATGTGCCTTTATTCGATTTTATTTTGCTTTATTTATTATTTTTAAATTCTATCCTGCACTGTTTTGGTGATGGCTTAATCTCATTGTACCGGTGTATAATGACCATAAAGGCATTCTATTCTATAATTGCATGCACAGACAATGATGCAGAGTCAATCAGCAATATTAGGAGAGTGCAGTTAGACAGATGCCACAATTTAGCCAAAATATGACTAAGGCAATTATACTATGAGGCTAACGATATATTAAACAAGCTCTGAGGTGTTGATTAATCACCTCTGGCACTGAACACCTTAATGACTTCATCCAGCCACCGTGCTGCTAATTAACAAGCCATTAAAAAGGCAGGCGGAAGGGTCTAATCTCGGCTGCCGGAGCTCACAAGGAAGCCATTCTACTCTCAACACGCCTGAGTGGCCTCCCAAAAAAGCCCCAGACAGCCACCCAGGGACTAATTCAGCTTTTGTTCAGGTTGTGTGAATGGAAGTGAGGAGCTCTCTCTTGGGTAGAGTAACTGGAGAACATACTGTCTGCTGCACAGTCGCTGTTCACTCAGCGAGCTGATACTGACTTGACGCTTGTTTGCTAATGATCTCGTAGTAGTGAGCTGATTTGGTGCCGCCTATCTGGCTTGTTCTATCTTTTAATATCATAAACAAGCAGAAAAATTTGGCTTAAATTCCAAATATTTAACTTAAATTTATAGGAAAACATAAATTTAAATATCAGTGATTGAGCCTTTTATTCTGTTGGGCTATACACTCACTCACCAGCCACTTTATCAGGTCCACCTTGCTAGTACAGGGTTGGACCCCTATTTTTCCTTCAGAACTGCTTTAATTCTTGGTATCACAGAATTAACAAGGTGTCGGAAACATTCCTCAGAGATTTAGCTACATATTGACATGATAGCATCACATAGTTGCTGCACATCCATGATGAGAATCAGCCGTTCCGCCACATCCCAAAGCTGCTCTATTGTTTGTTTTTTTATGGAAATGTATCTGTGTGCTGGCCAGTGCTGGCCAACAGTCCAGGGTGTACCCCTGCCTCTAAGCTGCTGGGAGAGACTCCAGTCCCCCTGTGACACTGTTTGTTGGACAGATGTATTCTTTGTTATGATGGTTCATTGTCTTATTCAACTTCATATTCTTGAACTGATTCTGTTTGAGCATGCGCACCTGGATTCAAAGTTTGTGACATTGCCATGGATTTGTCATAGCTTGCTGACTGGAAGTAGGAGTCCCTATCATTCCCCCTCCCTGCCAAGCCTCCAGAATTTAACCAGTCAGGAAACACTTTGGCCTAATCCTCTCATTTTCAAAAGGATTGTGAAATGCTAATGTAGAGGTACTAAGAGCTAAATTCCAGAAAATGATAATACCAAGTCAACTATACAGACTCTCCAGCACTGTTTAAGACCCTTTTTAGGGCTTTACAATTGATTTCTCTACAGCTCTTTGGTTCAAGTCCTTTTGATATAAATATTCATGATAAGGAATTTGAGATTGAACTAAACATGTTAGAAACCGCATCTTTTTCTACATCTTGTGCTTAAACTGAAGACACATGCATGCCTGACATGTGCTTTCAACTTTTTTTCAGGCAGAGTGGATATCTGTCAGCTTTTTCTTTTAAATATAAGCACTGAGCACTTTTAACTCCTCAGTGAAGGTCATTCAAAGACATCTAGACCCCGCTGCCCACAGCAGACCCTCAGCAGATGATGGAAATTCAATCAACGACAGCTCGAGCAAACATTTATGCTGTAACAGTTGTAAAGCACCGTGCCGCGCTGCTCTGTGGCGCTCTCACAGTCAGCATAAAATGAAAATGTGATGGATTGGCTCTCACTATCAGCAGCCAGCAGGCCATACGTAATGAGCAGCACGATCCTGTGAAAAGTGATTCTTCAAACCGTGGATCATTGTGCAGTCTGTGCACCGTCCAGGCTCTTCCTGACTGAATGTGGGTTTAATTTCACACAGATCTGATAACCACTCAGATGTGTGTAAATGGGCAATTTGCTTTCCCTGGAACTCCACTCCTCGGCCGGTGTAAAACAGAATAATTTCATTTTAATTTTAGTGTGACAGCAGAATAAAGGTGCTTTGACACTGAAAGACCTCTGTGTCAGGGTTTAATTTGTCCATAACCCGCAACACATGTCTGAACACACTAATAAACTCTCCAAACATAACAATGATACTTCTCTCCTGCTTTACTTTTACTTTATAAATTCTAGGCTTTTTTTAAATCTATCCAATAGTCTGCTCTACTCTGATTCTCTTCACCTCAGAAATCTAACTTTCCTGTAGTTGAGAGATTACTTTTTGTTTCCCAGAACAGAATTTGGCAGCGTGCAAAGAACAGGTGTGAGCTTGCTGCATTCAGTAAACATTGGGTGTATTGGCATATTTCTGTGATTACACCTGTGCACCTTTGCTCAACTGTAGCTTCCCCTGTGGCTGTATTACATTTTTGTTTGTAGCTGAGCAAGAAACTGATGGATTTTTTTTTTTTTTTTCGTTCATTAGTCCAGTTAGTTTGTGTAAAATGGCAACTCTTCACTGATGAAGTCTTCGAAGTGAAAATGTTTTCCCATTCCTTTGTTGTATTTTTTATCCCATAATGAGCTAAATATTTTCCGGGGGTGACGAGTCTTTCACCACAGGGTTCAGCTGCTGTGATACGTGCACCCCAGTCGCACCATACAATCTGGTATTCAGCTGTACTGATACGAGTTTGGGCTGTCTCTCTTCTGCCTTGAGGATGCAGCAAACATGATTTTCAGAAATGTTTTTGAATTGTGAATCAACAGACCACAGGACAGTTTCCATTTCACCTCAGTCCTCCAGTAAGCCCAGACCTGCCAGGGTGTTTCTGGAACTTGTATAAATGTGTTTACATGGTAGATGTAAACTTGATTACTGTTAGTTGTTTTTGTGAACCAAAGCTGTAATTCAGAGACATGATTGTGTCATTTTGCTGTTTGGCCTGAGTAGTGTAGCCAATCAAAGGCAGTTTTATATGTGTCCCTTCACACAAAGATTTCACTAGACTTTCTGAATTTTTTGCTGATAATATGGAAAGTGGGTGATGAAATCCCCAAATTCTTGTTACTTGTTAATTTGTTGCCAGTTGACCTAATAAACTGTAAGAAGTAAAACCAATTTATAATAATGTATTTGTTTATTTACTTACTTATTTCTTTATTTTTCCAGCTTTGTTTTTTATTCCAAGAACTATTTTTTAAAGCTGTTGCTGGAATCAAATTAATTTAATCATCTATTCATTCATTCTTTTATGTTTTTGTTTGTTTGTTATATGTATTGTAAATGTTTTGCTGGCATCAAATTCCTTCATTAACTTATTATTACAAAGGTAAAATCTGGTTATTTATATTATATATATATATCATATTATTATATTTAGCAAATCATTGCTTTTGAGTGTAATTTATATCAGAAACTCATCACACAGAGTTAGAAATCTTGAGTCTGAATTTGGCATTTCTGCCTTGAACGTCGCTCATCAAAGTACTGTTTGATTCATCTGGGGTCAACTGATCACTGAAAATACCTGTTTTATTTATTTATTTATTTATTTTCTTGGGCCATGTCACATACAGATTCTGTAAAAAATAAGAAAGAGTTAACACATGAACTGTTGTTATTAAATGTGTGTTGCCAGATCTGCAACATAATCACACATAAATCTCATACACATTAGATCCCGTTACGGCATTGATACATAGAACCAGGAGGAAATTGCCTCGCAGATCCTTGAATTCAGTCACGCGTCTAAAAACTTTGAGGCTTCCTGTAACAGATACTGATCAGACACTCGGCCGTGAGTCAGGAACTTCAAAACATTTTTATTTCAAAACAGTAGATCTTAATCTGGCAGCACTGGAAGTATATCACTCACATTTCTGCATGAAGACAAGAACAAATAGTGGAAGAATTTGTAGTTGTGAAGGTACATTTGTTGGCTATATTTTGTTTTTTCAGCTTGCCTTGATAACTGATGGGAGATTTACATTTTTGTTGGAGATTTACACCCTCATATCATCAAATGTCTAAATGCTTGATTTTTTTTTTAGTCTGTATCAAAGGACAAGTCAAGTTTTTCTGTTTTGTCCCCAACAAAATAAATCAAAGTCCATCCATCAACATTTTTCACATTTTCAACCTTTTCAAGCTTCAGTTTAACCATCTCTGACTGTTATGGCGATGCATGCATGAACATACCAGCAGCCCTTATGTCTGTAAGAAGAAGAGCTCCTTTGTGCACTCTGTTTGTCTGAAAACCATCAAAAAGCAGCATGATGACGTGCATGATGCATGACCATTTGGCTTTCTGAATGCATTTGTCATCCATGTGCTTGCCCTGAGGACAGGCCATGTGGTCTTAAAATGTAAGCTGAACATTGACAGAAATGGAAGCATGAAGCAAATTCTGTGACAAACAAGTTATATCAAGCAATCATTTGAGCCATTTGCTTTTAAACATAAATATCTCTTGCTAATGCATGAGGACCCTCACCACACTGAAGCAGCTGAAATTTTCTTACTCTAAACGGTATGTAGATCACATGTGACCGAAAATCCAAGGTTCCAGCTTGTCTTTCTTCTCTTCATCCCACAGTGCAGCTAACAGTGATACTTATGGCTATCTGTGCTCCTCTGAAGTGGCTTAGACTCACTTGGCTTCTATCTAAAGGACTTTGCTTTGTCAACAGGTCTTTTCAAGTGGTCTAATACAAAACTAGAGATTCTGCACTCGAAGAGCTGGCTTCCATCCTGGAGGATGTGTTTTTGTTGGCTCTGCACAGAGGCAGCGGGAAGGCAAAGTTAGGTGTGAAACTCTCCCTGCATGGTTGGCTAAATATAACTCATGTTAGCGCAATCAACATCAAACCTACAACATGAACTGCTTTGCTTTCATATTTTGGAAAGTAAACAGTGTGTTGCAGCAGCAAGGGGTCCCTTCATTTGTAGCACAAGATGCAACACGTGCAAACTACAAGACAGGATCATGGGCAGCAAAGATTGTCTGTTTTAAACTCCAATCAATCAGGTAATCATTAACTATGTTTAGAGAACAGGGTGTTCTTTGACAGCCAGTGTGTCTTGATTCAATTTGGATCCATTATCTCCTCTGATCCTGCCTTAAAACAGAGTATATTTTGGCCAAATGGAGCATGTCTCAGCTGGGGAAGATGCTGCTTTTCTCTCTTTGTGTTTTGGGCTGAGAAGAATGGAGCATGCTTGCAGATTGTCAGTCATTAAGAGATGAAATGTTTTTTGCTGTGAGATTACAACTTTCCGCCAGGTCTTCAATAATAAAGCTATTTAAACAGCATAAAGAAATAAATGATTTGGGGTGTGTGCATTACTATTAATTTGTTTGCAGGAAAAGGGAAAGCAAGGAGGAGGAGGCCCAGTGGACCCCAATTGATCTTTGCCACTATGTTTTCTGAGATAGGCTCATTCTTTCACACCAACGACTTGGACCAACAAGCCTGTCAACCCTCCCAATGTTATTTATGAAATGAGGCCTTTGCTGACATGTGGGCAGACACACAAAGCGTCATTTAGCACCGGGTCATTTGTCACATCAAAGCATTCCTTGACGCATGGAGGGAGGCTCCCTGTAATCTGTCAGGCTAAAATGTAAACGGGCGACACAGAGCAGCAGGATCAGCGGGCCCCCTGCTGTCAAAGCCACTCTGACCCCTCTAGTCCACATTGTTCACAATACGCATCTGAGTGAAAGCTGATCTTGAGTACAGCTTTGTCTCATGACGGTCTAATCATAAACCTGATCCTGGAGGTGGACTTATTTCCAAAAACTGCTAAAAGGTTACGTATTTACATTATTATTCGACATAATACAATATTAGTGTTTAGGAAATAAATACATTTCCTTGTGCTTTTATGGTGACCTAATTTGAGGACAAATGCAAACCACAAAGCTGCTTTTTTAATGTCATAATCCAAAAAAACAAAACAAAAAACCAGATGTGGCTACAGCTTTGAGGGATTGGATTCATAGCTAAACTGTAACACAAAACAAATTTGTGTTTGAATAAGCTCTTCTTTATTGTGTTTGCAGTTAGGCATCTACTGTCAAGCCCATGCCGGTTACAACCCTGAGAAACAAATAACAAGATGAGATATCAATTTCCTGTTATTATGCCCATAGCTTTCTGTTTTTTTGTTTTTTTTTTTAAAATTAATTCACCTTTTATTGTATTTCCCTCAGCAATGCCAGCCTCCTTCCTCTTTCTTCATGCTCTACATTGAGAAACCTGTGGTTAACAAGGGTGTGTGACGGTGTCTCTTGCTGTGTGTGTATTGTGAAGGTAGTGGGTATTGATTTCTGATGGATGGTTGGTGTTATATTTCCTCTTAACATGTGAAAAGTTCTCCTGGCATGTAGGAGCGTGAGGTTAATACCCACTTATTAATGTGACAGGATCAGGAAATTGAATTCTTATCTTTACCAGGAAAAGTTTAAGGAAATACGCTGTGAAATGCCTAATAAGGAATATCTGTTGTTATAATTAATGCGGCTGGAAAATGTAAGCCATTTTTCTCTTTCACACAGGGTAAAGATAAACCTTATCCAGCTATTTTTGTCATTGATACAGTTGAATTAGTAAATGGGTTTAGCTGGTGAATGTAGTGCCCAGAGGAGCTGCGAACATGTATGCACCTCTGATGGATGTTAGACTCGACAGTGTGAGGATAACAATGCAGATATGCCTCATAAATCAGTAAAAACAATCACCAAATGGCACAAAAAGAAAAGAAAATCCCACCAATGGATATGGATGTTGCCCGCGGGCGTTTCTTCAGCTTTCAGTCATCCAGGCGGCAGACGAGATGATGGAGAGAAGAAGCTGCATTAAGTTAGTAAAATTAACATTAGGCTTAAACCGGAAGTGCAGCGATTAGCCTTTAAAATAAAACCGATTTAATGACTTTACAGCAAAATTTAGAAATGTGTATTATTATATAAAATTTGTGAAGTCACAAGGAAATATTTGGTGTAGTTTTACTTGTAAAATTAACATCAAAGTGTCTACTTAGTTTTTTTTTTAGCTATTTATTCCGACAAAAATAGTAAGTGACAAGGTTGGTCACGGTTTTATTTTGACTATCCCAAATTATACACTCGGCTATAATTTGACTAACTTTACTAACTCAAAAGAAGCAGGTCGGTTAAACTATCAGTAACTACATTACTACTTTGCTGTGGGAATCCTTCTAATAAGTCGTCATACTTTCGTTCTGCGTATTTGTGGGACAAATGCGGACAAATGTCGATTCTGTCTCAGTACTGAGACGTGGTAGGTACCGGCTGAGCAAATGTCTCAACTGTTAAGCAACGGTTTCCGCTCGGACCGTGTTGTGATGGGTAGCCGTTGACGCTAGCAGGGCTAGCTAGCTGTATGGCTTATGTCGCTGTTAAGATAATTAGCTAGCTATCAGGCAACTCTCCTTCAGCTGCTAGTTTGTAACAGACAAGCTGGCCATCTCTTCCACGAAGGCCACCTCGCTGGAAATGTGTGGGATTTTACAGTAAGGTGAATGTTTTCTCGCTGGCTTTGAAGCGGATTAATTTTGGTTAGCGGAACACAACGGCTCGGACTATTCCCTGGATTCACACATTCCATCAAATGTTTTATGTTTACTAAATTTTTACTCGAGCCGTAGTTTCGGATGGTGTGTCTCGCAGCGGCGTTTGTTAACTGGACGGGTAACTCGACTCGTTTTAGTGTGATGTCATTACTTCTCTGTCACTGCCTCAGCACAGAAATGTATATTTTAACATCCCAGTTGGCTTGCCATACCAGTGAATAGCCCCCCGGTACACAGTGCTGGCAGGAGCTGCTGGAGTCTTCATCACTACACATGAAGAAAGTGTTAAGTTGCTTGGTTGTATAAAGTTGTTTATTATGACATGCAAATCCCCGGTCAGGAATAGCGGAGCAGCTTAACTGCGTCTTCGTTGATGGGAAAGCTAACGTTTAAAGGAGATATATGTAGAAATCATCCAGAGTACTCCGCAGTTCCGGGGCTTTACAGTCTGGCTTTTGCTGTACTGATTGTGTCCCCCTTTTTCGTTGCAGGGAGATCGCCAGATGGAAATGTAATATTTATACTCTGTGGATTACTCAAGTCTTTCAAAGTTATGGAGTACTTTTCCTCTTAGCATCATGCGTGCCGTTAAATCAGACCTCGATTGCTGCAGAGATGTTATGTCTTTACATCTGGATTCATCCGGCAGTTTGTAAAGATCGGCACACAATACTGGATGTACAGTCTTAATCTTTCTTCTTCTCCTTTCAACGTGCTTCCGGTGAAACATTAACTATGTGTCCATGCGGTTTGGACGTGCTCAGATTCATATAAACATTAGCGTGAATTCGCGTTAAGGAAGCCCAAAGAAGGAAGTCCAGGACGGTCTAGGCTCCCAGAAACTGCCTGTTCCTAAATAATCATGGCCTCGGTATGGAAGAGACTGCAACGTGTGGGGAAGCATGCATCCAAATTCCAGTTCGTGGCTTCATATCAGGAACTTATGGTGGAATGCACAAAGAAATGGTGAGTTTACTGGTAGTAACTGGTGACCACAATGCTGTCATTGAAGCCCCATGAAATATGCGTCTCTGCGTATGCTGGAATGCTGAGCTAATTCTTGGTGGCCATAATTCACACACACACAATCTCCTTGATGTGCAGTCATGTCTCTATGCTGGGAGGGGCCTGGCTGTCCTGTGAAAAGCTATGCTTTACTTTTTGTGTACCATTGTTGAATTTGTTTGGTATGAGTCTTCTGCAAAAAAGTTGACTAGCCACAGGATTTCCCTTCAACAAATAGGATTGCCCTCACTTTCTTGATATGTTAATAGGAAAAAACACATTTATCAGCTTTAAGGATGCAATGAGCAGTGGTCTCCAATCAGAGGCTTTTTAGCCTTTCCTCATTGGCCCAGATTAATTTATGTTCATTGCCAACAATGCCAGCTTACCTGTATGCTTGATTTGTGGCGAGAATTGGCAAATGACAAAAAACTGTAACGCTCAGACATTTCTAGAACAAACACACAGCATTTGCTGAAAAGTACCAAGCTAAAGATGAGCCAAAAAAAGAGCAATTTCAAAACTTCTATAGAAAGCTGGACATTACAAACATACTTTAAAGAAGTGTCTCAAGTCCCCAAACTTAGCCTCTGTTGCAGGTTTTGTGGAAACTGGAGATAATACAGCTGCTCACAAATGAAGCATGCACAAGAGAAACATCCATTAAAATTTTGGAGCATTATTCCAGGACTTTAAAAAAAAGGGAAGTTGTTTAGAAAATAAGAGATGTATCTTTCTCCACAAAGACCGGCAAGGACAGGACCATTAAAATGACAGCAAACATCCCAGCTCAGCAAACTGATTCAGTTCCAGCAGACTTAATCATTTGTGATGAGTCGAGCAGTGTTTACACTATTGAGCCGATAATGCTGTTGTGTAGATATGGGAACTCTGATGGTATTCAGCTTTGGCATTTTCTCTTGTTTTGACACATAAAGCAAAACATGTTAAGTTTTGTTTATTGTAAGTCATTTTTAAGAGTCAATTAGACAGGTGGTATATTTGTATGAAATCTGATTTTACCTTCAATGGCTTTAGATCAGGATCTTGCCATACTGTACATGAATGAATGTGTGGAAAGTGTTAACTCCTGCTTGTCATAGATTGAACACTGTCAAGGCAGTAATTCTGAGCAGAAGTTTATTGTCATTGATACATAGATTTGAACTTAAGTCACATGTAATAAAATACCTAGTATCATCCAATTATCACTACTTAAAAGATGTGTGAACTGTCAGAAATGATGACAGCGCATGGCTACGCGCTGACATTACAGTGTAATAACAGTGTCCTATAGCCACTTCATGGCAGTAAAGCACAAAATATTTGTTATAAATGTCATTTATGAAGGTCAGTACAAATAGGTGGACAAGCTGTCTGGTGTGTTTTCAGCGGTGAAGATGAAGTGGAAAGATGGATGAAAGGTATAAGCTGCACTTCTGCCTGCAGCCATGTGTCCTGCAGTGAGGGAGAAGCCGGGGCTTGTAAAGCAAAGATGTAGCCTGCAGTCATGGATTCTCAAGTGGCTTGCTGTAGGCGTGACTAACACAGCACCACAGAACTTCGACCTGGGACAGATGTTAACGTGTTGGAGAATGGAATGAGAAAAATGTACATATCTTACCAGAGCAAAAGGGTGGCTGGCCTCACTGCGTAGTCAGTACACTGTGTTTTTCTGTGAGTGTGGCTTATTTTTTATTGTCAGTAGATAAAAGAAACATCTATACATAGCAATAAGCAGATATGTGACTATTTTCTGTGTTTTTTTTGGATTGTGGTGGTTTTTATGTAGACTTCTCTGAAGCTTATCAACCACTGAAGATGAAAAGTAGGTTTGAGACTCAATGCTGTGTTGTTTTAATGTCAGGGTTAGGTTATGTCCTAACATCATCCATTTGATGTTGCTGTTGGTGAGCCAGTGGTCAGTGTTTATATAT
>JBAMHW010000018.1:25176814-25210571 GCA_037177495.1 Rhadinocentrus ornatus | reverse complement strand
CAGAACCACATCATCCGCAAAGAGCAGAGACCCAATCCTGAGGCCACCAAACCGGATCCCCTCAACATGTCAGCTGCACCTAGAAATTCTGTCCATAAAAGTTATGAACAGAATCGGTGACAAAGGGCAGCCTTAGCGGAGTCCAACTCTCACCGGAAATTATTCAGATTTACTGCCGGCAATGCAGACCAAGCTCTGACACTGGTCGTACAGGGACCGGACAGCTCAAACAAGGGAGTCCCGGACTCCATACTCCCGGATAGGGTTGGGCATCGAGCATTGATTGGAACCGGGACTTACTTTGCAATTCTCCTGGAATCGTTCAAATTTTTAAATTTCGATTCCTATTTTCAATCCCTGATCCGCCGACCGGAAGACAAAGCCGCCGAACACCAACAAAGAAGAATCCGCCGGAAGTGTTTGCCTTACTGCCTTTTGATTGGCTGCCCTTGTGATTGACATGAATAACAGCCTATCATCATAGACTTTTTCAGGTCACATGGCTAGTCAAGCAGGGAGCGCTTGTTATGTAACTCCAGGTGTCCTGGGATGAAAACGCCACAGAAAACAGTAGGGAGACGTTTCTTTTTTTTTTGCCCCAAAAGGTGAGAAAAACAAACGTACCCAACATCGCTGGGTTCACAGAAAGATGAAATAACTGTCGAACCGCAAATTTGATTTTATATATGAAGGAGTTTGCAGACAGACATTGATAAGGACTATACTGGGAAAATACATAACTTAAAATACTTGTGTGGCAAACTATTTTTGATATTTTTTAACACTGGACCCTTCTGTGGAAAAGTCATACAGTTGATCATGGAATAGATGATAATGTGACATCATTACAATGAAACATGTAGGAAGCTGTTAGCTGTGTTACTAGCCATAGTGTTTCTTTTTTACCAACTGTGTTTGGTGTCTTGGAGTACTAAAAAAAATTATGATGTTCGAATACAGATAATCTAAGCTTTCTATCAAGGTATAACTTGGAATATTTTTGTGGCAAACTATTTTGATATTTTTTAACACTGGAACCTTTGGAAAAGTTATACAATGGATGGAATATAGAAAAATACGATAGACACTTAAGGGTACTTGTGAGATCATAATAACAGCAAAAGCGATAACAGTATATGATTGTAGCAGCAACGGTATATGCTAATAATAATAACAATAGCAAAAGTATTAATAATAGTAATAATGATTATAATACTACTACTGATAATAAAAATATATATACACATTACCACGAAACAAGTAGGAAGTCCCGTTAGCTGTGTGCTAGCCATAGTGTTTGTTTTACTGACTGTGTTTTGGAGTTTAGGAGGACTGTAAAATAAATATTTTGGGTCTCGATTACAGAGAATCTAAGCTTTCTAACAAGGTATAGCATGCTTATATTGACAAAAGTGTTATTGGAGAAGTTTTAGAGTTTGTCAAACAAAATGTCGACCGGGTCGTTGGCAACAAGGTGGGAATGATGAGGTTTAAACGTGAAGTTTTTTGATCCTGACTCTTAGTAGAATCAGAATCGAGAATCGTTAGGAACCGGAATCAAAACAGAACCGTAATTGCCCAACCCTACTCTCGGAGTACCCCCACAGGAATCCCCAGGGGAACATGGTCGAACGCCTTCTCCAAGTCCACAAAGCACATGTAGACTGGTTGAACAAACTCCCATGCCCCCTCCAAGACCCCGAAGAGAGTATAGAGCTGATCCACTGTTCCACGACCGGGACGAAAACCACACTGCTCCTCCTCAATCCGAGGTTTGCCTATAGAGCCAACACATCAGGGTCCCTCATCGGAGGACGTGTTGGTGGGATTGAGAAGGTCTTCGAAGTATTCTCTCCACCGCCTCACAACATCTCGAGTCGAGTTCAGCAGCCCCCCATCTCCACTGTACACAGTGTTAATGGAGCACTGCTTTCCCCTCCTGAGCCGCCGGATAATGGACCAGAATCTCCTCGAAGCCATCCGGGAGTCATTCTTCATGACGTTTCCCAAAACTCCTCCCATGCCCGAGTTTTTGCTTCAGTGACCGCCGAAGCTGCGTTTCGCTTAGCCCGTTGATACTTATCAGCTGCCTCTGGAGCCCCACAGGCCAAAAAAGCCCGATAGGACTCCTTCTTCAGCTTGATGGCATCCCTTACCACTGGTGTCCACCAACGAGTTCGGGGGTTACCGCCACGAGAGGCATCGACGACCTTACGGCCACGGCTGCGGCTGGCCGCCTCAACAATAGAGGCACGGAACACAGCCCACTCGTACTCAATGTCCCCCGCCTCACCCGGGACATGGTTGAAGCTCTGCTGGAGATGGGAGTTCTCTCCCATCTCCAGCACGGGACTCTTTCTGACACGGGACTCTGCCAGACGTTCCCATACTATACTTTTTTTTTTTTTTTTTTTTTGCTTTTACAGTTCTGCACCTGCCTTCTTTAGGGGATCTTTTGTCAGGATAATATTTTCATCCACCTTCATGTTCACTGCTCAGCAACAACATTAAAACCCCTGACAGTGAAGTGTGAAGCCTTGATCATCTCAGGACTACAGTGTACTGCAGGGAAACCGATCAAATTATATCATGTTTTCTTTATAGAACACCTTTCATACATAAAATTAGAAAAAAAGTGGTTTACACACATGAGTTTGTTACATATGTTGCAGGATAATTGTGTCCAGCCATAATGGCTCAAAGAACCATTTAAAAGCTACATTTTGACTTGATATAGCCACAACTTTTGGTCCAATAAAGACTTGCAGTTAAATAAGCATTTCTGTCTCTAATATGAGAAACCAAGAGAAAAATTAGGTTGTCTAATAGTGATTATAAAATAATGGATCAGATTATTAAAATGCTTTTTTATTATCAATATGTTAATTCAATCCACTAACACGGTGTTAGTGGATTGATACCTGACCTTTCCCAGCTACATACCAAAGTGTCATTGGGCAAGACGCCAAACTCTACATCTTGATGTGTCTGTTGAAGCACTAAGTATAAACAATATAAGCTCTGCATAAATGTTTGTGTATTTGAGTAAATATGTAGTATAAAAATACTTTGAGTATTCAGAATATGACTGGAGAAGTGCTATATAAGTATCGTATGCATGCTCATTATTTCAGTCTTTCCCTTTCATGTCCACTCTTAGCGTTCAATCTAAAGCGGAATATTCAGGATGTTCGTTAGGAAGCAGAATAAGTAACGAAGGATTTAGTTGCTGCTACATTATCACAAGGAAACATGAAAAAGATGAAAAAGCTTTCTATCATATATACAGAATTTAAAGATGTCCGTTTTGTATCCTTTATAATTAAGGGATATTTTTAATATCCAAGGGTGGGAATATTAAGGTACCTTGATGCACATCGTGATTTATTTGCTTTTTTTCTTTAAATGATTCTTATTCACTATTTGGCTAGTAGGCACTTTCAAATCAATAATTAGTATATTTCCACTATTTTAATAATGCTGATAATTTTTTACATCATTATTCCCAGTTTGGATTAATAATCTAATTTTTAACCCATCCTAGTTGCACAAGGAGCAGTGGGCTGCCATATTACAACACCCAGGGAGTATTTGCAGGTTAGATTTGTTGATCAGGGGTCAGAGTTTATTAACCTTAGTGGCCAGTTTGCTGACTTGAACCAGGGTACAGGCCCAAGTCCACCTCTCTAACCACTAAGCCACCACTCCATATTTAATGGAAATAAAATTTTCCAGTATTGGAAAAGAGACTAACAGGAAGTGTTCTTGTGTGTGGTGATTAGCATGGTTGCCTCACAGCAAAAAGGTTACTGGTTTAAATCTCAGCTAGGCCTTTCTTTGTGAGGTTTGCATGTTGTCAGTGTGCATGGATGAATTGTGTTTTTCACTCTGTCTCTCTCCCACAGTCCAAAAACCTGAACGTTGAGATAAGTGATGATCCTAAATTGTCCTTATTTGTCTCTGTGTTGGCTCTCTGATCGGCGTACCCTGCCTCTTGCTTTACAGCAGGTGGGATAAGATCTCCCCCACCCATGAATTGGATTAAACAGAGAAAATAGATGGAAACGTCAGTAAATCGATTCAGAATCTTCTGTGTCAGCATCCAGATGCATCTAAGATTTGATTTGTCTTCACCCCAATAATAACTTTTCTTTCCTAAACTGAACATCTAATCCAGTGCAGATTAGACTGTAAAGTGTTAGAATAGTCCTTTGTGTGACTGAAACGGATGAGCAAACACTTAAGTCTCTCTTAATGGATCACTGTGACCATTTTGATCAAATTTGTTTTTCCTGTTAAGGCATTCCTCCTTGGTGGCTCATTGATTCCAGCTACACATGAGAAGGAGAAGCAGTCTGGTGGTATCAGCTGAACACAGCAACTGTGTAGAAATCACTGAGCCTGCAGACAAATTATTTAAATAGTTTTCATAGCTCAGCAAATACTGCACCAAAGGGGAAAAACTTGAAGATAGCATGTGTTATTGAACAATAGCTTCTCTATGTGCGGCCTCTCCTCAAGGCTGAAATTGTTATGTCATTCTTTTTCTCTCTCCTCTTTTTTCTCATCTTCTATGCTGCCCTGCTGCTCTTCTTCAAGAGTCTGTGGCATAAGTGCTCTTGCCCTTATGTCTGTTTAGGCCATGAAAAAAATTTGTATGTATTCTCTAAATATAGTAGTTTAGTGTATGTGGTACAGTATACAGCATTAGTTGTACAGTACATTATTTTGTTGTCTTCTACAGGCTTAATTAGGGTTTTTTTGTCCTAAGAAATCACTTTAGGAGTATTTTTGGTCCAGAACACAATACAAATTCAGAGGTTTGGATCAGCTACAGATGATCCTTTGAAACTGGAGAGCTCAAGCATTTCATGCAGGAAAGGAAAGGCTTAAACTTTTGACTTTGCATTTAACTAGCTTTACATGTTTTGCTAAATTTATACAGCCCTTGTTTTTCCACACTGTTCCTCTGCCATCGAAGCAGCATTGTGAAAATGTAAGCTGTAGGTTTGTAGTGTGTTTGACAATCGTTGAACCTGTTTGTGTCTCAGCGGTGAGAGGGGACTCTGTACTAAATACACTATTATACTACAGTATTCATATTACACACATGAACTGATTTATATACGTTAGTCTATAATGCTTCTTGCTGAGGCTGGTTGTGGGTTTCTGTTTCTCTCTGTATTGTGTCACTTAATGTTTAACAGTAATGTAAATAATGTTGATTATTAAAATTATAGACTTGTATTTTAGACTCTTACCCACTTGGTAATTTACTTGTTTTCCACCGTACATCCAGTGTGTGTTGTACACTGGATGTAGTGCCAGCAGTACAGAGTTGGATGATCATAGCTTCCTGTATCCTTCATGTTCTTGTTTTGTCACACTAACATTGTGTGTGTGCACGTCGAGCCTTGCATTTACTCACCCCCTTCATGTTGCTTTAAAAACTATCATTTAAATGCACCCCTGAATTTCCCTTGAGTACCATTAAATTCATTCATCAAAAGTTTTAAGTATATTTTACCAGAACACAGACCACAGAACTTCACAGGAGGCAAAGAGGCCAAAAGTATCGCTGAAGGAGTGGCAGAGCTCCACAGTAGAGATTTGTGTCTGTGGGACCAAATCAAGGCATACACTCCACAAAGCTGAAGCCATTGCTTAAACGAACGTGCAGGGGACTGAAGACACGAGAAACCTGATTCTCTGGTCAGATGAAACTAAATTTGAATTGTTTGCCATTAAGAAAAGTGCATCATTTGATGCAAACCCAACCCTTTCCATTACACTGAGAGCACCATGCACACAGTTGAAGCATGGTGGTGGCATCCCCATACTGTTTGATTGGTTGTTATCAACAGGGAGTTGAATGATTAATGGTGCTTAATGCCAGCAAATAACAGGGAATTGAGACTTACAGCTAGAACATTCACTGGTTTAGGAGGACAACTTAAATCATTTTAAATGACCTACTTATAGGCCAGACATTAACCAGAGTTTAAAATAAAACTGGTACATATGATTTAAGAACTGCTTTACTTCCACAGATCCTGTCCAGGTTGAAGAAGCTAGAGCAGCTTTATCTCAAGGAATGGAGAAAAATCTCGGGCTGAATGTGCCAGAGAGAAATGTCTCCAGATATTTAATTCCTGCAGCATGGGACTCTACAAAGTATTGATTGTTGAGGTTTAATCACACTCAAGTTTTTTTCTTCTTATTTGTCTCACAATTTAAGTGACATGTATATTGTACAAGTCAAATGATAAATCCTCCCCAGTTGATCCATTTTAATTCTGAGTTGTAAGGAAACAAAACTGGACAATACCAAAGGAGAATACCTCTTGCAAGACACCGTGAACCATGTATTTTTGCATGCATGCATGAGACCATCTCCTGTTGTGTATGCTGCAGTCCACAGAGACCAAGCAAGGGGTCAGTTGTCTCATCATGATTTATTCATACATCAGATTGTGCAGTTGTGTGTGCTAGTGTTTCTTTATATGCATGTTTGTTAAAACAGTAAGACACAAGCTCAGCTTCTCGTTTTGACAGACATAAAGTGGTAGCGAAGTCAGATGACTAGGTTGATGAATGAAGGCTTGCTTTATTTTTTTACACTGATCTTCTTTTATCTTTTTCCTTTCTACTTCACAGGCAACCCGACAAGCTGGTGGTGGTTTGGACACGCAGAAGTCGGCGGAAATCCTCAAAGGTTAGTTTTCCAGATGTGGTACTCTGAAACAAACAAACAAAAAGAAAATAAATAAAATGTTTTCATTTCTAAGTGTTTTCTTTGTCTACCTGTTTTGTAGTCACACAGCTGGCAGCCCGGCATCAAGAATCCCTACAGAGGAGTTGTAGTGTGGCCTGTACCAGAAAATATCGAGATCACAGTCACTCTCTTCAAGGTAGGATTCAGTTGTTTTGAAAATTGATATCCGGTTAGAGAATTTATTTCTTCAGATTTTTTGTGTATTTCTTTTTCTGCGTGACTGCATACTTGTACCGATACTGTTGTCGGTAAGTGACACTTGGATCACGTGTCTGTCACAGTGCTTGGCTTACTTAAACATGCTGGGCCTCTGTGCTGACAGGCAAGCTAACTGCTTAGTGTCCTGTTACCTCCCTTTGCCTTAACCAGGCCTCCATACACAGATGACCACATACCTGTCTCTGTTCTGTGGAGGTGGGCAGCTTTTTACTTTTCACGTCACGGGTACATTATTAACAAATGATTAAATACTGGGACATCTTACTAAAATAAATGGAAGTTGCAGAGGCGTGTCTTGTGACTTCATTTCCAGACATTTGTAAAAGCATGCAGTAATATCTGCTTTCATAAGGATTGTTTTACTTGGTTGGAACCAGTTGGAACCTCTGTATGTGCAGATGTGTCTTATCTCTCACTATCCAAGAGAAAGCTATGAAGCTGTTATTGTAATGTGACACAAAGAAAACCTGCTGAAGGCAAAGATCATTTGCCGTTGGGTAATGCTCAAATCAAGCAACTCTGGTTCCGCAGTTTACAAGCTTTATGTCTGTGGAGTTTTTATTGACTCTAGTGGACTGAGATCTGGTGACTGTGGAGGCCGTTGGAGTCCAGTGAACTCATGGTCATGTTCTAGAAAGGAGCTGGAGATGATCTGAGCTTTGTGACATGGAGCATTATCCTGCAGGAAGTAGCCGTCAGAAGATGCTAAATTGTGGTCATGAAGAGATGGACATGGTCAACAATAATACAACAATTGGGTTTGCCAAATGTATTTAAGAGTCAACTATTTGATTTAAGCTGCGCCTGCTGGTCACTGAGGAATGGTTTTAGTCCAGAGTAATTCTGGTTAGGAGACGGTTATGTTGTTGGGCAGAGAAACATGCGGAAGAAGACATGCATGTGCTCACAGTGCTGTTCTGATGACACTCTTCATCAGGATTTAGCCCCATTTTCTCCAAGGAGTTGCAGCATGTAAAGGTGGCTGTTTTTTATAAGGCGTCAAGGCTTTAATTTGGCAACTATGCAAAGAATTAGTCACTTCACCTTCATCGTGTCAGGTGTAGAGCTTAGCTTGCCTGAACTTGTGGATACGTTACTATGGTGACACCTCATATTACCAGGAGTCATTTTAAACAGACATTTAAAATAATGTCTGAAATGTGTATCTACCTGGTAACTTCCACTTTAAATATTACTTCAGTGTGTTGACTGAAGCTAAAGGTCGGTATCTTCTCATTTCCCTGTCTGGCCCAGACCTCTGCAGTGGAACAGCTGAGGTCAGCAGTGTTGCAGCATTTACCACAGAGAAGTGTGTAACACCAGGCAGCTTTAGCTGAACTTTGTCAATGACAAGAAAATACTGAAATTAAAAAATAACTTTATTAACTGGGGTATTAGCTATTTATTCTGCAGACAGAACCAGTCCAAGCAGACGATCTGCAGAGTGGGTAGCCGGTTTAGTCTTTAGTGGGAAGTCTATGTCATGACGGCATTTTACCAGAATTTTGGCATGTTGAGCCTGACTTGTTTCTAATTGATTGGACCTCAGTTGTTTATTTTTTTTAATATTGTATCTGGTTGCACAAGGACAGACGGTGAAAACTGGTCACCTGTGAAGATCCTTGTTATAATGCCGAAGCATGGTCATGACAGCAGGGTACAGAATAGCTGTGCCTTTAGCTTATGTTTCCCAGTGTACCAAAGTGCAGCAGGAAACAGAGATGGCTGGCTATTCCATGCTCTGCTGGGTTTTTTAAAGAGATTGTTTTGAATGATGAAGTTTAGGAATCACTGTCTGTGTGTTTATACCATTTTTTAATAAAATCTTTTTTTTTTCCTAATCAGTCTTTTTTGAAGGAAAAAAAGTTATTAAAAAAGAAGTTTGAGTTAATTTATTTTTTCAAATTTGGATTATTTTGTAACATTTAAATCTATTAATGTGTTTGGGAACAACTGTGAAGGTGAAAACTTAATATAGGAAACAGGGAGTGTGTACCTTTCTGTTCAGGCATTACAGGCCGGTAAGCAAAAGTGCACAAATCACATTTATCTCATGGAGCTGGTGGCTCAACCTCAAGTGATTTAAAGTTACCCCTGTGATGCCTGTGTAAGATGGGAAATAGGACAGTCAAACCAGGTCAGTGGGTGAATGGAGCACTGGAAAATCTGATAAGGAGTTTCTGAACAGTTTACCTGTGTAGGAAGTCTAATGGTGCTTATAAAATAAAATAAAAATGAATAAATAAAAAGATTTTAACTTGATTAATGTTTTTCCGTCTCTACAGGATCCCCATGCAGAGGGGTTTGAGGACAAAGAATGGACATTTGTCATTGAAAATGTGAGTAGTGTCATCCCTAAAAGTCTTTTATTAGCTGTCAGTCTCTTTTAATTTATTTGTTTCATGGGTTTCTTGTGTAGCAATTCCATTGTTTACTTAGTTTTTCTTTTATTACAACTGTGAGGAAGCTAGTGGGATATAAGGGTGATTAAAATATGAGGAATGACCTGATTATGAATTTTAAAATAACAGAAGGCCACTTCATTTTAGTCTTTCATATTAAATCGAAGTACATAATCTTTTGTTTGTATGTGCAGATTCTGCTACCATGTGGCCAGTTCATGTTACTGCATGCTTCTCAGTCACCATCGTAAAACATTACCTGCTTTGAGATGACATAAACGCATGACTGCATTCTCTGTTTGTGGTAGTAACAACCTGCCTTTTTTTACTAGGATGAGCAATTGCTTTTGTCACAGTGAAAAAACAGTGCTAGCAAAATTAGGAATGCGTTCTGAAATTTATGCTGCATTTTGTGAGAGCTAAAATGTGGAGACTTACAGGTGAAAGAGGACAACTTAGTGGTTTGCCAAGAAACTGGAAAGTTCATCTTATTATTCGGTGTCACACATTTAGTGACTTGCTGAGCAATTTATGCCTTTTATGTTTAAACTTTTACTCTTATTCAACAAGTTCTTCTGGATCTTTTTCACGTGAAAAGTAGATGCTTCAAACAAGAAATTACTTTGTATTTTAATTTAGTTTTTCTCTTATTATGTAACTGAGGAAACACAACACCACCACTGCATGTGTGAGAACAACTCACTCACAGGCACCTTGTGGTTTTAAAAAAGCCTGAACATCAGTAAAGGGGTTTGAAAGGTTTCTAAATTAAACAAGAGATGAGGTAAATTGAAGCTTTATGTTCACGATGATTTCAAGCACACAGGCCGAAATAGTACATACTCACACATTTAAAAGAAAAAGAATATCTGATTAAAAAAATTATAATAATTTAACTTGTGGGCCAGAACTTCTCACCTGTCAGTTAGATTTTCCACGCCTTGTCCTACAGTTCGGCTGTATAGCTTAGCTTAACATTTGGATTAAAGCTTCTCTACACCTCTGGATCTCAGAGCTCTGCATGTTGTCGTTGCATATCAAGCCAAAAGTACCTCTTCTCAGATGCCTTAGTCAGAGTGGTTTTACTCACTAATGCACTGTATCTATTTCATCTCTGTCAGACTGATTAAGTCTTGTTCTTTCTTCAGTTTTTATTATTTGATCAGTTCCTCTGTCTGTTATAGTGTGTAAATCAGTCAATATAGTTTGAATAGAATTTTATTTGTTTTATTTTCTTACATGAAATGAATAAAAATACAGTACATGTATATAAAAACAGATTAAAACTGTTAGGCGAAGTTTTGTGAAGCAGCATCTCTGCAGCAGGGATGTGCGGAGCTCTGGCGGCACATGACTTATATTTTGATCGAAACTCTCTGAACGATCATGTATCCAGACACGTGTTGTCATCATTCAGACTTTTCTACTGATTTGCTTTGTTATGCAACATACTCAACATTCTCTCTGTGCAGATGCTGATCTGTTGGAACAATGTCCAATGCATGTCACTATCACAATACTATCCGCTCGTCATTCTCTCCGTTTATTTATTCATTTATTAGTCAGGTTTGAAATCATGTTAATTTAAGAGATTACTGAAGTTTACTGTGTTTGATTTAGAAAACTGACTAATGTCAACTTTTGATTTCAGATACACTAAAGTAGTTTTAAAGAATATAATTTTCCATTTGTGAATGAGACAAAGCTGACAGATGGGTTGAAGTTTATTTATTCATGTTTCCCCTTTATTTGAATGAAATATTGTATTTTACACAGGGATCGGCTTTCTGTAGTGTTAGTTTAAGAAATGAATCTTCAAACTTTACCAGCTATTAAGTCTCTTAAGAAAAAGTGACCAGTAGTTTTAAAAAAAGCAGAAACATGTTAAATGATTACTCACTCAAACCAACTTCCAAGTGCCCTGAGGTGCCTTCAGAAACACGATGCACACAAGAGATCAGCAAAGAACCCCTGACCTCCCACCCAAGACTTCTCAGCCCATTTTCCCCCCTCAAAGCAAGTTGGTGGGAAAAATGGTTGGCGAGCTAGCTGTCACTTTTTGTACACTTCAAACTCAAAGGAATGACAGAAAACACTGCTCCACCTTCCTTTTTTGACAGAGTTAAGAAGACAAGCAGGTCAGCCAGTTTTTTCTGGCCAGAGCGTGGGAGAGAACAAGAACCGCAGAAAAAAAAGACAAGTTTCTGGGTTTGCCTGTGTCTCTGCATACCTGACTAATGACAGAAAGATCAAAGCCACTCCAGTCTCCTGATGGCAGGAATGGAGAACACAGGAGGGAAGAAGGATTTGGGAGGGAGAGGGCAACCTTACACACTCAGATGTGGAGGTTTCGGCTTGATATTTGCTTCCTTTATACCTATATACGGGGCATGTGGGATATCACTTCCCACTGGGAGCTTTTATGTAAAACAAAACTCGACATTGGTATGTTTGTTTTTGAGCTTTGTAAACTACTAAATTCTTCATCTAACATGTAGTATTAGTAGGAAATCCTTAAGCATTAACCCTAAAACTCTGCCAGCACAGCGGAGTGCTTTCACTTGTATTTTTAACCATTTCTCAGTAACAGGAGTGTTAATCTCTGTGGGGTAAATTGTGATGGATTACTAACTCATTATGTGATCATTACCTAAGTTTTCCAGGCATTTACACTGCATCCAGGAGCTTTACAGTCCAGCCACACAACGTAGTGTCTATTGAGAGACTGTACGGTAAATCCACAATGAGTGAATACAATTTTTATCAGATCGTCGTAATAAAATAAAGTTTGCTAACATTACTTTGTTCGATAGGAGACCGCTATTCTTACCCAGAAATGATGAGGAAGCCACTTCCTGTCAAACATTCGACCAATCAGAGAGCTTAAATTGATGGTAATGTCCAATCAGGAACAGCCAAAGATCAACAAGGGACAAGAAAGTTGGACGTCTGTCTGAAAAGAACAAAAACAGTCGTCCTCTATTTTAAGAATAAATTAAGGATGGTTTTGAGATCTGGTGACGCCAAAGACGAGCTGAGTTGGACGTGGTTTTGTTAGTGGGTGAATAAATAACTGTAAATAACACGTGGAGAAAGAATTGTGAATAAGTTTCTGTTGTGTGTTTGTTTCAGTGTTATTATTTTTTCTCCTGAAAGCCAAGAGTCTGCGGATGACAAAAGGCTTGGTCACTGTTGACCTGTGTGTTATTTCTACAAAGTAATGTTAGAAATAAATTTCATTTTGGGTTTTTTTGGTTGACTTTTATCTATTGATACATTCATTTTATATCATTTTAACCTCAGTCTGACAACTGAGGCTGTCCTTAAACATGTTTGTGTTTATTCAGACAGGTCAGTTAATTTCACCAACACATACATCTGTCTGTATGGTGACTGCGTTTAAGGGTTTAGATTCTACATGCATTTTTACATAAAAAAAAATAAAAAGTTGGCCAAAAATAGTAAAAAAAAAATGGTTTGGAATTTTAAGGCTTAATACATACATTAATTAAAACATAGAAAAAGCTTCAGCTAAGGTCTTGAAAATAAAATTTAATGCTACTGGAGCCTGATATCACAAAAATGGAAGTAAAGATTATTAGAAAGGAAGCAACTAGAAACTGACCACAAGATGGCAGTCTACCCCTAGATCAGTAAAAGCCTTTTTTCAAGCAGCTATGATGAAATCTGTTGGCTCCTTATGCCAGCTCTGTTTGTTTATGTGCAGTATGTATGTCAGTGGGTAAAGTACCCCTGTGTTCCTGCATGTTTCCGTACGTTTCTGTTTAGAGACATCATGAAGCAACATAATTTAAACATGTCTGATCACACTTTCCTCTTGTTGAACTTGTGTGTTTATAAATGTACAGAGACCTCAAATCTCCCATGCAACCTCCCCCATTCAGGTATCTAAGCTAATATAAAGTCAGGACACATGAATGAGTGCTGCTCTTAATAGGAGGAACAGAAGAAGAGGGGAGGTGAGTTCTCCTGACCCCTCATCAAACGGCGAAGGAGAAAAGGGGAAGAATACGCCATTGTGCCCGAGCGCTGAAGATGATGAAATTCAAGATCCCCGCGCTCTGGCTTCGTCTTAATCTTGGGGCCCAACCTCGCGCTAGGCTAATCCCTCTCCGTTGAATTACTGGCCCTGGCTAGATTGTATTTTGTCATTGAAAATGGTAGTGTCAAACACTACCTTTTTCTCTTCTCTATTTGTTCGTCTGCCAAGACGAATCGCATAATCAAAAGATGGAGAGAGAGCAAAGAAGAGAAAGTGATGTGGAGGGAGGTGGAAAGCTGCAAATGGCTGCACAGTAGTATCTCTAAATTGCATGCTACCCTTTCCTTTCACCCTTTTTCAAACAGGCTCATATTATCAAAAAAGGTGGGCAAATTGAGAGTCTAAAGATTGGATGGCTATATTTGAAGGCATTGTGCTGACGGGCTCTTTTGTGTGTGTACGTGGGGGGGTTAATGTGTGTATGTATGTCTGTGTGCATTCTCCTTGCGTTTGCATATCAGCTAAAGCTGGAGATTGGAGACCAACTTCCCTCATCTACAAAGCTTTGTGAGAGGATTTAAAGAACACACACACACACATAGAGGACTGTTGTATTTAAAGTGAGAAGCTATCATGTCTGAATACATTGAATATACAGCGATACGGACTCCAAAGCCCACTATACTTGCCCCCTCCCCATCTTTCACCCTCTAAGTCATACTTCAACATTTTTCACTGGCATTACATGAATGTCACCAGGGGAGGAAGGGATTTTTAAATCTGTATGGCCGCTCTGCCATAGCCTGTCTGACGCGTATCAACAATAGAAATGTTGAATTTTAAATATCCTCTTAAACTACGACTTTTAAAGATATACCGCGTAACTTTAGCTATGTTTTAAATAATGTAGAACGGTTTGAAGAGACCTTTTGTTGTAGTTTTGTGTATCATGTTTTACAGTAGCCCAAAATCTACAAGTTAATCCTAAAACAGGCATTTTTCATGTTTTTTTTTTTTTTTTTTAACCTTGTCCTGTCGTCTATCATGACAGCAGATTGATGGTCTGACTGTCGTGTTGTGCCGAGCAGATTTGCTTTCCCAAAAGGAGCTTCATGAGGCTTCCCTTGATACTTAAGTATTATTCTTTATTTTATTATTTGTTTAATGCAAAATGTACCGAATGCTGTATCCGAGAGGCAAAACAGGAGAGTGTGAAGAGAAGAAAAAGGAGGCAAAATATTAAAAGCAACAATTGTACAGTCAACCAGCTGCTACACCTGTGAAGAAACTTAACATAAAAGATCCTAAGGCCTCTGTAAGATAAGACAGGAACGGTCGTTGGGGCACCTGTAGGAAGACATGTTTGTGTATTTAAATGACGACTATAGTTTTTTCTATGTGAATGTAAAGTAAGAGAAGGGAGAAAAGATGGTTATAGCAGTTGTTGACCTTCCACAGCTAGATGTCACTAAATCCTAAACTAGGGCTGCAACGATTAGTCGACTATAGTCGACAATGAATTTACATGTCGACTATTGCCGGCCAAAAACAAAACAAACCTGCCGAGTGAGACATCAGCTTTTCTCTCTATCTCTGCTGAGGGTTGCACATGTGCAATAAAGTCCAACAGGGGGAAAATACGGCTGCTGACCAGGGAACAAAATGGCGGCAGAGGACGTCAAAAGTCTGGCATAACTTCACGTTAAACTTGCAAAATAAATTAAATACATGTGAGATTTGTAAAGCGGACCTTACGTACCCCGGAAGTACGCCCGCAATGCTGGAACATTTAACGAGGCATGTCGGAATTACATAACAACCTAATGCAAGATTTCAAAGCTAAAGTGAAATAAGAGACATTTATTAATTATGAGATGCCTAATCCGATTGGTCGACTAGTCGTTTTAATAGTCTGTGACTAATCAATCAGAATACTCATTACTTGCAACCCTATCCTACTCACTACACCTTTTTAATGGCTCCTTTTTTGCCTTTAACCTCCCGAATGATCTGTACAAAGTTACAAAAACAAAAAGAAAATCAATCTTTATGTTGCTTAAATGACTTTCTGTACTAATCCTTTGACATTCAAAGAAAAGGTATATTGGACTCTTTTGACACATTTCACATAGAAAATAGGCTTTAATGCGTTGTGTATACTAAATGTTGGATTTATGTATGCAGTGTGTATAGAGGGATTTTCATTATGGCTTATGATAATGCTTCACCCCTTCAGTCATAATCCTCCTGGTTTCTTTCCTTTACTCTTCATCTTTTTCCCCGTCTGTCTCTCTTTCAGTCTTCTGTCTGAGGTGAAGTCCTGTCTATTGTGGACCACATCCAACTCCATTAAGTCCATTTCCACCCCACATACCTCCCACCTGCACCTTGTAACACACTCACACTGACATACTGACACACACACAGTGAAAAACCACGGCACCTTACCACTCAGACACACAACACACTTCCACCCTCTTACACACATCCTCGCTAACACACAGCCCTTCTTTCTGTATTGTACCAATGGCCATGGTGTGTATGCCCCCCCCCATCTCTCTGTCTGGAACATATTACGTAGGCCAGTGGCTTGTGAGCGCTGACTGGGCCTCGGGGAAGAAAAACACAATTATTTCAGCCCTCGGCAATTCACGCAAAGGTGACAAAAGCTGGTATGAAGTATGAAATCCCCAAAGTTTCTCCCGTGCTGCGGACGACAAATTGGGATTAATTTGGGCTCACGTGCATGTGTGTCTCCAAAGTTTTCACCTCTGCTCATTTCTTATTTCTTAAATAGTTTAGTGAACTCAACTGGGCTGTTTATGTGCTTCCAATTGTCATTTCAAATAGAAAATATTTTATTGTTAAAAGCTTGAATGTACATGTTTGTTTGTTTTTTTGTGTGTGTGTGTGTGTGTGTGGTAAGAAGCCAAGAGGGTCTTAGCAGTGGATCACACATTCACACATGCTTCCCAAATTAATTTAATTAATGGCCCCAAGGAGAGGGGACAGATGCTTGTGATTACCCCCCACACGCAGAACCCTCCCTGTGCAAGCACATACACACACCACATGAGAGACGCACACACATAAATATTAAAACTCTAATTGCTGCCATTTTCTGCCTGCATTCATTAAAGTGTATTATTTTAATTATTTAATTTTAATGATTCACACACTTTGTAACAAATAGAATTTCTGCAACACATAACTCCCAGACGCACACACACACACACACACTAGTAAAATATTAATTTAGAACATGCACGTATCTGTTTCTTCTTTAGTTTTTGTGAGAAACTGGACTTGTGTCTGGTAGCTGTATATTTGTCTGTGTGTCCAGTCAGTTTTCTTTAGGTGTTTGTGGGTTGTAGGTGGCTGTGGAGGCCGGGTGGTCCCTCCTGTCGCCATAATAGGCTTACTGGCCCCTAATCCAGACCACACCACCCCGTCACATGGCTGATCTGCTGACTAACTGCTACCAATGCCAGGAGTTTTGTGTGTGTCCTGAGCTTCGTCTCTGTGCAGGTGTCATGACTGTCTGAGCTGGTGTGGGTATTCTCCGTTTGGGTAACTGTGTATGTGTATTCTTAATTCTGTGGGCTCATGTGTGTCAGTAATGGTTTGTTGTGAATCCAGGGAGCAAATCTATATTTTTTTACTCTTTTACTTGACTTTAAATTGAAGATTTTGACTAGATTCGGGGGGGACACCTGTCTTGTTAGTTTTTCATATTAACACATTAAACCCCTAATTATAATCTCATTTAGATTATTAACAAATCTGCATTAAAATTGATGTGCATTATTTTGCTAAATGTGCCTTAAAGCATCAGTTTACTTGCACGTATGCTCTGTTTGTACAGCTTTTGGCACCGTTGCTTGGCACATACCATATCTTCCATATCGGTGTGTTTGTCTTTGCTTACATGCATGTGTTTGTTAATTAAACTGAGTAAACTGTTGCCGCTGTTGATGTTGAGTTGTGTGGTTATCTTTTCCATTTAACAGTATTTCCATTCATTCATTTTCTCCTTATATTGTTTCATCCATTTCCTTGTTTTATCCTTGTCCCGTCGATGCTTTCGTCTTTTGTCCTTGTGCCTTCCTCATGCTGTGTGTGCAAGAGAGAGAGACATATGTTTGCAGTGTGTTTTGTGCATACAGTGTATGTTGTTTACGTTTGCATGTGTGATTCTGTGTTTGTGTGACTTGTCCCACTGGTCCAGGTTGTGACCTTGGCTTTCATCTTCTTAGTCTGAGGCTCCTGCATCCCGCTGTGATCCGCTCCCAGCCAACAACACAGCAGATGTCACCAGACACTGCAGCAAACACTACTCATGTAGACCGTCTCATTCACATACATGTCTCTTTGTAACACATGCACATAAGCTCACAAACAGACTTGCAAGTGTACAGAGACTCGCTCACACACATACTGGTACATTTATAACGCATGCAGGCTCTAAACCGGCCCAAATGGGATTTTGTTTGACCCCAAATAAACGTCAAAACACAGTGGCACCTGGGAAACATCCTAACTTCCTTTCTGGCCAATACTTTGTGAAGCTCACAACTGAAGTTAGAATATTGTGACTTGAGATGTTGATGCTATAAACTGCAGATCAGACTAACCTCATTCATGACATGCTTCATGTATACCAAACAAGAAACCAAAACATACTTAGTGTTTAAAACCACAATTCTTCAGCCCTCTTGAGTCATACTGTTTATCACTCCTACAGTGTCTAAAACAAGGGGGGGAAGGTAATATTTAAAAACAGATGTTTAGTTTACAATGCGAGAGACTCGGGTGGGGAGTAGAGTGGTCCCTGACATTTTACTACATAACTACAGTACTTTTACATGTCTGTAACAGGATAAGGATTTCTGTGCCAGTCCTGTTTAGGCCCTGCAGAATGCTAGATTACTGTGCCCAGGCTTGTACCAGTCTGAAAAAAAACATCATCTTATTTCTTTCTGTCCCGTAACTGACCCAGAAAACACACACACTCTTTCACCTCCAAATATACATGATTCAAAAGTTCAGCTAAGGTTTCTCTTGTCAGGAAGACGTAGAAAGTGGTGGTGTTTAACACAAGTGAGGCGTTTAGAGCATTTCTTTGTAAGTGAAGTGGAAGAATCAGATGCTTTTGTTCTTAATCTTTATAGTCTTCTTTTTCCTTTTTTTAAATAATTTCTCAGTGGTACAGTCATGGTGTCTCTGGGCCGTACGTTATTGACTGCCACGCCCGCTTTTATCAGTCATCACTGGGATTGTCCTCTCTAACTTCATGGCTTGACATGCTCTCACCTGCCCTTCTCCTCTGTTGACTCTAATCCGACTTTTCCTCCTTGTCTACCCCCGCATCTCGCCTTGTTTTTGGTGTCATGTGTTAAATGGCGATGATGGGCGGTCAGACCATTCTGGTGGGACGTGAGGCGCAATCGGGCAACCTCAGCAGAACAGTTATTATCCCACCGTCTTGGTTATTTATTTTACCTCTGTGCGACTTAAGATGGCTGCTCGCGATGTAGACAGGCCTGTGTGGCCCCGCCAAACACTGGCCCCCTGCAAATCCCCCTGTTTATCCACAAGCTTGACCCAATGGGTCCGAGTGGGCGGTACATGCACCAGGTAGATAGCTGTGATATGTATGCCGCGACGATGGTGAGACCTCCGTGATTAACATTGGGTAAACTTGTGTGAGATTATCAGTGAGTACGTGCAAGTGTCTGTTTGTATATAAACTTTTAAGGAACTGAACACACAGACACACAGTTACTGGCAAACTGAAGCAGCTGTTCTGCTAAGTGACAATGAATAGGGTCTTGTGATGTGCTCTGATGCCAGTGCTAAGCCAGCCACTGACAGTTAGGCTGATCCCTAACCATGCTATGTGTGGGACATAAATCTGTTTTCAGAGTGCCGCTCTCAGAGAATCTAGGGTCAGGAATACACCACTGTTGAGGAGACATGGTAAAGGACAACGTCTTTCTGTGTAACTCTGAACTAGAATTCTGTTAGAGGCAGTCAGATGACCCTTGACCTCCTTGATGCTTATTGGTTTTGAGTCCTCTACAGATTTGTAAATTGCAGGTTGCCCTCCTGTTTCACCACCTCAAAGTCAGACAAAGATCATTGGCACACAGGACATAAATGGCTGATCCGCAGCATGCTGGGAGCGGCTTGTGTTTTTGTCACATGTAAATGCACATAAATAAAGTTTAGGAGCTCTATTGTTCCTTCATGAAAAAAATAATAAATTTAAAAGAACTAAGCACTCACCCATGCGCACACACATACGCATGCACGCACACTAAGGCACACCGGCTCCTTATCCAATCCCTCCACTAATTCCCCCTTGGTAGAAAGTGTTCATTGTTTCTCTTTCATTCTAATCTCTGCCTCTCCTTTTTTCAAAATCCATATTAGATTCTCTTTGAGTTGGCCACAATCGGAGGCACTGGAGCAGAGCATCACCCTGCTAATGCTCTTTGTCTCCCCAGATTTGTCACTTAGCATGGAGAGTACACCTTTGTCATGGAGCAGGGTGGGAGAGAGGCAGACTCTCACTTGGGGCAATTGTTTCTTGTCAGTGGCCATCTCAAACCCCCCTTCCCACCACCACCACCTCCTCCCCTTAAGCAAATCAGCTTTGCTCTGGATTAGAGCCCTATCATAGCTCTGTCAGATCTCAGCAGCCTGCCAAAAACCACTAAAACAAACAGATCCTTAATGTGAGAATGAAATTAAATGACTTCCAACATTTAAAACAAAACATTCCCACCAATTGTTCACGTGGAAATCATTGTTGGATATCTGATAAATATAGATGTCCTAGTCTGATTTATCAAACAAACCCCTAGAGTCTCTTAACATCCTTTTGCCAACTTGGAGCAAAACTTAAACAAGATAGGTCAGTATCATCAAGCTGCCATTGCTTAAATTGGTTAGGCAAAAAATTTTATCGCAGTTTTATAGAAAATTACTTATTACCTTTTGATATAGTTGATCTTTAGAGCAGTGCTACTCAAATCAGTCCTACGAGGGCCACAATCCAACAGCTTTTCAATGTATTCCTGCTTCAACACACCTGATTCAATTTAATGGATCTGACAGCCTAAAAAAATCCATCACAATGAGTCATTAATCTGAGTCGGGTGTGTTGGAGCAGGGATGCATGGAAAAGCTGCTGGGTTGCGGCCCTCTAAGGCCCTCCAAATTGAGCAGCCCTACTTTAGAGGTTATGTGCTACAATAAAACAAATACTTAAATAAGACTGCAAAGTTTCTGAAGTAAAAAAAATCCGCTTTTTTCCCATCACCTTCAGCAACATCTTCAGCCTTTGTGCAATTCAGTTTAATCATTCAGCATTAACGCATTCATAGTCTCACTGCGTATTATTGTTGTCAAAAAAATCGATTCTCAGATACTAATTGATTCTAAAATTTAATATCTAGTTAGATATTAATTAGCATCAATACTTAAATGCTACTTTGGAGTCTGCTGGTTTACGAAAAAAATAAAAATAAAGAACAGCCGCCTCTATCCATTTTACACAGGCACTGCAGCGGGCAGCCCCGGCCTACAGCTTCTCCCTGGAGGACCCATTGTTTGCAGTGTTGCCAATTTAGCAACTTGTCGCTAACTTAGCAACTTTTCGCTTTATTTAGCGAGTGCTTTAGCGGCACTTTAAAGAAAAAAGCGACTAGCAACCAATTTTGAGACTTTTTCTGGTGTTATTGGAGACTTTGAGACTGACGTGAAAATACTTGTTTACAATTCTCGCCGATTGTCCCCCCAGGAGACGTTGTCTTCTGCTCCATAACAAGCCTGCACAAAGCTACTAACTGATTAAACACTGGCTTACAGTCAGACATTAATGTCTGTAGACTGTTTACAAAAACCTTTAAAAAGATGATCTTTTATGTTCTTAATTAATCTAGATTAAAAAGTGGATAGTCTTACTCGTTTGTTCGTTCTGTTCACTTGATCTCGTCTCAATCATTGTGAAGAAAAGGACACTTATTTCAACTACACTAACTAGTGGTTGAAATGGTTTTTTAGTTACTATCTGCACAAACTAATGAAGCTTTAAAATTATGCATTTATTTTAAGCTGTTGATGAATTTTCTTAGATTTATTAATATATTTTTGTTGTATTGTTTATATTGTTATTTTTGTGGTGTTCTGACTTTGAATAATGGAATAATAATATTTTTGTTTATTTTTTTCTCTTTCTATAGTATCAAAAATAGTATTGAGCTTCATTCTTAGTATCTATATCGAGTTAAAAACTTTAGTATCGTGACAACCCTACTGAGTAGTAGTTTCCTAAGGTCTTTGTAGCTATTTAGTCCCTATTCATTGAGTTCTCTTTGTATCGTGTGTGTGGAGTTTTCCTTACTTAAGCTATTAAACTTTTTTTTTTTTAGCTTTCTTGGATCTGATTTCACCAAATATTTGTCAATCACGACAATTTGAAATGTTCTTCCCACCAATTTTCTTCTGGAAATGATGGTTCACCTCTATCCTTTAAGTTTTCAGTGATGTGTTGGACATCTTTATTCCGTGTTATAGTAGTTTACACCGTTTCCTTTGGTGGTTTCACGCCACAGATTCGACACTTCTTAAACAGAGTAAAATCTTTCTCATGATCCTAGTGTGCATCTTTTGTCATGGTTGTTTTAAAAAGTTAAAAAGTTCCTCTCTACATTGCTTAGGGTAAACTTGCCACCAGCTCTCAGACATTAATCAATCCAGTATGTTTCCACTGGAAAACTTTTAACCATTTTGGTCGGTTAAGTCCAAGCAAACAGTTTTGTTTTGGTGTGCTTATAAAAGCCTTGACTGGATTGACGTCCCAACTAATTCACTCTTTTCATACACTCTAATCTGACTTCATACATGTACAGACACACACACAGGTGCCCGCACTATCGAAGATGCCTGCCACCATGGTGAATCTGCTGGCTTGATATCTGAACTGCTGCTTCATGCACACGGTGTAATCAATCCTAGATATGGTAGCTTGGGGGTTTTGGCTTAGTGGCTGTGTGTGTGTGGTGATGTTATTGGCCATTATAGGCTTCTATGATGGCCAGAGACGGTAAAATGGCCAAAAAGTGATGAGCAGGCACTTCATAGACCAGGAATGAACTCTAGCTAATCCCTTCAACCTATCTTTCACCCTCCTCCTCATGGCTGTCCTCTCCCCTTGTACCATCTCCCTCATTTTCTCTCTTTCCCTTTTCTGGACTTCTTTCTGTCAGTCTTCTTGGCAGCAGTCTCTCTGTCTTTCTCTCATCTTATTTTACCCTTCTCTCTTTCCTTTTCTTGACCACCTCCCTTCATTGCAAACCCCCCCTCCCCCATGTCCCCTTCTTTCCCCAGCAGAAGTGCAGAGCCAGGGCTTTTGCCTGTTGGTAATTTATTTTCCCATTAGCCCCCTGTCTGAAGTGCATGCTCTGGGTCTGAGAGTGTGTGTGTGTGTGTGTGTGTGGGGGGGGGGGGTTCACTGAGGGCCACCCAAAAGAAAGAACTGAAGAGTAGAAAAGAGAAGGGCACCCTGGACACACTGATAAGAAGAAAAGGAGAGAGGGAGGGAGGCCCGCTGGCTGGAGGAGACACCGGCCTGGTGTCTAAACATTTTTGCTTTTGAGCTGTGATGCAGACTAGTTAGAAAAGCTGAATATAAATGACAGATGTCAGTGATCTCTAAAAACTGAAACCATGAATCACACACACAGCAAAATCGTCGGACATTTGGTTGTCAAGTCAAACACAGAAATTAGGATTTTCTCCTTTTTTCTGCTTCTTTAAACAACAGTGAATCTTGTTTTTAACTTGGACTTTTCAAAACTTTAATTACACAGTGAACCAACACACTTATCAGCAGCAGTAGTTATTTTCAAGTCCAGTGTTTGCACAAATGTTGTTGTCATAGCTCTGAAATCCCGTAGAAAACTTAGATTGTGAGTTTGCTTTCTGTCTGTGCTTCATAATGAGCTTCTTGAAGGGTTGGACAACCTTATTTTGGTGAAAAGCTCAGTAATAGGTCTCTATTGGGTCAAAAACATGGACTTACTGTGATGAGAAATGCTGTTACATACAATGTTGGAACAGCGTTGTTACACTTTGTGACACTGGGTCAATACCGATTTTAAGGATCATAATTTAGTGGATATAGATTTATTATAGATTTTATTATCCCTCAAATGTCAAGGAACTATTACACTTGCGTTATAGAGAATAAGTAATGAACATTTAAAAAATATTTTAGTTGTTGATTGGGCAATCCGCAAATAAGCACAAAATCTTTCTTACGATAGTAAAAAAAAAAAAAAAAAAAGAACCGTGTCACATATCTCCAAAAAAGATATTATAATTTTTAGCTTTTTAAAGCATAACCAGTCATTTTAAAATGCTTATTTTTTCCCAATAAACCTTTTTTTTTTGTGCTTAACAATGTGACATTTAAATACATTGGATACATCGGTGCGACAACACCAGGACAGAAACAAGATTTTTCTGAGTTTGTTTTAAAGATGTTCAAATCCAATCCACAGTTGTATAATCACTGTACACCCATGCTGTTTAGCTTACGGCTCAGTAACGTTGTGTTTCAGTATCCTAATAAAAACTACATCACTATAGATAAAGTTTTACATTTCTGTCTTTTTATTTTTCTGATGATTTGTGTGCCGGAGTACAGATTCAGGATTACCAACAGGATTGGTTCTATTACTCCGGTCAAGACTAGCTTCCCTTCTGAGCATCCTTGAGCCTGACACCAGTTTTGGATGAGATAGACTGTTGAGAAGCTTCTGTTTCACTTTTAGTCATGTAGATGTGTTTTGCCATCAACCTCTTGAGCCTACTTTACTGTTTCTAGACTGGGAGGAGAAAATAATTCAATTTAGTCATTAACATATTCACATTTTTCATATTAAAATGAACCAAAATACCATTTAATTACAGCATTTTGTGCAATTAGAGCAGCTACGCTGACATTTAAAATGACTGACAGGTGCTACACCCCAACCACATAGAGGCCATCAGATCATCAAACAGTGATCACTGGTAATATAATATAACAGAACTGTCAGTGCCTTTTTCCCCCAAGCCTTGAACAGTTTGATTGTTGCCGTTTACCCAAACATCTTCACAGTCAGCTTGTCTTGTCTCATGAAAAAAGTCCTGTGCTGACTGTTCCTGTACTTGGTAATCGTACACCTGTCTGATCCTTATTTAGTTTTACACAAAAGGACAAGGTGTCTGCAGCTCACTGTCATTCAAAACCATATTCATCCAACACCATGGCACACACGGTGCTGAAATCCACCATCCTCTCCTTTAAAACAAGCCTAATCCTGCTCTTGTTGCAACTAATCGCTCTCCTCTTGCTCTCGGCCCTTACTTTCTTCTCACACTTTTCCCTTGACAGTTTGTCAGCCGTTTGTCTTTTTTGTTGTTTATATCCCCGGAGCAAAGCAGTGAAATATATTTCTATTTTAAATCTGGTCCACAATGTGGTTTTAATGTGGAAAAATCCTGTGGTTGTGCTTTACTTCTTATCTAACTAAGAAACTCAGTCCTTGTGTGTCTGTGTGACGATGCACATGAAAGCCATTTGCACAGTTCATTCCATTATCAAGACTATTGTTATTGTCATTCACATGACCAAAGAGATGGTAAAGCATGCCTTTTATATCCATTGTTGCTTTTAAAATACACACACACATTGCTGGGGGAAAAATAAATCCTTACATAGAATAGTAGCAGATGAATAAATTGGTCCTAATCTGTGTGGTTGTGTCTATAGTGCCTATAGTGTGGCATTCATAGACGGTATGTAAAAAGGGCCGCCTTATCAGTTATCAGGGGAGGCCAAATTGACACAGAGGAATTACTCCATTGTGTGCGGATCCAAAGAGAGATGTGAGCGCATTGGATGTCTCCATTTCCAATAACTGTGACCTTGAGGGAAAGAGGAATATGACTATGGGCCCCCTCCAATTTGCTGACAGTTAAATTTAGAGAGAGACGGCTGATTTTGGCTGTTTTGGGAGAGAGAAAGGGGGGGGGGTATTCTATAAGGTAAAAATAACACAGGAGAAACGGGTCATTATATTAAAAGCTACATATGACTTGCAGTGCTTTGTCGCTTACATACTGTAATATAAATTTAGCAAACATGTAAACACAAGATTCTCGGCCTCCATGCAGTCTGTGTTTGCAGTGCAGTTGACCTCAGATTGTCCCTTCTTCCACCTTCTCATTGTTTTGTTTTATGGTGGCAGCTTAACTCGGATAATCATCTGCTTGATGTGGAACCAGTGATTTATCACTTACCATCTTTGTAAAGCAAAGCCGTGTTTTTATCTCCTGTCTACATCAACAAGATCACCACACTCACTTCATACTACTCAACATTAAAAAAAAACACAAGTTGCACAAGACATACTGACAAAGTATGATACGTTAGAAGCTGTTAATGTTTGTACCTTTTTGGATTTCTTTATTTAAGGGAAGATCATTGGAAATGAAGTGACTGGTGACCTGTGTTAAAAAGCCATTAGCTGATTGGTGTTGGACACTGCGTCTTTTTGTTTGTCTTGCTCCAACACTGCCTGATGTGTATATCCCAGACCAGGTCTTAACAAAGAAACCAGGTTCTTTCAGCACTTAGCCTAATTAATCCATCTCACAGTGACAAAAGGGATACCAACCCTTCCTTTCTCTGGCCCGTCCCATTGGCATTTTAGGGCAGAGGGATTCAGCAGGACCCTTGGGCACCCTCCTGCCCTGACCCCTGCCCCCCCACCAGGGGAGCATCTGTGGATCGATCCAGAGCCAGCTGGCACCAGCGGTGTGTGGCAGAACTGGTACTCCTTTAAAAAATAAAAGTTAAAGCCAGCTGTAATCCTCCCCAAACACACCCTCTTGGATGGAATTCTTTATTTCAAGGCAGCATTAAGTAACAGGAGGGTGATGTGAGATTTGGTTATCTCACTTTTTTTTTTACCTTTCAGACATTTAATTTATTTATTTGTGTGGTTCAAAATAGTAAGTCAAAGCAAACCTTTAAAAAATAGACTGTAGTTATGAACAGTTGCAGCTAGGGTGCAGCATCCAGCCATTACCCCTCCCTTATTCTTTTTCTATTTCCTCTTGTTTTTCTTCACACACACACACATGCAGGTATTTTGCCTTCCTCCAGGCTTAGAAAAAGAGAGCATATTGATAGTCCTATCCTCTCTGTAATAAATTCAACTTTTGTATTGTCCTTCCTTTTCATTTTACACATTGTCACATCCTCCTAGTCACCCTAATCCTGATCCCCCCCTCACATTCAATACGTTCTTTCAAACACACACTGTGACTGACAAGTTGCATCCAGGGAAATAGAGCAGATTTTCATTGTTTGCCATTACTCAAATCTGTTGAAATGGTTTATTCTATTCTTTTGCTAGAGTATTTGCAGATCCTTAAGGATTTCCTATTTTACAAGACCCCCCCCCCCCCCTCTCCCTTCTTTTCTCCCTATTCTCCTTTGACTAAATCCCTTTTCCTTAAGTGTTTGATGCATTTGGCAAATTCATTCATAAAGTATCTACATGCGCTATTAGCTTAGTATAATAGCCAGGGTGTAATCTGCAAAGAGATAAGAGGTAAGGAGAGAGTTTTTTTTCTCCCATCATCCTCTTCTGATGGGCTGCTCTGTGGACAATCTGGGGTTGGCAGCATTGCAGAGATACGTCATTATGTTCCCAAGCCAAAGCGACAAGGCTCAAATGTCAGCACGAAATGTCAAGTGGCCTTGCTAGTGACTTGGATGGTTTCTTCTTTTCTTTTAATTATTGGTTGGAGCAGGGAGAGAGGCAGGGAAGAGGAGATGAAGATTGGGAGAGATGGAGGGTGTAGAAGGTTAGATGAGATGGACCGCTGAATGCTGACTGCAGAAAAAGCAGGTTTCAAACAGAGATTGAGTCCAGTTTCAGGTTTTAGCATCGTATGCATCTCCCATTTCCAAATACTCTTGTACTTCAGCTTTGATTATTGAAAGAATAAAGTCATTATTGAAAAAAATTATTTGAGTTTAAAGTTTTTCAATTTTCTAAGGCCTCACGTTGAGAAAAAAGTCAATATTGCACCAACTTTTATGTATTTTTGTCTTTTTTGATACAGTTTTAATGAAGACGACAAACCATTTTCTTTTCAGACATTTCCTCTCTGCAATGGCAGGTCTGCCACACGTTGGGTTATTCCAGGGTGTTTTGGGCTTTCTCAGATCATTTAGACATAACTTAATCTGTACATAGTTTTTTAATTGAGACAGAATCACATAAGCAAACAAAAGATAATTCAAATATAAGAAATAAATGGAGCAGAACGTAGAAAAATTATATATAAACAAAAAACAAAATAAAAATATGAACAAAGTTAAATTTATAAATTTTAACTTTGTTCATACATTCTCTATTATTCCAGGAACAACACCAGTCTTTCTCTTTCTAAATTGTGCCACTTCTTGGCTGTTTACAACCACAATAAACTGAATTTAATTACAGTTTCAGCTAGGGATGTGCACGACTAATTAGTGGGCACGGGACTCGGAGTCGAGTATGATTTCAACTTGTTTTGTTTGGGCAGGTTGAGTTATATTTCACTTCTCAGAGTTATAGAAATAATGATTAATGCTATTTTTGCCAGAGTTACTTTGCACAAATGGCTAAAGTAACAGACCAGAGAAGACGTTGGCAACAGCAGCAAAAGAAAAGGAAACACGTTAGTGTTTCACACAACAGGACAACAAAGTCAGATGCACATTGCCCGTTCCCCCGTTCCTCTCAAGGAAACAGGAAATGTAAAGAGCTTCTATCGGGTCATCTAGCGTACACGTCGGAGTATACGTGTATATGTATATGTGCTCTCAAACTGGTGCAGTGTTAAAGAGAAGCAGCTGCCCTGCTTTGTTCGGTATGGTGCACATGAGCAGATGAATCCTCAAGGCTCCATTTACAGCTGAGACAAAAAGGTATTTGACAGTGGTATAAACCCAGAAGTAAGTGTGTGTGTGTGTATTTGCGTGTATAGTTTTATGCCATTTTTAGACATCAATGCAGTGAAATCGAGACACAAGGGGAGAAGAAGTGAAAACAGACAATTGAAGAGAAAACATGCCGTACAACTGCCTGCTGCTTTCATTCCACATGGTTTGTGAAGGGGACACGTGTGCACCAGTGTGTGATCCTCACGACAGTTTCCATCCTAACATCAGTCCCTTCTGCCATGCAAATGACCACGCATCATTTTACTGGGAAATGTGGCAGTTTCCCTTTTACAAAAACAGAATCAGTTAAAAGAGAGGAGGCACAACAGAAAATATGGGCATTGTATGTCAGTCGTATCAACACAGCACAGTGGTGAACCAGTCTGATACTCACTGACAGCATGGTGCTTCCATTGCCAGCCTTGCAGCAGACAAAACCCATCAGTTTTGTTGGAGGGAGGGCAGACAAAAGGCTGGGACATCCCCAACTGTTCCGTTTCCATATCTTGCAGTCAGTGACAAGGCTTTTTGGCGGTTTTTATTCTTAATACACATTTCTTTGAGTGGCTTGCGTGCACACACAAACACACAGGCCAATGTCACTGATTCTGTAACTCTTATCACCTGGTCTGTGGCATATTCCCAAATTCCAATTTGACTGCCATCCACTGGCCCCAAGCACAAGTCTGAAAAGAAGCACATGAAAAACAGCTACCACATGGACCTTTGATAGGTAATATGAGGAGGAGGGATTTTACAACAGAATTTACAATGCCAAACGCACCTCTATTGGCATGTACATTTGCCAATGAATGTACCATATGCACCTGAAACTGATTCACTAAATTTTGTGCTGAATTTGTCTTAAATGTCCTCTTTATCTCTGTGATGCCCCTTTATTCATCTATATGTATGTATCTATATGCTTGTTCCTCTTTCTCCATCTATAGGAGTCTCCATCAGGGCGGAGAAAGGCGTTGGCCACCAGCAGTATAAACATGAAACAATATGCCAGTCCGATGCCCACACAGACAGATGTCAAACTAAAGTTTAAGCCGCTGTCAAAGAAGGTGGTGTCAGCCACGCTGCAGTTCTCTCTCTCCTGTATCTTCCTCCGAGAGGGAAAAGCCACGTAAGTTTTCTTATTTTGCAATCTTCTTATTGGAAGAAATCTTCTGATGCTCAGTTAAGAAATAATGTAGTGTTTCTAGTAGTATGAGAAACCATGAGTAAGTTTTTGCTGCATTAAAAATTCATAACAAAAAGACCAGACTTTTAAATTGCATGTGAACACATTTGTCTAATTGAACTTGTATAAAAATACTCCTTAATAGTGAAATTGAATAACTCTTATATATAGACTCAAATTAGCCAAGGTGTTCCACATAAGCTCCAAAGCCCCATCTTTTTGCATCTTTTTCTAAAAAGAGTAAAAACTAATTCTGCTGCTGCATTTAGGCTCCATACAACCATGACTTCACTTTTGATCAATTTTTCAATATTTTCTTCATGTTTTTGGAGGCTACTGTTAGTTGCTGTATTTTTTATTTATTTATTTTCTTTTAAGATCTTTACAAAATTATTTATGTTATCAAGAAGTGACTGTTGCAGTTTGGAAATCAGAATTTCCTATGTCAAAGTGTGGAAGAAAAGCACTTTTCTGCTAGAAATACGAAACATTAAAGCAAAACTAAACGTTTTGAACGTGCAACGTCACTGATTCAGCAAAGAAAAAAAATATATTATTGAAGGAAGCGAGGACAGTAAGTGATAAGACACGGGTCAACATCAGACTGACTTTTACTGGTTGGACATAGCTCAGAAAAGAGAAAACATGCAAGACGCGTAGAATTTGCCAGTTTAGGGGCAAAAATCTGCTAAAGTTCAGTAGTGTGGTTTTAAACTAAGTATTGTTAGAGCGTTATTAGGTCATTTATTTCTTAAGTTAATTGCTGATCAGAATTAGCTGTCAGTAGCAAAGCAAAAATAAAATGAATCAATTAATAAAATGAATGACAAATACTTTATTAATCCCAGAGGGAAATTGAAGTTTTTTTGCATATATGCTATTGAAATTGCAAAAAGGGAGAGCTAAAGATATTCTTTCTTGTTTTTATCAACATTGTAATGAAATAATGAAGCCATAACACTAAAAATGAACTTCTTTAGGTCCTTTTTGCATTTGCTTTCATGGTATGCATTTCATTAAAACTCACAATATTAAAAGTGTGATTGTTCGTATATACCATCTTCAGTGGC
Organism: Rhadinocentrus ornatus; assembly: GCA_037177495.1. Lineage (NCBI taxonomy): Eukaryota > Metazoa > Chordata > Actinopteri > Atheriniformes > Melanotaeniidae > Rhadinocentrus > Rhadinocentrus ornatus. The sequence goes on along the minus strand of JBAMHW010000018.1, from coordinate 25,179,855 downwards.
TCAACTATAATTTGTCAATTGATAATGAGAGATTTCACTTTCTATCTCCCTGCTCTACGTTTCTTTATCAGTTTAATTTAAAAGCACACATGTGTTTGCTGCTTCGTTTTTAAATCTTGAAGCCACCAACATTCATTTGTGGACACACACTCAGTGACTTTGCCATTTTGTTATTCATCATTGCCTGATAGCAGCAGCACATACACAATGAGCGAGCGCAAAGCAGCGAGGCCTTTGTTGTGGCGTGGATGGCAGGTCGATGGCGCGTAACCCTTGTTAACCCTTTGGGGAATGATGTTGGCCACACACAAACAAACTCCATCACATCAGTTCAAATGAGCCCATGGGGCCTGGGAAACACCAAGCACAAAGAGAAAAGAGAGGAGAATACAGCAATTATGATGGAGTGGTGGGATCAAGGGATGGACTGAAAGGCAACGTAAAACACACACAAAAAATATATATATATATAAAGAAAGAGAAATGCTTGGAGAAGAGAAAATATACTGAGTGAAGTTGGAGTTGACGCGACAGAAAGGTCCATGTCTTTGTATCCATTTGTCTTTGTTTTCCTAAATATACAGGTTTGTTCTGAAGTTAGTTTTGCTGTGAACATAAGATTGTGTGTTCCAGTGATGAAGACATGCAGAGCCTGGCCAGCCTGATGAGCATGAAACAGGCCGACATCGGCAACCTGGATGACTTTGAGGAAGAGAACGAGGAGGATGAAGAGAACCGGGTTAACCAAGAGGAGAAGGCTGCCAAGATCACAGGTATAAAATGGAAATGCACCTTTTATTCTTTGATAGGTGACACATGTATGGTTTATATAATCAGGTGTAATCAGCTACTCTTAATCCTAACTGTGGTAAGTTTACTGCTGTTGAAATGATGGTAAGTCTCTCCATCATAGGTCTGTTATTGGTATGTGTCACTCTGTAGCTATATCTTTAACTGGCAGATGAAGCCTTTGACTCTCCCGAGTAGCAAAGCTTCATGTGGGGGCATCAACTTGGCTTCTTTCTTCATTTTTCTAGGTGTTGTGAATGCACATGTGCCTACTCTCATAAAAGAAGCTAGAATTTGTAAGCTTTGTTAACCATGTTCTGTCAGCTTCAGGCTTTTTTTCTGCTGCTTTGGCTTTCATACCCTCACCTCTGTTACATTTTCCTCCTTGTCCCTATTTGGGTTGGGTCTGGTAAACCAATGCTTGCTCTACTCCTTCCACAGATACATGTTGAGGATTCATTCTATGGTCTAATGTATGGGCACTGCTGCTTCCTGCTTTGCTTAATCCAACTTTTCAAAGCGGCACCTCTTCACGTTAGGCTTCATGCTTTCTCTCCTTTCTTTCCCCTTCCCTGCTCTTCATCTCATTTATATATATATGCATTGAGCGCCTACAGCAACACTTCACTAGCACGCATCTCTAAATCAAAGGCTGGGCGAGGCTGCCAAAACTCCCTACAATCATATTCCTCCTTGAATGCTACCTACAGAACAAACCAACAAGCTGCCAGAGCATTTCTAACACAAGGCTAACCAATGAAAAGTCTTGAAATGATATCTAATCTCTTGTCTTTTTTATGCATGATATAAAGATTTAAACCTCAATACAACTCTGTGTGTGTGTCAATGTTAGTCTATTTGCCTATACTAAAAAGTAAAGCCAGACAGGACAGAGCTAATCAAAGCATGCTAGTGTTTTTATTTCAATATACCCTCCCTTTAATAATAATAATAATTAAGAATTTTTACTTTATTGATAACGATTGGGAAATTCAGCTCTGAATTTGACCCATCTCTAGTTGTACCAGAGAGCAGTGGACAGGCCACAGTGGCTCACCTCTGTTGGCACTCCAGGAAATCGATGTGCCAACAGAGGCATTTATTTAGTTCATTTAAGCTATTGTTTAGTAGTATGAGTAACGCTGCACTCAAAAACCTACAATATGGACTCTTTTCTAATCTGTAAATGTGAGAGCGTCAGTTGTGTGAGGATATTATGCATTGGGTGTGTTATTACTCTTTGTTCACTGCTATTCTTCCTCCCTCCCTTCCTGTATGGACCTGTCATTTGCAGAGATAGTAAACCAGTTGAATGCCCTCAGCTGCTTACATGGGGATGATGATGATGATGTTCCAAAGCGAGCACGCAAAGCAACAGCTAAGCCTGCTGCTTCCTCCCAAGGTCTTTTTTGTCCTTTCTTTCACCCCCCTTCATCCTGTGTTCCTCGACTCGTCTTGCATTGACTCGTGAACACTGTGACCTCTACCCTACCATTTTTTACTCCAACTTCTACCTGTTTTTTTGTTTTATAGTAATATTTATTTTCAAGCATTCTTCCCATTTTGGTTCTCGTTGGTTCGACCCCTCCCCACCACCAATCCCTTAATCCTTCTTTACATTGGTATTGTGATCGTGTTGTGGTCATGTGGTCTTATCCTGGTCCATGTGATGTGCTGTATATGGTGCTGTGAACACATCAGTTGGTCTTCATCCTTTTGTTTTATGGCAGTATGACCTTCTCCTTTGTTATACTGCAACTGGAAGTGAACCATTGTAGGTTTATCATGTATGATTAATTCTAAAACAAAATATATATGTATGAGAATATTTTTGAGTATGAACAACATTGTGTTGATTTGTTTTCAGAACAAATTTAACCCTTCAAATTCTTATTCCATGTTTTATGCCATGTAAAATGCATGTACAACCCCGACCCTTTCAAGCCCAGTCAACATACAGACATGATTTTTTCAGGAAACCATAACAAAACTTAATTTATTACTAACAACACTTTGTAGAAATAATTATACAAATCAACAGTGACCAAGCTTTTCTCATCTGCACATCATTCTTCAAGTCTTGACTGGACTTTTTTTTGCCATTTATTTATTTATTTATTTATATATTTATTTCACACATGGCTATGCACAACATCCAATTATAACAAAACAACTCATCAAAACACTTCTTGTTGCACCACCATGATTGAAAAGGAGCAGGAAGAAGTTAAACTTATAATACCTGCCCCTGT
>JBAMHW010000018.1:25158356-25176714 GCA_037177495.1 Rhadinocentrus ornatus | reverse complement strand
AGATCTTGCATGGAGCCCCAGTCCGAGGGAGATTGACAGTCATGTTTAGCTTCTTCCATTTTCTGAGGATTGCTCCAGCAGTAGACAGGTGTTCAAATACTTATTTGCAACTGTATCATACAAATAAATTGTTACAAAATCATACATTGGGATTTCAGGATTTTTTTTAAATTTAATTATTCCTCATGTCTCTTACAGTGGACATGCACCTACGCTGAAAATTTCAGAGACCTCCATGTTTCTAAGTGGGAGAACTTGAAAAATAGCAGGGTGTTCAAATACTTATTTTCCTCACTGTAGCAGAGTTTTAAAGGTTGATGGAATTTATTCTTGTTTGCATCTGTGGTGCTTTAATTGAGCCTCTGGGAAGCAATAAGTGGGCCGACTTTGTCTTTTTGACATTTCTTGTTACTCCTCTGGCATCCTTGGATTTCCTTTTTGGATAGGGAACAGTCTCCAATCCACAAGCAGACATGCATGCAGGTGTAAATGCGTCATACTCGTGCAGTTACCATGTACGATGTCAGAAGGAAGCAGTGAGGAAAAGTGCTGCATCTCTTATCAGCTTCCACCACTTCACATAACCACATCACACATAGACTGACAGCGACATACTCATTGTACTTTTCTTTCTCATTCAGAGTTTCACAAAGCTCTCAGCAGCATTTCTTGGCATCTGCCTCACACACATTTACTCTCTTTTGAGACTGACCCACACCCTGGCAGCATGCGATTGAGCAACAGGGAGCATGATGAAGATAAAGTGAACATGTTTTACCCTCTCCACCCAGGATCTCTATAGCAACTCCATGTTTTCTTCACCGTCTCCCACGGTAACCCTCCAAACCATACAAAATTTCCCAGATACCACTGCTGTACATACAGCAATGACTGCTGAGGTGGTCGAGGAACACGGAGAAGTTTCTTTCTGCTCACGGTTCACTTCAAGTGCAGATTTTGGATATTTGGCTTCGTGTTATTCTGTTTTCATTAATCTTGTTAGTTGTTCATGTAAATGAGTCTTTCTTGGTCTTCATGGCAACAGAACTGATTAACAAGCTGAACTTCTTGGAGGACGAAGATCAGGAAACTGATCCGGTCATGAACACCAATCCCTTCGATGAGCCTGATGGTGACCTTCATCCCAACCATCTCAACCCGTTTGGTGATCCTGATGAGGACGGTAGGTGCAGCTCTGTCAGCATCTAAAGAAGAAAACATGAATGAATAAATACTTTTAGTATTTTTGACTGGCTTCAAGCTTTAAAGAATTGTTGCCAAAAATAGGGGGGAAAAAAATTTGGGTTTTTTTTGGGGGGTGTTGCAAGTTCAAGCTCTGGTACATACATACCACATCTAAAACAGGCTTCAATCCTTTAAGTCAGACAGCTAAACCAATATTTTTGTCTGACCACCTGAGCAGCCAGGTGTGTTGGTATAGATTATTTGTTTTTGAATGACATGCTTCCACACACATGGAACATCTACCTAGTGACATGTTTGCTTGTTTAAGGTGTCTCTAATCTGTAATCTTAGCTTTAACGTTCACAGACGTGCACTACTCACAAAAAGTTAGGGCTGTTAGCTTTTTGTCTGTCAGAATTTATTTAAAATACACTATAACTTACAGGTGAACCTAATTTTACTAAACATTTGAATTGGCATGTACAACTTTTTGGATGTGACAGCTGCACTCTTCAAATGCTTTAAAAGGATCTTCTGGAAAGTGTTTTTTGTCTTTTGGTCTCATTTGTACTTTAAATGATATAGCCAGTAGAATAATTGGTGTCGATCAAGCATCTGCTGCTCAGCTGTATAGCAGGGATCAGATCATACAACCACATACCTGAAATACATATATCATCATGATCAACTCTCAGCGCATTTATTTATTTAATTTTACCCTTAGTTAAAAATAAGAATCATACTGTTCACATTTAGACATCAGAGCAAGCCAACACCTAAGTTATTTTTATTTTATGATATACTGACTACTGTTAGCTTTTCCTTAAAGAAAGAGAAGAAAGACTTACTGTATTTTGATAGGAGATGTGTATAAAAATGCATCTGTGTGCACACAATATGTATGTCTGAATTGGAATTACATGCAACACAGCTCGTGCTACATTTTCTCCCTTTCAAATGAGCTAATTAAACTAAATTTAAAAAAAATACACAGATTGATGTTAGGAGACCCATTTCTATTGGCTACAAGAGCTGTAGTGAAAGCGGAATAAAACCGCACCGACAAAACACACAATGAGCAGTCAAATAGACAGTTATGTACATAATGCTTAGCTAGTTCCTAAGATAGACTGCAGTCACATTTATTTTTTCCCCTCTGCTGACTAGCTCTACGCTTAAAAGATGACAAGCTAACAAAGCTCTTGTCAAGTCTAGTACAGCCTGTGTTGTTCATGCAGTCAGTATTCTTCCTCATGTCAAACAGAGCCCTCCACCCAGCCGGCCTTTCTGCAGAGAGTTAATGATGATTCCTACTACGACCATGACTCCTCAAATCCGTTCAATGAGCCGAATGAACCAGAGACACAGTCACCTCCTGGGAACCCCTTCGATGACCTTGACCAGGATATGGATCCCCAGCCAGACCCAGAACCCCCCAAGCCCAGGCAGAGGAAAGGTGTACGGCCTGTCGACATGAGCAAGTACCTGTATGCTGACACTTCTCAAAACGAGGAGGAGGAGCTTGACGAGTAAGACCTCATTACTTCATTTTTCAGCTGTCTGCTTTGCACTAGATTTAGCAGTTATTTGGTTTTCATGAAGTCTGGATGTCAGTAATGCATCTACCATGATTCATTTTATAGTATCGCTTATATGTTCTAAATTAATTGCATTTTATTTGCAAAACAGCTCAACAGTGTTGCTCTCTTTCCCATAAGATTATCATAATATTTGCACTATTTGAGGCTGAAAACTGCTAAGTTTGGTTCCTGCTGGGAGGCCAAGTCCTGTAAGTCCCCTCCTTGTGGAGGGGTTCTTATTTGTAGCTGCAGCACCACCCACCCACCCTCACAACCCCCAAACAGAGCAAAGTGACGAGGCAGCTCTTTCAACGGGAACAAGGGCTCTGTTGTTTCACCACATTCTTCATCCTTGTCTCCCTCCCCCTTTTTTTCTTGCCCTCCCTCCTTCTCTCCCACCTATCAACATGTTACCCCATACTTTCCCTCTTTGCTTTTCTATTAACTTCCTCCAGACTCTCCTCAGTTTTTATTTCATCTCACTTCTCCCTCATCCTGCCTTCTGTCATTCCTTTTCCTGTTCTACATCACATCAATCTGCATCAGTATTTTATTATTTAAAGCAGGATTGCAAAAGTTATGGCGAACACTTGATAGCATTTTATCAAGTTTACATGATAAAAGTTCGAGAAGTTGACCAAGTTTCATTCTGCAAGGATCATGAAGGATCATGCTGTAGTGCTGCTCTCAGTGAGATGTTTCACTAAAAATGTGTGAGCTCCCCAGGAGAGTGTCTGTGCCTAAATTATGTGAACCCCATGGTTTTGGCTGCCGTCACAAAGATCATCACATGTTGAAGCCCTTCAAGCTGTCTAAAGAGAGACAGGTTATTGACTGGTGTCTCTTTTCTTCTGTCTCTTACATCAGGACCTGTTCTCTGCAGAATAGAAAGTTCAAGAGGGCAGCACAGTGTTTTGACTGAAGCCCTTTCACACGTCTTTTAGCCAGTACTGGTCTATTAAAGCTTCTCAATAGGACTGCCTGCTTTTCTTTTCTTTTCTTTTCTTCTCTTCACGTCCCGTCTTTTTTCCACCTTCCATCATTTTATGGTTAGATTGACACTGAGTAGCTCTAAATTACCTTCTCTTTCAGAGATACCTAGTCAATCAGTTTTTTTCTCTCATCTTTCTCACTCCCACCCTCACTATCCAGTTCTCTTGTTTGTTTAGGATTGCTTATTGCATGTTGAGTGAATGTCTTAAGGCCATGGCCCCCGCTTTCTGTGCCTGCATATTGATAACATTCTGGTATGTGTGTATTTTGGTGCATGCTTGTGCGTGTGTGCATGTCCTCGTACGCTTGCCTGTCTGTCAGTAGTCCACCTTGGGCAGTGAGGATATGAGGTCACACAGTCCTGACCTCAGTGCACCTGCATCTTCTATTAACTTACCACTTGTGTGTGCACTTCATTGTTGCTCCAAAGTAGTGGTTTCCTTCTTTTTAATTAATCACTGTGAAGTTCTAAGCAATAATAATAGGTGTTTTAGCATTTTGTACACAGATAATTAGCCAAATAGGGATCTGCAATGCTTTCTCTATGCATGCACCTAGCTAAAATCAAATCTTGTACGACACCTGCGCCTAAAATCTTAATTTAAAGAGTTGTAATGTTGAGGTTTTGGAGCTGGCCTTGAGGGATTTTACTTTTATTTATTTACAGTGACTGCAAGAGAGACGTCATTAGCTGCGTTTCCATGGAGCACTTCTGATCCAATAATACGTCCAGTCAGAATAAAAATGCATAATCCAACCAGCCTAAACTAGAATGATTTTTCAATCTGATTGAGAGGGGTGGTTTAAACCTTTTAACTGTACAATTAACAGGAAAGAATAACCATGCATATTCTCATTCTGATCATTTCGGGGGTTTATGTTTTCTGCGCATGCTGGAATCATGTAGGGGTTTGGTAGCAAGAGTTTAGGGAAAGGCTTGAAAAATGGCGGCAACCAAACAGAAATAGACGGATTTTTGTTGGAAACTTGAAAAGACCTGAGGCTTATTGAGCTTCCCAATGGTCCAAAGACTCAGGAGAACGAGTTGTTTATGCTGTTACATTTTTTAAATCTTCTTTGTCTAATTCCTCTTTTGAATTGCACATATCAAAAGACAGATCAAAATACAGTAGGGCTGGGCGATTAATGGGATTTTAATTACAATCAAATTACGAACAATAACGATCTGGGTTTTCAACCATCATAAAAATGAAATGGTCCGATTATTTTGCTCCTTTGCAGTTTACTCTTGTGCTGTTTTCAGTTGCAGCCGAGCGGCACTGTCATTGCAGCGCTGCGCTCTGCTGCAGACTCCTCCCACTGCTGCAGACTCCTCCCACAGCCGCCTTGGTTTAATTCAACTCCAGATGCAAACACCTCTCAAGTTATGGGCTGGACACACGGGAGGCGACGTCCCTCCTTCTCCAATAATTTTCTATGGAACTTGCGCGATGAGGCGAAAATCGCTGCCCTCCTCCAGCCAAACGACGACATTCGTGCATGTGAAATGTTGCGCTTGTCCATGTAGACATGCACACGGGGGCTTACGACGCGACACAAGGAAGTAGAAAAGTGTTTAATTTTTGTGGGTCGCTACTAAATAATTCACCAGCTCCCAGAGACATAACAAACGTTATAAACAAACAACTTGTTTTCTCACCAAAGACCAGCGCTCAGTGAACACAGTGAACAAGCCGGGATTTAAGAAACTCATCAACACTTTGGACAAACGGCATCACTGCCATCTCGTCACTACTTTAACCGCGTGTCTGTCCCTGCCCTGTATGATGAGTGTTGTGAGGGTGTTGTGTATGGTGAATGAACACTGGCAATTTACTACACACCAAGCACAGGAAAGGACGTAGCCGACCCTAACGTCACCGCGTCAACGCCTAATAAGTCTAAAAATGGCTATTTTGAAAAGTCAGTCAGGATTAAAAACTTTTTACAAGACATGAAGGCACATATTTTACTGAAGAGGGGATTTTTTTTTTAGCAAGGTGTTTTTAAAACTTTTCTTTTTTTTCTTTATCACGCCATTTTACATAAAGCACATATTTTACGGCTTACAAACGGATTGCAATTTAGCCGTTTAATCTTGAAGCAAAAGTTTAGAAAATTACAGTGTCATATAAAAAACATATAAAAATACATTACAGAGAAATTACACACATATACTCACAATATGTTGATAAAAAGGTGACGTGATTCAATCGTTAGTGTGTGCAACTCAGCTTCTCCAACGTACACGTTACACGACGGTCCCCTTAGGCAGGTAATCTGTGGCACTCTCCACTCACCTTAGTTGTGAAGGTTACAGTCCAATGTTTTGCTACGGCCCTGTGGTCAAGCCGCACCATACAGCCGGATTTCAACATGAAAACGAAGTGTCTCCAGTCTCATTTTTTCCAGATCATAGCTGCTGCTGATCTGAGACAAACAGTAGCAACTGGGACCTGGTGGAAACAACGCTTCAAATCTACAATCAAAATAATCAAGATTATCATTTTTCCCATAATCCAGCAGCCCTACAATACAGCTATTTTAAATCTTTACATAATGATTGGATCACTTTATCTTGCGGTCCATGTAAAGCATGTCAGCTGGAATCTTTGATCAGATCAGATTTAACTATTTGTCCATGTAAATGTAGCTATTGGTTTGAGGTAGACCTGCACAATTCAGTAAAACTGTATCCGTATCGCAGTGTCAACATGCACAATAGTAATGTCACAAAGAAAATGACAATATAGTAAAGTCTTTTTCACTTGAAGCAGGACAGACATGTATCTGTGAGGGCTGAATTCCCTCTCTGCTACACTCATTTTGATGGTACATTTTGAAAATGATTAATCATTTACAGATTCACGTCCCAAGATATTTTTGGGTGAACAATGTCTGAAAAAATGCTACTAAACAAGAGAAAAATTGATTCATTCGTAGGGCAACTGTCAGGGAGGGGGGAAATCATAAAATCTCCCAGACATGTCAACAAATTGTGAAAGAATTGAAAAACAGTTGAAAGTTATTTACATGGCTGAATATGACTTGATGCGAGCTCAGGTTTGTCCAGTGTTGTTATGCCAGGTCTCATGTTGTGAGATATTTCTGTCGTAAAACTACATACACATCCCTTTTGGTAAAGCCTGAACCAAAGCAGTGCAAATACGTCACAATTGTTGGCAGTGGGACATTGTCCAAGCAGACATCTGATTTGGAATAGAGGCCGTGGGTCCCTACTTCTTCCTTTTTTCTTCATGCTTTTGGGAAATCCCCCCACTTCTTGTAATCTTTTTTTTGAATTTGCAAAAAACCTTGTGCAGTTTGGGATTTGAATGCATACAGCCACATGTGCTAATCCTTTTATTTCATTCAATACAACAATCTTGTGTTCTTTTTTTGTTAAAATTGTCTTTTTATATATATATATATATATATATATATATATATATATAAAAAAGAATTATTAAAAATATTGCATTTACAGCTAGTTTTGTGCACAAATACATAAAATAGTGTATGTTTACATTCAAAAGCAGCAAAGTTAGCAAAGTCTCCCTCTAGAAATGCCTCTTATTGTATAGTGTTGCCATGAGGCAATGAAAAGAAACTGGACTTCTGAACATGCAAAATTAAAAATACTTCATACAAACATGTATATTTTACAGTTTGTCGTTTTAAATATAATTTCTAGGACTCTTCTCATACCATGCTTTCCTGTGACCATGCGTCAGAAAATAATGTCCCACCTTCAACTCGTGTTTGATAGTGACTTCCACATCTAATTGGGCTGAAATTTGAAACTTTTTAAAACACTGATTGGTTTTGCATCATCAAATTCACAAGAGCCAGGCATGAGGTTTAAAAAAAACCTAATGTTGCCCATTAGCTGCATTACCCTTATTAAAATCTCAGAATCTTTGCATTTCCTACAACTGTCTGGCATGGACAGGTGCAGAAATGGCATGTAGCCCTGGTTAACATGCCTTTTATAAGCATCGTACATCATTTTGTTTAGGTCATATTGCCCGATGCTTGTTTTTCTGATTCATGCATTCTTGTTTCAGGTTTGACAGTGTTGGTTTTTCGACCTGTTGACAATCTGTTGCTCATTGTTAGAGGGGGGACAAAAAACAAGCTTAATTTTACGCTCCTACGTCAGCGCACATTGCAATTAAGAAAAATTGGAATCACCCTTAAATGCATTTTCTGCTGCTTTGTTGTGCTCTCTTCTGTCATCTCACCCCTTGTTTTCGCTTTCAGATCCAATCCGTTCTATGAGCCAAGGACATCAAGCCCAGCACAGTCACCCGCCGTTGGCGGTCCTTCTCCTGATGTTGGCAGCAGCCAGAAGAGGAGGGCTCCACCGCCCCCAAGTACCAGCATTGGCCTTAGCCCCAGTCCACTACCCTCCAAACCCAGCTCTGGCCCAGACAGGGAAAGAACGCAGCCTGTTGGACCCAGCCCGCTGGCTGCATTGATCGGGAGAGAGCTGGACTCCTCTTCCCCCAAGGTAAGCAGGCTTCATTTGAATGTAATAATCTGTATGTAACTGCATGACAGAGAAATGCATGCCCGTAACGACAAATCCTTAAATGCATAGGAGCAGTCTTTGCAGGAAATCTGGGTGTTTCATTTGTTGGAAGCAAGGATTTTGAGAAATGAACTTTTTTATTTGTTTACCAAGAGAGCATCACAAACGAGCTGTACTTAAAATGCAATGAAAATGTCAGATTGTTTAAAGATTTAAACCGAAACAATTGGATGAAAAAAATAGAAAAGCAATTAGTAATTTCACACTTTCCTATTAGCTTTGTTACATTATTGGTCTTCAGGTCCAAACACAGTCACACAGACCTAAATCTGAATTAACATCAATATCGCACTGCGTACATGAACTGTACTCCCGACAGCTTTGCTACTCAAAAGAAGATTCATCTAAAATTTTTAGGTCAATTTGAAAACTGCATCTTATTAAAATCAACACAACTTAGTAATTAAATGCTGTGAGGGCAGTGTCATTACAGTGAGGGATTTGAAGCATTTCTTCAGTGGTGGTGTGTCCACATCCAGTGGTCTTTACATTAGCTTTTTCTTTCCGCCTGCACAGTCTCATCTTCCGGCCCATTCTTTATGCTCACGAAACTCACTAACTGCTCATTTGAATACAGGTATTTGTTTATTGGGGTGTTTTCATATATTTATTTATTTATTTAAATGAGGTAAATCATGGCTGGGTCTAATTAAATGGCTGATGGTCACACACACTCACGGCAGGAGTCAGACCACTGGTGGGGAATGATTGGCTGGGGTGTGGGGAGGGTTGGAGGTTAAAATTTGTGTGCGTGGGAGGGTGTAGGGGCTCAATGAACCTGTGTGGAGCTTAGACACAGGGGGCTTAACTACAGCACAGTGATCACAAGGGGGTGTTGACCCCCTGTGCACACACATACACACACACACAGTAAAGTTACTTCTACACAAACCAACACACACAGGTCTCTCGTCCCCATGCAGCTGGCTAGCTGACTGTTTTAGTGTAGCTGGGCGGGGATGCTGGCCGTCCATGTAATTATGGCACAGTGCCTTTATCACCCAGCTGCAGTTGCCTGTGACTGTGGGTGAGGGGGCCTAAACCACTTTAATTACCCAGAGCCAGTGGCCTGTGGTGGGCCACACTTCGCCAAGAGATGCCCCAACCGCTGCGGGTTGGAGGGAGGGGGAACGGAGGGATGCGGAGAAAGAATTATGAGTAAGGACTGAAGAAGCGTTGTGCACTGAAGGAGAATATGTGGAAGATATTGAAGGGTAGAGGACAGGAAAACAGTGGGAGGAAGACAAGGAAGATGGCCAGGGAACTGTAGAGAGAGATAGGATGCTCACAGTAAGCAAGGATAGGCCTACAGGGTTTGTTGACATATACAGCAAGTGTGAATAGGTTTTTTCGTTCTTATTCACACCGAATGCAGTGACACATGCACGCCAAGCCCTACACATGAGCTGTGAGATGACCTTTGAATGTATGAAGTCAGAGAGGATTAAGAGGAGACATTCCCACTACGAGAGGCCAATACGAAACCAACACATCATCACATTATGAACGTGCACAGAGTGTAAATGTGTGCTTGAGCTTGCATGCGTACATGGATCTGTTCTTACAGTTACTGGTGTGCCTAAGGCTCAGTTCAGTGAGCATATACCGCAGGAGTTATAACCTTCCCTCAAAACACACCTAACCTCTACCTCCACAAAATCAGCTACATTCATTTTTACCGACTATTCATGTGGGAAAAATAAAGTGTGCTGACCCAAGATAAACACACACATCTTGGTCTAATCTTAGAATCTGAGTAGAAATGGTTATATTGAAGCCGACATGTCCGGTTACACATTTACAACCTACCCTGAAGGGTTTGATTTGATTATTTATTTATATTTTTTTTAGCATGAAATCTTTTCCGTGCTAATCAAAAGAAATGATCATGTTTTGTATCTCATTTGTATTTTCCTGTTTGTGCACTAGTGAAAGAAGCTTTAAATGTGTTGTGATTAAATTTACTTGAGTTTACTTGAGCAGACTTGGCATCCAACTTTTATCCTGGGTATAGTTTTTATCCCCCTTGTCATTGCATTAAAACCTCCCACTTCAATGCCAGCCTGTGGAAAATTGGAGCATCTACAGGACATATGGTGTATGCCCACTTACACTATAAACAGGTATTAAACATATGTATTTGATTTACATTAAGCTCTAAAAAGAGCTTAACACTCTGGATTTTTGCCAATACAACATGCATTCAGCTCTAGCAATTTATGCTAACACTGAAGCACTCAAATGCATGGGCAGCCAGTTAGACCGAGCATGCAAATCTCACATACAGGCTCATGGGTTTAAAAAAAATATACAACTGGCAACCTTTGTTTTCTGATACTCACTCCTTGTTTGTCTTTTCATGCCTTTTCTCTGACTTTTTAAAACCTCTGAGCACTTGACACTTTATCTTCTAATATTTTTGTCATTTTCATGTTTGCATCTTTGTCTCCGAGTTGTTAAAAATTCTGCTTGTATCTGCCATTAGATGCTTCATGTCTCCTGTAGAAGTCTGTCTGTCCATTGTCCTGTCTGGCTGATATAGATCCTCAAATGTGTCAAGTTTAGAATGTGTGAAGGAGATGGAGGGATGAAAACGTCTGTGGGATTAATGTAAATGAACAGAGGGAGTTCCTGTTGGGCGGGTTGTGAGCTCTTGTCTGGTCTGATTCAGTCCATCTCTTCTCCCTGGAGCTGATTTCTCCCCTCCCAGTAATTCACTGATCCCCTGCTCCTCCTTTTTTGTTTTATCGCCATCTCTATTCCAAAGTCAGACCGCTCTACACTTAGATGCTCTTATCTTTGGATTTTCATCAAGTTTCCGCTTGGTGAATTATTTGCGTTATTTTCATATAAAGCAAAGTTGGAAGTTGGCATATGTCTGTTGGCAGAAGTTTAAACAAAAAAAGTTTGACGTCATCTTAATATCTACAGGAATTTTTAAAAAAGTAAAGCAAATCCTTAATTTTTCTGCAAGATATAGATCTTATAGGTTACATCCTTGACCTGCTGGTCCCTTAATAGACTAAAGGAGAAAGCAAATAAGCTGTGCAGAGTTTTAATGACATATTTCAGTCTGCCTTGTTTAGTTTTTGAGCCTTTCACTTTGTCAATATCGTATTCCTCATAAAAATCTTTCATTATGATTGTGCCATGTTTTTCCCTCTATCCCTTTCCTTTTCTTACACACACACACACATTGAGACACTTTTCAAGGATGATGAACCCAACCAGCGGCAGATGTATGTCTTTTTTCCCTGCAGCTGAAGTGCTTCTGTGATTACTAATCAAAAGGTTCAAATTAAATACTTTTTCAGGTTGTGAGAGCTCCTGTGCTGGGGGAAGCAGAGGCCAGGGCTTTCCTTCCTCCACCAGACTTTGTTTTCACAGCCCCTCCTTCAGTTCAGACTACCTCCAAATTGAAATTGGAATAAATTAACATTATTTAATTGAGTTCGCAAAAGGCTGCGGTATTTCTTAATTAGCTTTTACCGAGGATCGCAGCAGGATAGGACCACGTACGTACTGTGAAGTGTTTCTGAGGTTACCGTGACGACTGAGGGTGTTTTTTTACAGGACAGAGGGGAACCCAAGAGACAAGGACAGCCATCTCTTGTCTTCTGATCTTTGCCTGCTCCAGTGACTCTCGTATTGTTATCATTTTATCCATTCCAAAGTTATTTCATCTGCTCGGATAAGTTTGACATAGCTTTACACCAAGGGTCATAAATCTAACAGAGTATGTGAGCCTTCTGTTTTTAAATGGTTGGGAAAAATATTTTTGTTCAGCTTTGCATCCGCTGGAATTTTTTAGTATGTAAAAGTAAAGAAAATTTAGTCTTGGCCATAAGTCAGTCAATTTATTATTATTGTTGTTGTATATTTGGACAGCAACAATATTTCATGTAAAAAAACGGCCTAAAAGGGAGTTGCATGTAGCTTTTCAGAGGTATTTCTGATATCCAAAATAAGAATTCAGTCCTTTAACCATACACACTAATCCCCAATTAAAGTAGGGTATATCCATGGGCACCTAGGGGAAAATTAAATGACATAAAATATAGAGAAGTGAAGTTTCCATAAATACGATGAATTAGCAAAAAAAGAAAAAAAATCTGATTGCGATTTGTCTGACAAATATTGTGATTCTGTTTTTAGTTTAATCTTTTAATTCTAAATTCCTTTCATGTTCTGAAAAATCTAGTAATTTTTTTTTCAGACACGTTCTTGTCACGGTTTAAGAAGTTTAGTTCTTTTTAAAGAGTGGCTTACCTTAAAAAGGAATGATAAATTAAGAAGTCTTATTCGTCTTAGCTACCAGCACTGTTGTTTTGACACTTTGGTTCTTTCAAAACTTGAGGTGAAAATGTGATGTTATTAAATAAAATACATATATACAAGCAAAATCCTGTGTTTGCATCGCAGGCTTATGAATGTGTATGAATCTTTGGTGATGGCGTGGATTAGCAGCCATGTTTGTGTCCAGCAGCTGTGACTACAGATGTAGCTTACCACCACCAGGTGTATATGAATAATGGATTCAATGTAAAGCACTTGGGTGCCTTAAAAAATGCTACAGAAATCTAATCTGTTATTATTATTATGTATAGCAGCTGATATGGGTAACAAAATTCATGGGAAGTTGTATTTCTTTGTGGCAATTTTCACTTACTTTAGTTTAGATTGATGTAATTATCAATTATTTTTAACCAGTGGCATCTGCATTGATGCTTCCACCGCTAATGAAATCTCACAAATGTTAGCTTTGTTTTGATACCACGATGCAGCAACCCCTCAAAGACCCAGGGGCTTTAAGAGATTAAAGCAAAAGTTTAAACCTCAAGTTTAAAGAAAACTTGAGGTGAAAATTTCCAGGAATAACGAAGCCTTTTTTTTACATCTGGTAACTTGTATCGTTTGTCTGTACTGTTTGGTCAAGCGACCAGAAGAGTGCAGCGTCTCTTAAATGTTAGAATTTGGCATCAGCGTTTACAGAAAAGTGGACATAGCAGCCCATTTCTAGAAAGCATTGAAGCCTCAGTGGCTCCCCTTGGCCACGTTAGCCTTTTCATAAACTGTGTAATATTAGGAGAATAATCCTTGAGTGGAGTAAGTCTAAATCATTACCTCTCAATGTCTGCTTTTTCCTTGTGAGGACCCCTCCCCAACCCTTACTTGCAGTCTGCAAGCAGTCTGTCATTGGATCTTGTGGGAGAGCAGAGGCACAGGTTCTTCTTCCATGCAGTCCAGGTCCCATCATTGTGCTTCTAGTTGTTGTTTCAGGCTGCAGGGCATCACTGTCATCAACTTAATAGAAGGGAAAGGCATAAGACATGACCAACTCTTGAAGAGTCTCAGAGGTTTCGAGCCTTCTCTGAAAGCTGAGGTGAAATTGGTTCTAGGTTCTGTGGATTTAACCACAGTTTTAAACGTCGAGGGCTGTTTCTTAATGTAAAAAATAAAAATGTCGTATTAGTGCTCAGCAGCTGTTTCAATTTCAGTCTTTTGCTCTTTTTTTTCATGAAAGGACACACATTTTTGTGTTGTGTGTACGTGTGCGGTGTTGTGAGGGATATATTTTGATCCAGTTTCTGTAATGCGGCTATCATTTTTCCACCTCTTCCTCTGTTGGGTGCATGTCGAGTTCACAAGTTAAGCACTGCGAAGAGCTCACTCTCCTCAATACCCGAGCCGGCTGGTGTAAAAGGGCCTTCCGCAAAGCGCAGCTTGTAATCTGCCTTGGGTTAGTCCTCCTTAGTTTTATCTGCCAAGGATTACCTCACAAGCTGCAAGCAGGAGAGAACGAGGGAGACGCAGAGCACGAGAGAGAGGAATAAAAACCAAGTCAAACAGAAAACGATGAAGATGGAAGAAAATGAAAACAAATCGCTGTGTAATCTCTGAAAGAAAGAGACCTGCTTTTGAGTTGAAGGGAAGTTTGCCTCGCCTCTTATTTAGAGAGGGAATTGACTAATCCCTCCATGATTGATGTCTGCTATGAGAGGCTCTATAGCAGACTAATAGGGCTTATGAGGATGACCAGAAAGTCCTTTGTGTGTGTGTGTGTGCGCGCGCCTGTGTGCATGTGTATACGTGAATGAAACAAACCTTTTTGTCTTGCATGTCCTTCTATCCAGTGGCTGTAGGGGCCATGGGTTTGAATGACATGGCAGCCGAAGAAGGGGTAACTTTATCTTGATCTGGTCTTAATCTGCCCCAGTCTTCCAGGTGTGTGTGGGCTTAAACCCAGAAGGATCTAGGGTTTTGGGGTGAGGTTTAAGGGGGCTTCAGGTGAAGAGAGAGAAGCGCATGCACTTAAAAACTCCTTGGACCTCCGGTGGATCTGGGACCCCACACACATTTTTTTAAAACAAAATTCAGTTGTGTCAATCCCCCCTATTTATCTGTAAGTGGCCCTTACTACATTTTTAATTGAATTAAACCAACCATATTTCATTTTTTTAAAAAGGAGCAGGCAAGTATCTTCTGAATTAGTCTGTGATTTGACTTTTTAATTGTGTGCTTGCCTTAAAGTGTGTGTGGGAACTCTCACACCTTGGTTGAGCAAAGAAGAAAGGGTGTAGAAATGATAAGACTTTAATTACCTCTTTATAAAGCCGTTCAGCACCCCCCTTCTTTTAGGCTGGTGCTGATGGTATGTAGGTATGTGCTTTTTATTAAGTGCTAATACTAAGTGTGAGTTTGCATTTTGACTCAAAGATCACAGAGTGAAATCATTTGCTTTATATGTGAGGACTTTAACAGGAGTTGGACTGAAATGGACAGATTTGATCATTCAGATCCGTTTTAGGTTTAGGTTGGTTACAAAGATGTTGCATTTTCAAAAACAGGCTTCAAACTCAGCTGCGTTTTTATCAGTCAGAAGGATTTTTAAAGAAAGGAACATTGGGCGCATTCATTGCACGATAATCTGGAAGACTTAGTTCCATTGGGCAAGGGAATTCTCAACAATTTTTCCCTTTCCTTTGGTTTGCTTTCACACTACATTTTACTCAGGCAGACCAAACCGCCTGAATCCCGTCATGCAGTTACAACAACTGCTTGCTGAGGACGATGCTCCCATAAGCGACAACTAACAAAGAGAGAAAACAAAGGAAGAAGAAGAAAACCTGGCTCATTGATTGGTCCAAAGGTGCCAGGACATCTTTTTTATACTCAGCTTCTCATGCTTTAATGGGCTCCCTCAACCTCTCCGGCGCTACGATTAAAACAGATTTAAAAAGTTTAAACTAATGGAAACAGTAACATTTGATGTGGTTGGATTGTTTTATAGCTCAGAGTACACAATATGCATTGTCATCCTGAGTTTTAAGTCGTAATGAGTTCACACTGCTAAACTAATGTGTACTGCAGGATTATTCATCAGTCTCGTATCACATCAAGCCGATGTCATGCAGCCAAGTCTCTGTCTTGTCATTAATGTTACAGTTTTGTTACAACTTTGGAGTCGTTCAGTCCCCAGTCCACCATGTCCTCAGGTAATATATCAATCCCCATTTTGCTCAAAAAATGTATTCTTCACATGTCCACATCAGAATTACTTATTAGCTTTATAGCAATGTTTAGGATGGTGCAGAGAAGTCTGTCCATTCATTAGCCAGCTGTGGAGGAGAACAAATTCAGAAGTAGCTTGTGATGGAGCAGTGGATTAGTATTAGATGACTTGTCCATTATAAGTAGTTGATGAGAGCTAAATCAAGAATCTCAACACTGCTCGTACACTCTACTGTGTCAAGTTAATCAGTCTTGTATTTTTCCTGACTGTAGTTCCACTTTCTCTTCATATAAATACGTTCTCTGTCTTTTAGTATTCTCTTGTCATACGCATCCCTGTTTCCCTGCCTCTGTGTAGCATTTACCCCACCACAGCTTCCTCCTGTAGTATGTGTGTGTTGATGCATGTGTATTCTGATCAGGAGTCAAAGGGGTGACTTTGTAATTATGTTCATTTTAATTGGCTGTGCTATCACCCCTCTCATCACTTTGGAGCCCACGCTGGGCTGGACAATGGCAGTCTGTGGTGCGGGGGTTGAGCAGCCACTCCGTCAGGGCCCCTCCTTCCCCTCTCTGCACACACATCTCATAGACATGCATCCTCTTTACCTGCAGAATATAATTCCTGAAGTGGCCTCCTTAATGAGTTTCCCTGCCCAGGCTTAGATTAATTGATAAATGTCGTTATCAGCTCAGCCGATCTCTGAATCCGTTGCACCACTAATTTGTTTGTTGAAGATGGCAGCTAAGAGAGATTAATACGGTATAGATTTATAACAGAAACTGCCCTTTCTCCTCCCTGGCTTTTTTTATTCCAAGTCCCATTCTGAAAGGGTGATTTTTGAAAAACTGGTTGAGACCTGATTGTGTGAGTTGTGGATGTGTAGATGAAGAGATCGTCCTCTGGAGATCTGCATAATACCTTGGAGGGAGCAGAAAAGGGGGGTGTAAGAATCTTCAGCTATCAGTGACGCTGTCCCGTGTCATACCCACCAGTATCCCTGCATCACACCCCATCCTCACCTTACTCTGAGATGCTCGCTCAGTCTCAAACTTAGCCCCTCCCCCCCAAGCCAAAGCTAATTTGCAGAGGCGTGAGCGTGGGTAATGCTTCTGCCGTTTCCATGACAAGCTAAAGCCATCGCTTACAACGCATTATGCCCCTACCTTACATGTTAGGCGAGGGAGGGAGCGGTTGGGCACAGCGCGCTGGCACACTCGCTTTTTGTCGCCATCTCCTCCAAACTGTTTTATTCCATGATCTCAGTGAATGGTTCTTATTTCAGTTTCCGTGCTCTTCTATTCCGACTTTTGTTTTTTTTTGCTGCTTTGCGTGGTCCTACCTTTGGAGCAGAATAGGCCTTGGAAGCAAAACGATGCTGGAAAACGAAGCAGCTTTTCCCGATTATTGCATTTTACATCTCTGTAGCCAACTGCCGAAAGGCCCTTTGTTTTGGCTTGCAAGTTGACTGCTAGATGGGAAATGTATCTGCTGCAAAGAGAATCCCTAGCGGCCCCCGTTTTCATTGCAATGAATGCATTTACATGTTTTTTTTCCCCTTTTTTTTTTAATTTACTACATGCTCTAAAGATTAGTTAAAAATTGTGGCACAAGCAGGTCAGTATTGTCAAACCGTGTAACACAGAAGTTTAACTACTTGCTCCAAGGAAGCCAGTTCACTCACAAAGATCTTATTTCTCATTTTTCACCTTTACACACGAGAAGAATGAAGGCTAATTTTTCAAAACAGTATCTTCATGCACAGTCACACATTCATGCACACTCACTTTCTGTCACGACTCTCTCTGGAAGGGGAGCCCCTTCTTAGTGTGATTACGACCATAATGCCATATTTCCTTTTGTATGTTAATGTGTACTATTTTTCACACTACATTCGCTCTCCTCTCTTATTCCATCGTTCCGTTGCCCCCCTCCCTCATTTCCTTATTGTTCCATCCACTCCATATCTCCGTTTACATAATTGAACTTTTTATTGGACTTTGCTCCATCCCCTCTGCTCTGACGGAGGCAAATGTATGAAACCAGACGCACAATTTCATGGGCAAGATGACGCAAAGTGATCATTCTTGTTTCCACATCATTCGTCTCTAATGTGCTGATGTCGGACACATGGAGCTCGGATTAAACTAATTGCTTGTGTTGATTAAATAATGGGTCGTCTGGGTAGGTGGAGACGAGCCAATCAGATGAGTTTTTAGCAGCAGAATGGACATGGTACTTAAAGTGCTCTAAAGCTGTCCTCTTAAATGTGAACAGGTGTGAATATTTTTCAAGTGTGTGTTTGATTCCTCAGTCTGAAATGCAGTCATCCATACAGTGCAGTGTCCCTGCATATAGTTATACTGCACTATCTGAAGCATCAATCACTTACAGTAAGTCTGTTTTATACTCAGCACTTTCTTTCTTTCTTTCCTTCCTTCTTTCTTTCTTTCTTTCTTTCTTTCTTTCTTTCTTTCTTTCTTTCTTTCTTTC
>JBAMHW010000018.1:25094702-25125875 GCA_037177495.1 Rhadinocentrus ornatus | reverse complement strand
TATATATGTGTGTATATGTGTGTGTATATATATGTGTGTATATGTGTGTATATATATATATGTGTGTGTATATATATATATATATATATATGTATATATGTGTGTATATATATATATATGTATGTATATATATATGTATATATATAAGTTGTTTTATTAGTTGGACTGTGATTTTTCATTGATACCAAATACAAAGATTCATTTTAACTGGCATTTTAATGCATGAATCCACCATGCCACAAGAAAAGAGCTGTACGTGCAGAAAATAAGTTAATATTGCGTTATGGGTTCTGCTTTTTTATCCACACTTGCTTCGGTTACCTCGTCCTTCTCACAATGTCCGCTCTGTTTTCCAACTTTTCTCCTACAGTAATAGTTTTACTTCAGGTTTCATTCGAATGTGGCCCATGTCCCTTCTTCCAGTTCTCTTTATTTTTTCTCTTCTTCTTCCATCACTTCCCCCTCCTTTCTCTTTCCCTCTCTCTTCTTTTTGAAGAATTTGCCCTTAATGAAACTAAGTAGTTTAGTGGGGAATTTCTTTGGACTGTGTGTGCACTGGTCTTGGAGTGTCAGGGTACGTGTCGTGTCTGAATTGGTTGGAGTGGAGATCAAAGGCAGCCTCTAAATGGAGTGTGTGTGTATGGGTTTTTAACGAGCAGGAGAAGGACAGCTCTCTGAATTGCATCGTAAGAGTTGATCAAGCCGTCAGAGAAGAAAGCTGTAACTCTGCAACATGTTATACCTCTTCAGAGCGATGCAGCTCTCCGTCGCTCTCTCCAATAATTAGTTCACATTTGACCAAGTGAAAGTGTCAAATGTTTTTCACATCCACACTGTAACACTAGTCTTTTTCAAATTCCCTTTTTTTCTGAACTAAAGCCAGTTTGCAGGGAAAACACAACAAAAGAACTTAAATGACAGAATATTTAACATTTCTTGCATATTAAATGACAGCGTTGGGACTTCTGAAAAATCTCTCCAACTTTAAAAGGCTTTTGCGTTTGTAAAAGATGTTTTTATTTAAAATGTCTCCTACAGCATGATACCGATACTGTCAGAACTTTCACTCAGAAGTTGAGATAAACATGTTTATGCAGTTCATTGTTGTTGTTGTTTTCGGGGGGGGTCTTTTTATTTGGCAAGAAAACAACATTATTATCATGTTGTCTGTAATTTTGCACAACTGTTTGATGTTCAAAGGAGACACTCATTGGAAGTGGTGATTTAGAAATACTGCAGCAGGAGATGGCACTTTGTAAGTAATTTCTTGCTTCTGTTCTGCTTTAATATGTAACCAAATTTGTACAGTAAGATGTAGATGAAATGTAGTTCTGTTTCTCTTGATTGCCTGAAAATGTCATGGATGCATGAGTTTCATTAGACAAAGGTTTGGGGCACATTCACACCAGCCTTTTTTATTCCATTTGCTCAAAGTCTGCTTGTATTGTGAATATATTATAAAATATTGTGATTTGGATTAAAGAAGCAGATTCGGATGACCTACAAACAAGTCTCGGTCTGCTTCAAGTGAATCAAATACAGGAAGCAGATTACAAAACAAAGTGCATTGTGGGTTCAACTCACAGCATCGCGGGTAAACACAACCGAAAATACACACCTGTGGGGTGATAGGCAGCTCTAGATGGGAGAAATTAATTTTTAGTCAGGTGTGTTGGAGCAGGGACACATTGAATGCCTGCAGGTATTCATCCTCTGAAAGACTTATTTAGCCCTGGTCTAGACCTAAGCCTGATTAAAAGCTGTGGAGGAGTCTTAGGCTCCACACGATACCGAAGCTGGTTCGGTGTGAAAACGGTGGCGAAACAAGAGCTTCTTCAAGTAAAGCTGGACTACAAAGCAAAAAGAGCTTGAGGAAGGGTGGATTGAGAATCAGCACGTGTTTGTCACATTGACGTCATATCCTCTAGTGGTGTGGTTACGCTGTTGTCACAGTACCACAGACGGTAGAGGTCTCCAACCTGTCCACCTTGGTACCTGGTTTCAGACATGATCGGTTTCATGGATGCTAATCCCTGGTTTCGTGGGGAGGAAAGGGTGGATGGCTAAAATACTTGCGGTTTTATTTCAATTCAGCATCTGGTGGATGGCCCTTTAAGCTGTACATTGACAAATGACTCAAAACAGCAAAGTGGTAGCAGAGTGGGCCCAAAACAATCTTCCACAACAATGTGGGACTGAACATGTTTTACAGACATTAACCTCACGGTGTTTCTGCTAGAGATGGTTCTACAAATGAAAGGCTTTAGTTAGTTTTTTGTTAACTGATGTTGCTTTTTATTAATGAACAATGTCATATATTCATCTGATTACCTAAATTTAAGACCTGGTAAAGACCAGATAACTTTTTTCATTATGTTCTGATACGTATACTCTTTTAACTAAAAGGGGACTAACTTTCTATTTATATATATATATATATATATATATATTTTTTCTATTATAAATCTGCATTAGATGCAGTGCAGATCTGCTTCATCTGATGACTTCCTGTGAAGCCCGGTTTCTGGCCAAGGAATAAATAGTGGTACTAAAGAAGTCCATTACTGCTAAACTGAGTTTTATTTTCTTTAAAAAGGGGCAGAGCACGAGTCTAGCTCATGTTCTCCATCTCTTTCTTTTTTTCTCTTCCCCTTCCACCCTTCAGCTTTTTCTGTCCCTCTCCCCAGTAATTATCCCATCTGTTTAAAGGGCAAAACTTTCCCATCTTACTCGTCTGTCAGAGTGACAATCTCCTCTGACTTTTGTGTTCTTGTGTGTGTGTACTTCACTCTACCTGTTCTACCTGTCTTACTGTACAAGTTCTCTTTAAGAACACAAACACACACACACACATGTGCTGTGACGAACTTTGAACTAAACTAGTTTAACACGTCACACGACACATGTGTAGATACTCAAAAAAAAATCACACACACTTTTATTCTCTTGTGTGGCGCACATGTAGCACTTAATATTGCAATCACAGCTTTATTTTATGTTCATATTATTTTAAGTCTTTAGAGTGGTGTTTAATACTGTGCTGCTGGAGATGTGTCAAGCCATGGATAGAAATATTTTTATAGCCCTGATGGATAAACAAGCCTCATTTAAAGATGGAAATGCGTAAAAACACATAAAAACTGATGAAATACAATGTTGCAAGAGAGTATAATAAAAAAAAATACCAGCAAAATTTTACCCACAATCTTATAAATCACAAAAATACATATTACATATATTTATTTAAAGCACAAACATTAGCCAAGATAGATCTTCATCCCTCACACATACGCTGACACACCACTCCTGGACCTTTCCGTGTGCCCAGAAACATGTATACACTGACACACAGGTACACAGGCTGCACTTCCACCCGACATCTCCCAGATTCATATTTCTGTATATACAACACACACATCCGTGCACACACAGAACCCTATCATGAGCACGCACCCGTCGAATCATAATTAGGCCGTGTCCCGGTTCTTTGATAGCCATGTACAGTGGCTCTTCTTTAATTCTTTATCAAATGCATTGATCGCTGTGGGCCTCGCATGCCCATTGATCCGCGCACTCCGTCTGGAGGCAGCCGATAAGCTCCCCTCTCTGTCTCCCTCTCCCCTCTCTCCTCCCCCTCTTTTCCATCACTCCCCTTTTTCTACTTCTCACCATCTTCAACCTAAATTTGAGGGGGGAAAAAATTGCTATATATATTTTTTAATTTCTTACTTTTTATGTTTTTGAGTATGCTTACACAGCTGCCACATCCCACATATTACAGTATATAGGTAGAGGAACCCATTTCAAGCCTTGTTTTGTTTTTTGGAAATGGAGGACCACATTTCCCATAAATCTCACGGCTTCCTGCCACACAGAGGATGTTACTTACCATTCCACTATATTTTTGGATCAACAATTTTTAAGAATATACTATAGTGAAAACTGCCGCAGAAGCAATGTTTATAATACATTTTTAATTAAAAATGCATTTGTGCACCACTTGTGTGGTTTGAAAATAAACACGCAGTTATGAAGATTTTCTGATTAGATACAGCTTTGGAATCACAATTTTTGTGTTTCAGCTTTGAATTTACCTGCAAGAGTTAAACCCCTGACTGCCCTGTACCTGCATCCGCATCAACCCTGGGCCATCGTTCCAAACAATGTTGACGAGTGTGTAATTACACAGCTGTGTGACTGGTTTGGTGTGTGTGTTGTGTAGCTCTTTTGCTTGTGTGTGCCTGGACAAGATAGAGACCTAAAGCACCTCTTGACTGTGAATTAGCCTGTCATGACAAATGTCTGGAGCTGCATGACTGACTGCCAGACTGGCTGGCTATCTGGGAGGTTGGCAAACCCTTTTAGATAGTGATTGTGTGTGCACCCCCGTGTGTGCAAATGTGTGTGTGTGTGTAGCATCACTTTGTGCCCACGCCAGGTCTCTGTACATGACCAGTGGTGCATGCACTCCCACCCTCTTTCTACTTGCCCAGGAAAGAGCAACCAAGGCGACAACCTGCTCACAAGGAGCTTCCAGAACGGAGAGGGGTCCTCACCCAACGCCAAGCCCACAGAGGAAGCCTCTGTCTCAGCCTTGCACTCAAGCGTTTCGCCCCTCTTTCCCTGGACGTTCCCAGCAGTCAGTGGAAGACACAGCAGACAATTGTTCTTGTTCTCACCATTTAAAAATGAAAAGTCTTTTCTTCTCTTGAGTCTTCCGTCTTGAAGCTGACCGCCAGCTGACACGCTTTCTCTTATTCTTTCTTCTTCGTTTCTGCTCCTGTTTTCATCCTGGCTTTGATCATGTAATGACGTGGCTGGTTGGGTTTGTGCTCTCTGTTGTTGTTTTTTTTGTTTGTTTTTTTCTTTGTAAGTTGCATCCCTGTGGCTGTTGGATCTGCTGCTGTTGTTGTTGTCATGCCAAATTTAAGCACCGTGCGTATCTGTTGCCACTTTCCAAGTTGGAAAGGGTAAGCGTGATCACCACCTCGTCCTAGCAATATGTCCACTAGGTGGCATTTAATCTCCACCTGGTCAACCAGTTTCCCTTTGAAAAAAAAAAAGAAAAGAAAAACTTGTGGCATATCGCGTTGCTACAGAACAGTGGGTTTTAATTGGAATGATAAAGTCGGCAGCACTTGATTGACAAGCACTAGCCTCAGTAGGTCTGACAATGAGCAGAAATTTTAATGTACCAAAAAATCACATATGGAAACAACGTCCTTTAATCCACAACTACAGTATTTAAAGCTTCTAATGGCATGAACACCTTTCTGGCTGCTAAGTCCCCACATGGTAGAAAGTAGATGCCAACATTAGAATCTTGTTTTTTCATTTTAACTCACTTTTACATTAAAACATGCAGGTTTTTTGTTTTGTTTGAGCTTTGCTCGTCTGCAGTTGCATGTGCTTGTAACACTTTGGTTATAAAAACCTCATCTTAGTTACAAACCACACTTGGACTCCTGGGAAATTAGCCACAAAAAGACTACACTGTGTCTCAAATTGTCCTAAACTTAATAAAAAGCCTCTCAGCCAAACACATATACTAGTTTCAAATGGTTGCTCTGTAGCTGATGGAGCAAGGCGCTAGTCAAATGCCTTTTTCTATAGTGTTAATCCTAGCCTCTGGATAGACACAGTCAATTTCCCATTTCCTGTCCCCAAAATGGCTAACAACAATAATGAAGTAGGATGTTTGGGTTTGTGCTGGTGCCTAAGCTTTATGTTTATGAATATGGATACATTATACATCAAATTGGTGGTTGTATCCCTATCTGTAGTGGCAAGATTGAATATCAGAACCAGCCCACAGCCAGAAGGCCATCAATAACATTACAGCTTATCATATTACATTATAAAAGCAGGCAGAGGCCTTATTATTAAACATAGAATAACAAAGAAGTAAATAAGGAAGGTTGGAAGGAAATATTGGAGCAAAACAAAGTGACTGTAAAGAATAAAAGGTGATCTTTCTTTATATTCATGTGGAAAACCGTTCCAGGAATTTGTGCCTGATTAGTATATCTGAGAAGAAATTTGACAACCCTTTGATTTCATACAGGACACAAGATCCTTTTACCTGTTTGGGTTTAATACAAGCATCCCTGGATTTTTTCCTAAACAAATCCTCTTCCCACTCTGTACAGATAATTCCTGCAGGATTCTTTAGGAGGCATGTTGGACATGCCATCTCACCAGTTTCCTGTCCTCTCTTTCACTCTCTTTTACATTAGTTAAACGGCATACTTAAATTTTCATTGATTATATTTCTGTTCTTGATTCCGGTGTCAGGTTTCCACAGCCAGACAATATGAGTGGGTTGTGAAGTTGGTTATGGCAACTTATAGATTTACTTTAGTTTGAAAGATGGTAATATGTAATTTCCCCATCAGAATACGGAGGAGAGGTGAGACAAGGGGGTATAAATGAGAAGCCAGCTGTCAACCTTCTGTCAGTCACTTATTGCTGTCTGTTTCACAGATAATTAACAATAATTAAAGTTGTTCTTTTTAAGGGAAAAAGCCTCTGTGTGCCCACTGCTGTAGCCTTCAGCCCTACACCGCAAGTGAAAAACTGCCATTTGCACCCAAGTAGGATGTCCACATTAATGTTGATTGGAGCCAATGAATATCTACGCCATTAAATGTTTTCCAAAGCATTGAAAAGCCTGATTTTCTTAGGTGTAGATGAGTTATTTGTTACCAGTTCAAGAAGTACTACAGGCAGACCACCGTCAGATAATGAATTTGCATTACTGTGTTAGGGTTTAAACAATATCTGTTTCCCAAATTCATGTCTTTATCTCATATGATTTTGCTTCATCTTATAAGATGTCTAAGAAACGAGGAGCAATCTTAAGTCTAGACTACTACTGGTTGTATATCATAGTGGTTTCTCTGGTGTGGAAGCAAAGTCTGGTGGTCCAGGATGGCTCGTCTCTGTGCTTTTTATTTGGCTTCTTAGTTTTCCTATCACTTTTGTAGCTTTGTCCTTCTTGTGATGAAATGGATTGTCATTAGTCTCCTACAGGCTCAGGCTAACTTTCGACCAATCAGCATTCAACCTGTGGATAGCAACATCAGAAGGGAACACACTGTTAACTTTCTGAAGGACACACACCAGTGATCATGCAAAATCCTTCACTTTAATACTGATACCTATGAGCCCTTTTTCTATATTATTAAACTTAAAGTACATAAATATAAACATATGAATTGTTCACTGTTGAACTGTTTGTTTTTAAGGTTTAAAACTTTAAAGGTTTTTTTATTTACTGATTCTTCTCTATTATGTTTTGTCTTTTCATAAATGTGAACCAAACTGAGTTTCTACTGTTGCTTTCATCCTTTTTTCGCTATTTTACTGGTTAAAACTCGTCATCCTGACATAACAGCTGCCAAACATTACCAATGTGCAGTCACTTTGATATATTAGATAACTTGTTTAGAACAATTGCTATTCTTTTTTGGTCATTACATAAAGTCTCTCTGTTTGTTGGCTGGCACCTAACACTCAGACAGAGCTGAGAAAGAAGTATTGTGAATGCTCAGTTCTTTCAGGCAGATTCAACAGTGATTTCTCTTCTCACTCCTATCCTCACTCTTTATCATTTTCTGTCTCTTTATTTCCCCTTTTGATTGTCTCTTTTCATCAGTCTCTCTTAAGGTGTATTCCCCTCTCCCTCTGGGCATCCCCATGGGCTCTCTCAAGCACACGCACACACAAACACACACTAACGGAGTGCATTAGGGTTGCTGTCATTTACAATACAATCCCATTGTCCCAGCCAAACAATAGCTACAAACAAACAATTAACATGGAAATGGAGAGATGTAGCTCATTAGCGGGCGCTGCTTGTTTTGTTAATAGATAAACGGGCGGCTTCAATAGGCCAGCCCTAAAACCCCTGCCTCAATATGGAGAAGCCTGATATACAGGAAACCACAGGGTGGGAAACGGTGACAGAGAAATGCAGCATCGCTCTCCCCTGGGTCGTATGAGGTTGTGTACGTCTGGGAGAAGGGTTGCAGGTTGAGAGTGTTTGTGTAAATGTTTGCTGTTGCCACAGAAGCTGAAATCGTGCAGATCTCTTTGTTTTGTTCAAGAAATTTTCTTCATCTGCCCAAACTAAAGTCTTAAGATAGTCTTGATAACTTTGTGCCATCTGCATTCAGAGCATCTTTATGTTTCCTTCTGATCTTTTATCTTGTATGTCTTATCACAACTTCATTCCACTGTCTTGTTTGCATCTTCCTGGTTACTGTATGTAGGTAGTGACCTGTACAGTGTGTGTTTGGTGGGGTCACCATCAGTTAAGTGCCTGTCAATAGACATCATTAAGGTTTTCCCGCTTGCTCTGTGAGTGTGTGTATGTGTCCTATCAGAAGGATCAGATTGAATCGACCTGAAAATGGCATTTCTGCCATTGCTCTGATGGTTACAGCTCAATACTGTATCTGTCTAGTGCCAAGATGAGGTGTGTGTTCTCGTGTGTGTGCTCTGAACTCCATAATGCGGGGAGATGTGTACATTTTACTTGTACAACTTTTTTACCACCTAATCTGCAGGAGTGGAGGCATCATGTGAAGATGATGTAATATCTCTCAGTATTGTGTGTATTCTTAAAATAGCCATAATGTAAAGGATTTGACAAAAACCTGTATGTTGTGACTTTAGAAAACATTTATGTTTATATTAAACTTAAACGTAATTCTAAGATATTTGGTTTTTTTTTGTCCCTCTGGGTCTTCATGAAATCTGTACCTGTGATGGCTGTTGCCATTATGATAGAAATGATTGCTTTTAATGAATTAATATAGTTTCTTTCATCATTATTCAGCCATTCCTTTGGAAGCATAATAATAATTCAGTAATACAAATACATTGTTCCAACATAAATAAGTCACACATCTGTGTGGTTTTTAGAATTTAGACTAAAATAGATGGTTATAATGATGACATAATGCCTGAAATACTGAAACATATTGGTTATGTATGTCCTAAAACACTGTTTGTCAAATTGCATCATCCGGTATGATCAGGTTTTGAACTGACACTCTCAAAGCTCTCACTGGTGGGCGAATAGATGACTTTGCAGATTTGGGTTTCTTCCCAGGCTCTTTAGGCTACATTTACACAGCAGGCAAAAGTGGCCCAAATCTGACTTTTTTGCCTGAATGTGACCCTTATCTGATTTCTTTTTCTTTTTTTTTTTCTGTGACAGTCTGAACAGCTCATATTAGACCCAGGCCTTTTTCAGTGTTTCTACATCTAATACATATCTAAAGTTTTTCAAACTGTCACATTTCATTGGACTTTTAAGTAACTGAATTGAGACGGACATCACAATTCTGCTCTGGAGGAGGCGAAACGTGGCAAGATCAAATGTAAACAATAGATGATACAATATATAATACTTTCTAATTCTGATTGCAGAAAAACTTAAAAACTGATATATATTACCTCCATAAACACATGTGTGACATCATGGCTTCTTCTGTGCATGTGGGTCACTTCAGGAAGGTCATCTTGTCACATTGGAGTCTGATTGCTATGATTAAAGTATTAATTGAACCACGCAAAGAGAAATTGTATGTCAACAAAATATCGGATTTAAGCATTCAGACTTGCAGTGTGAATGTAGACTTAAACCACCAGAACGTTTACAGCACTGCTGTTTGTTTTTTTTAACTTATTCAGTGGCTTTAATTTAAATCAATGGGACCTGAAATGAGATTGGTTAAATATAAGAATAAGAGCTTGTTATGATGAACCGTTGGTGGCAGGAAATCTCCACTGATGTGCCAGTAAGACATCAAAAGAAGGGGCACAAAAAGATGTCATTAAATGACCTCAGTTCTGTCACTGAGCTACATCAAGCGGTGTGGAAATTTGACACTTCTCTTGGATTTAACCAGCTGTTTCATGCAGACATTAATGCAATCATCTAAAATCATTTTAATCAAAACAGTCTTGCATCAGTTGTGACTGGCTTAGTACCTATTCCCTGAAGTTCTCTTGTTCGTGTGTGCAGGAGCGAGATGCAGAGCGGCGGAGACAACTCAGAGAGCGAGCCAGGCAGCTGATAGCTGAGGCTCGGTCCGGAGTCAAGATGTCCGACATGAGCCTGCTGGACGCAACTAGTTCTGAAAGAGGCAAAGGCAACAAGGCTGGAGTTGCTGGAGGTCAGGACACACATGCATACAAATCTGCAACAACAAACTACAAACATATGTCTTTATGAGCATTTACATTTAAACTTTATTTATACACATTAACAAACCATCAAAAGTTTTTAATAACTGGCTTTACAAGTAATATGCAACAACACTAATGCTTACAGCATTAACTATAATACAAAGGAAAATTCACTTTTAACATACACGTTCTTAAACAACACACAAACTCACATTTCCATTAGACTCTAAAGGGGTTCTGCCTAATCATCAGAGAAAAGCAAAATGCCATTTGACAACAGCCGCAAGTCTAAAAAAGCAGCAACCTCATCTTCAGAGGAGCAGTTCACTCTGTGACTCCTCTCGGTCTCGTTCACCCAGTAACTGTTAATCAGCACAACACATCGTAGAACCAAATGTTGCCCCTGTGCATTTCCCACTGCTTTCCATTTTCTTGAAATTGGGGTTATTATCGTAATGACCATTATTAGAGTTCGCCATCATTTGTTTCAGATTCCTCTACATTGCACCCCTCTTTTAGTTTTCTATTGAGGATTAGATGCAGTGCATGCAAATGAAAAGGAGGATGTAGGCAGGTGAGGAAGAACTAGAAAAGAGTGGTGAGAAGTCTTTTGATTTCAAGTGGGGTCAAAGATGGGGGGACTGTTTTCAAAGATAGTTAAGGCAAGATTAAGTGAATTTTAGAAGAATGATGTGTTCCCTTTAGATGAGAAAACAAAAGCAAAAACTAATAAAGCTTAAAGAGCAGAGAAGCTCATCTTCGTCACAACAGGACGAGGACTGGCAGGCCAAGGGAGGATCGCACTTGATTTCTTTGCTCTTTCAGCTTCTCTGAATTGGGCTAATTGTTGATCTCATTAAAAATGGAGTCGGAGGAAGGAAGAGAACGAGGGAGGAGGAGGTGAGGAGAAGAGAGAAATGCTGTGGGCTGTGGTACACAAGGCCTGCCGAGCAGAACGGCTAATCCTAGCCCCCACTCTCTCAATTTTTCTCCTGCTCTCCCCTCAGCACCATTCACAGTCCTTTAAATGCAGCTCGGGCTGCCCCCTCCAAGTGTCTGCCGCAAAGAAACTTTCCAAACTCCATCACCATGGCCTCCCCATTAATTAGGCCTCAGCCAGCCACGCAGGAATGGCGCTTGCTAGCACGCTCCACATCGCAGCTAGCAAATTAGAAAAGAAATATCAGGCAATACTGTTTTTTTACTTCCTCTCCTTCTCTCTTTGTTCTTGTTTTCTCTTCCCACTAAGTAATAAATAGCAGAGGAGGGAGCATGCAGTCTTTGACACTGTTTACTGATTGTTTTGTTTTAATCCATGGTCGGTTATCCATGCAGCTAGAGCTGCCCAGGTCTCCATTTGAGTTTCTTCTAACATGCTTTTTGTTTTGTTCCTAATGTGGAGACACTATTGTTTTTGTCGAACCCCTCAGGAGACTTAATGGAATATGTGCTTTCATGTTTTTAAAGGTTTTGTTTGCCTCCCCCTTTTTTATCTGGAGCAAGAAAGGCAGGCAACAGATCTTTGAAAGAAGGAAAATTAAACAGGTCTCTTTTTCACTTTTTTATGCCCCAACATAAAACCCACACAGACACAAAGTCCTGCCTTACTACACTGCTGGGTTTTACTGTTTTACTTCCATTAATTTATGTGATTTTATTTATTTCTTTTTCAGGGTTTATTAAAACCGTCGTTAAGTTTCTTAAGTTCCCATGAAAGAAAGAAATGTCAGTGATGACATGGACTTATATAAAAGCAGGTTAACAACTGAGATGGCGCTATGTTTACTGATGCATTGAGGGGTAGATGTGGACCGAGGGTGGAAGGCATGCTAATGGCGGATTGTGAGTTTTGAGATGTTTAAGAAAGGGATCATTCAGTTAGTGCTCTTACCACAGACTGCTGTGTATACAAACTAACAAAACTTTTTCTGTTCTTCTCTCATAAACTGCATTTTGACTTTGTTCCTCTAACATCTCTTTTTTTTCCTTCTGTCTTTACATCCTTCCTCCTCTTTTCTTAATTTTTCTACCACTCAATTTATTTTTATTGTTTTTCTTTTTTTACATCTACACCTACTTTTTATTGTTTTTATTTTCTTCTATCTCTCTCTCTAACTTTCCACCCACAGATGTTTTGGACAGGGTGAGAAGTCATGACGAAGATGATGTTGATGGCGAAAGGGGTGAGGATGAGGAAGAGGGTAGGGCTGAGGAACAGCACTTCCGATTTGGTGGTGGTGGTGGCGACGACAACAATGATAATGATTCTGTTGTTGCTGCCACATCTGCACCTCTGCTGGTTACTAACCTGCTGCCACTGGAGCCCCTTCCAACCACGTCCAGCAACCGGGAGCACCTGGAGCTTTCTAACCCTGGCCCTGATCTAACCTCTCTGGGTAAAATCACTGGCTGTTGTGGTGCTGCACGAGTCACTCTGCTAACTCATTTACCTTCCTGGAGCATCTTCCATGTGTTTCCCTTCACATTCATTAATCACTTTGTGTTTCTCAGTTTCTCTCTCTGTGGTCTCAGTTATACAAAAATGAATGCCATGTCATGTTCTAAATTTATTATAAAAAATATCTAATAAGACAAAGATTACACAGAACAAAGGTTTCAGATAGGCCTTTCACACTGGCAGAGAACTGTGCTTGTGTATGTTCCTAAACCTAATTTGAACCAGGTTGCACATTCAAATCGAACCTGAAAAGTTGGTTCAAACGGACAAAAAAATGAGTGCTTCCTCTATGTGACCTGCTTCGTTATATTCACCTGAACACCAGAGCACTGTATTACGTCTGTTTCAATCAAGTTAAAACAAAAAAGACCAATGCTGGCGGTCAATGTTCATACGAGTCCTGTATTAAACACTGCGTTTCATTAAAAATCACAAATTGCAGCTTAATTAGTCAGAAAGTGAAGAAGGGATACCATAACATTAAAAAAAGAATTGGACAAAAGTAGACCTGGACATGGTGTTACATGTCCACCTTTCTAGCTGCTAGACACCGCAGCAGCCACCACCGAAGAAGAAGCTGAGGGAGTATCGCTCGGTACATTGACTACAGACCAAGTTCAGACAACTGACGATATTTCTATTTTTGTAAAACCTTAATCCTGCTGCTTTGCAATGTTGCCTAGCAACTTTTTTTTTTATTTCAGCAGGATAGTTTTGTGTTTGTTCCTGTTGACATCCTAACACTTATAATCTTCACTTGTGCGTCTGCATATACTTTATTTTGGGAAAACGTAGGTTAAAATGGAGCCTGATAACTGAACCATCAACGTTCAGGACCAAATCTCAAAGATGCTTGTTTACTTCCGCAGAGTAATGGCCTCCCATTTGGTTAAACTGGTGTGAATGCGGGCTGGTTTTCCAGAAAGCACCAAGGTTCTGAGACTCCAGGATGGAGTCGGAGCCAGAACCAAACGGATGTCTGTCTGAAAGCTCTAAAAGTGAACTTATGAAATAATAATGAAGCAAACTAAAACTTAAAGGGTTCTTGAAGGTTTATTGTCTCTTTAGGACCATATCTTCTCTACACACTGCAGATGTATTTTATATGCGATGCAACCATCTGCTGAAGGTCTGTCATTTAGTCTAAACCAGTTTTTTACCATTTTGGACCCAAGCTGCATTCTCCTCCCATTCCTTGTCTTCAAAGCCGGAAATGTAAAAACTCAAAGTTTATGTTGAACATGAAGTCCAAAAGCTGAAAATTTGTAGGGTAGAAGCGCTGGTGAGGTGTGTAAAGATGCAAGCAGAGTGCCACCAGATCGTTTTACCTGTAGTGGAACTTTTTGTGGCTCTGTGTTTGACAGTTTTTCATCTCTGGACTCTAGTTTGTTCAGAAAAAGCATCATTGCATGGTATATTTTAGTCAGGATCATGCATCTGCCTGTTAATGTTCTAATAAATTTGAGAAGTTTGTTATCCTTTCCCCTTGCAATTTCATTAACCAAGGACTTGTCCATGCAACACACATTTATGAGTACCAGCAGTGTTTGCTGCATCTCATCTCCACACAGACCTTTGAAAATCCCATAAATGTGTAATGATTTTGAACTGGAGTAAATATAATATTGACAACCTCTGTACACCCCCTGTGGTCTTTTATGTCCTCCCTTGGGCTGGGAAACCACTGGTCTAAACTGCCCTTTCGCACTTATGGTCACTCAGCTAAGTGCATGTGCTTCATCTCTTCAGTAACCCTTGATCCACTTCTTCCTCTTCAAATACTGTCAGAGGCTTGGTACGCCAGATATTTCTATCTGGATTATTTCCAAAGAAACTTTTTAAACAGTAATTACTAAACTCTGGACAATTCTCCCCAGACATTAAAAAATAAATAAATAAATAAATATCTTCAGTAAAACATTTCCCCAAATCTTCAGAGGTAAAATAATTACTTTGTTTGCTAATTAATTTATTGTGTGTACTTCTTGAATTCCCCGTCGATGTGAGATAGGTGAGAGTACAGTGAGGGACCTAAAGAAACAAACATGAAAACAGACAAATGCTTCTTTTAGTTTAGCTTTGAAGTGTGTTATCTCGCTTTTTTGTAGTCTTGTATGTTTTTGTTGGTGGTCATTTTTATGTACTCTTAAATGGAAATCATCAGTTGTAAGAATATTTTACGAAAGCCTCTTAATACCAAAATTCAATCTGTTTGCATTTTTCCTCCTAAATGTTGAAGTTCAGTCACGAATTTCCAACAGTTTTCTGTTCTGCATGTGGGTGTACTCGTCTTTATGTGTTTGTGACAAAGTTCAAGAGTGTGTGTTTATGTTTGGTATCTTTTTACATACATCTTGCTGTGTCTGTGTGTGTATGTGTTGGTTCATGGCATGCAGGGAAGTGACACATGAAACGGTTGCCCTCCTGTTCTTTCATCTTCTTCAGTGCAGCGGCCTGGCCTGGCAGGGGAGCTGTGGTTACCAGTCCCTGGAAAATAGAGCTGTATGCAGCTGCTGGCAGGCACATAGAGGAAGAGATGGAAGGGTGGGGGTGGGGGAAACAAATTATGAATAGGTGGGGATATAAGAAAGAAGGAAGTTGGATTTGACAGTGAGAAGAGCAAAATTAGAGAGAATATTACCTGTTGTGTTGAGAGAAAACCAGTGAATGAACTTGTAGGTTTTATAAGCACCAAGTACTTCTTTCAGAAATCAGGACATCGACGTGTAAATGACTATAAACATGCTCTCTGTACGTCTTTGCCGCCGTCTTGCCCTCTGGTTACCATGGTGATGGTCCTAGTAAAGTACACTCAGAACCTCAGCAGTACTCTGAAGTACAAACGGAGCTTAAGGCTGCTCAGTCTGTCCAGATCACTATCGCGCTCACATCATTTATAGAAATGTAGTATTTATATGCTTCCTTCTCAGCGTGTCCACACATGAATGCAAACCAAGTCATCTGCCCTCATTCGGTTTTGGGACTTTATAAAGGTCTTAATCTGTTGTCTCTCTTCTTCTCCAGGTACAAACGGTAAGCATGTGGATCTGAAGCTGAAGAAGCTTGTGGAGGCCGGTCCGAGAGGAGTCATTTCCCCTTCCTCTCCTTCCTCCACCTCCTCCTCATCTTCACCCTCTGCCTTCTCCACCTCCCCAATCAGCCCTGCAGAACGGCTGGAGGTAAACACATACTCACCTAAATAAAAACACCTAACTGTGTATTTTTGCTTTTTTGTTCCATCTCTCTTTCCTTTCATCTTGCTTTTTTCATGTCACCTCTTTTTCTCAATGCACCATCAAAGGTTTAGTTCAATCAATCGGGTCCGATTGACTCGGGTTGTCAGCCAGCTGACCCTTTACAAACATCGGTCAGTTCAAGCACTTCATGTAAGACTATAGTTTATCCCTCTCATATCCATATTAGTCAGTCTAAAGCCATGACAAACACTCGTGCCATCACAATGCTCTACATAACACGTAGACATCCCTTCTATTGACCGTGACCTTTTCAGGCAGTTTTGTGTGCGGTGGGAGGGGGGTGAAGGGAAGGGAGTTGTTACGGCTGCTTCTGTCTAAAGCTTCTGATGTGAATATTGAGTCAACAAGGCAGTCAGCCAGTCTGAACATCTGTTTAATTGATTTTGAATGTCAAGTATAAGAAGGTGTGTGTGTGTTTTTGTGGCCGTCAGTACAAGCTAAACTCTCAGTGCGTATGGCCATGCAGGGTGTCTTTGATCAGTGATTCACATAAACACCCTCTTGTGTTCAAAGCCTAAAAGGCTTAGTACTTTATGGCCAGAGGAGAGCGTAAGTGTGCATGTTACACTTAGCATTTAGTTGACACCTAAAAACACTTCACCCAAAGAAGACAAATATTTAACTGGAGATTATCGCTGTCGTGTTTTTATTTACACCAGAGCTAATACTTATGGTTAGCTGATGTTAGTGATGCAGGTCTTCATGTGTTATACAAATCATTAAGAATTTCTATGTCCTCCAGTTGTTCTCAGCTCAACTGAGGAGTACAAGGTGAAGTGTGAAACTTAATTTCTCATCTGTGTAAGCATCAAACCCTCTATCAGACTGAAATAACTCATTTCTCCTGAGACATTTTTTATTTATTTTGTTATTTTTATAGTGTTTTTCCAGAAGCAACGGTGACCAGAATTGGTCTTTAGCTTGATTGGTTTAAACCACGGAATAGTTTCCATGTACTCGTGTTATCACAGCCACACACATTAGCATGACCTGAGATTTAATCACTGTAAATTTTAAACCTTTAATGTTATCACTAGGAAAAAAGCATTGGAAAACTTTTTCTTTGCATTTTTTCATTCCTTGGGACAAAAAGAAGGAGGATCTTTTTTTTGTTGTTGTTGTTTTGTTTTTTTTCTTTACAAAATGGTTGAGATAACAGCTCATAATATAATAACAGTAGTTAAAAATCAGAACTTAATATTTTAATTACTTAGTGCTTTTTAGTTTTTTAAACTGTTTTAAGTCTTTAATTTGTTTGTATTTTAATCTTTTAATTGAATTTGACATTATCAGGCAGTTAAAGGGATAAGAAGACAGGAAAACTCCACTTTATTTGAGGTTTTTTCTGTTTTCTGTAGGGCTGCACGGTGGTAACAGCAAGAAGGTCGCTGGTTCGAGCCTCAGCTGGGGGAAGGTTCGAACCGTGGCCCTTCTGTGTTCGTACGTGTATGCGTGGATTCTCTCTGGGTTTTACGGCTTCCTCCCACCATCCAAAGACATGTTAGGTTAATTGGTCACTCAAAATTCTCTCTAGGAGTGAGTGTGAGCATGAATGGTTGTTTGTCTCTCTGTGTTGGGCCTGCGATGGAGTGGCGACCTGTCCAGGGTGCACCGTGCCTCTCACCTGTAAATTGCTGGGATAGGCTCTAGCTTAATTGCTAGCTTAACGAGGCGGGACAGAAAGTGAATGAATGAGTTTTTAAATTTGCCGATCAGAGAGGAAATGCTGCAGAGCAGAGTTATGTCCCAGAACCTGAAGTGCACCCGCTTCATGTTATTCACAGATTCAAACAACCTGTATCAAGACAAGCAGCAGCTCTTTCCAGCTTCTAGTAAGGCTCATTTTCAGACCTGATATTAACTGTGTTGTGTTGTCTGATCACAAGTGGATGCCCTCAGGTTGCATTGAGGATTTATTCAGATACTTTTTACATTACAAAATGCATACAGTCCTTGATTGTGCTTCAGACAGAGGTGCAGAGATTTTCTCTTGCAGAGATTGTAAATAATTCACCTTTAAATTTTGACTCAGGTGACTGATTGTATTTTTGTTTTCCAGAAACATTAGTAGATGTTCTGATGTCTGCTCTGCTGACAACTGAGTGTGACAAATGCTACAATTTATATTTAATTAAGCAAGTAACTTGGATCTGATCACAAGTGGTCACTCGGGACACTTTCTAGGTATGAGCAGACATGCTCAGAGCTGTCCAGTTGTGAATGAATCACCAAGGAAGCGTGAAGATACCACTTCGGAACAAGGCCCAGGTCTTACAGCAAGCTACACTTTTATTAAAGTTTTACCAGTCAAACTAAAAAAAATTGGATACATTAAGTGCATCCATAGCTTTATTGATGTGTGCAAATGACCTCTGCCATCATTGAGATTGATATGAGTTGGGAAGTTGCAATAAGTGTATATAAAACAAAGATTACAAAAACAACATTGTACTACTTTAACGCCTTTACAACTTCTTGATTTGTTGTATAAAATTACATTTCTGTGCTTTAAGGGAAAGATAAACTGTCCTATTCCTGGAAAACTGGGTTTCCCACATTTGTTTTTAGCGGGTGAAACGACCTGCAGTAGCATCACACTTTCTCACACACACACTCCTTTTCATTAGTGACTGTGTATATGCGCAGCCTCGGTAGTGCACGATAAGGGCTTGCGACGCTCAGCAGACTGCAGCATTAGTCACGCAGCCCCTTGCATGCACCACAAGCACTGAATGACCACTTCTGCAGCCTACCACAGAGATGATGGCAGCAAAAAGACATACAGAGGGACAGTTAAAGAAAGTAAGAAGGTGGGAGGGGGGGCAGCCCAGTATCTGCTTGTCCTAAAACAGAAAACGGAGACAGACAGTGAGCCAATTATACAGGTGTCCTATGTGTGTGTCTCACACTGATTAAGATGGAGAGATTAAAGATAGTTGATTTTCAAGATAAGGTTTGGTGTTTGGTTGAAATGCAGCAGCTGAACCTTCAAATGGCAAATATGTCATAATTGGGAAGACAGCATCTGGGCCGTAATCAGTCCCCTCAGGAATTTACTCTTTTTGCCAAATAAAGCATTCTCTGCAGATAGTGCAAAGGCTTGCAGTTTTAACAAGTCACTACAGCAGAAATATCTTTTAAAAATCCTCGTGAAAATGTGACAAGGACGGCAGCATTAATCCAATAAATCCGTTGACATCCAATTATGTTTGATTGTTTAACTTTTCTTTAAGCAAACATGTGAATTATTCATTACGTCAGCCACTGGATGGCCCCTGCCTGTTCTGCCAGAGAAGAGCACTTTTCTTAGTTTTCTACTTAGTATGACTTAAGTTAACCTCATTTTATATGTCATCTTAAAAGTGTTAGATACCTTAATTTAATCAAGATGATGATTGAGTTTAAATGTTGACTGAAATACCAAATTCACCATAAGCTACTGTGCAAAGTTTACATCTAATTTGCAGTGAAGAAAGAAAACAGTTCAATGAATTTGGAGGTTTAATGATGATTTTTGTTTTTATGGAAGATGTATACGTTAAAGTGTAGGACAGCAGAATACCTTTACTGCATAAATAAACTACCTGATACTGTTTCACAGTTTAACCCCATGAAGGTCTTGTGGTCTACTGGCAGGTTTATGAAAAGTTCTGTGTACAAGTTGCAGATGCAACATACTCAGGTTGAGCTAAGATTCGAGTGATGTGAAGCATTTTACCATATAATGACCCCAGCAGCTATATTCAATGCAAATGATGATTAAAATAAAAATTACACCTTATACAACCTTCTGATAATCCACTGTTCAAAAATGGTCACAAGGGTCCTGACGGTCCTCTGTACATTGTAAAATTTAATAACATAGTTTCTTTAATAATTTCCCTGATTACTGCGGCTTTATTGTCAGTGAGCTGAAAGCTGTTTTTAATCTTTCACCTGTCCAGGATGTTAACACTCCTGAAACAGTGATTTCAGAATCTTGTTATCTTTCTTAACTTTTGATTGATATCTCATTTAAGACTATAGGAACTTTCACATTGTGTTCGCAAGCTACAACAAGCGATGAGTGTCTGTGTGAGTCCAGGTCCTCCTCCTGCTGTATGTACACTGAGCCAGCAGTAAATGAGCTTGAGGTCTGCTGCATCAAAAAGCCATTAAATTCTGAAAGTGAGGACATATGGCTTAAATGTCAAGCAAAACAGTAAGTTTCCATTTGTCCAGTGTCCACTCAAAGTTTTAAGTAGTAGAGACTTCTCATGACGATAACGAGTCTTGGTACGGAATATAAAATACAGCAACATTTCTGTGGACAGTTTCTATCATCAAAGAATTATAGGGACCAAAATCTAAGAATGGGGATTGGTTAAGATATGCAAGTGTTTCTGCTTTCTCTTTGTGTGTGTGTGTGTGTGTGTGTGCATGCATGTACCAACTAACATTAGTGCTTTCTCACATCCCCATTCTGATTTAAAATGTTTTAATTGGACTTTTGTATAAAAGCCTAAAGCACTTCATGAATAAATTTGCCTCAATTTGACTTGACACAAGGTTTTAAGTGGCTGGTCGAAGCTGACAGACTAATAAACAAAAAGTGAGAACAGGCTAATTGCTGACTTTGTTTGTGAAAGTCAATAATCTGAAGCCATTCTAACAACTCCCCGTCTACACCCTGTTTCCCACCCGCCCACGCTGTCTCTATTAGCCGTCCCCGCTCTGCACACACCGCTTGACTATCTCCCTTCGTCTCAAGCGGTGGAACATGTTTGCCCTAATTGTCGACTTTATTACACGTTTCGCCGTCTTATTAATGTTGCCACTACGTCAGTCTAAACTGAAGTCGGTTTCTTTTCCACTCGGCTTGGCATATTTGGAGACTCGGTAATAAAGCATCTCTGCGTACGGCTTGTGATAGAGGAGAGAAGCAAGCGTGCAGCTTTTTAACACGTGTTCACTTTGAAAACAATAGTGTTTTTTTGCATTTTGCATAATCTGAATATATTTTCTGGCTCGAGGTTTTGTTGAAAGTCAAGTTAATTGCCTCCTTTTTGTCTCTCTCATGAGTAAGGGAGACAATGAATGAGGGTTTGTGTGTGTGTGCGCGTTTTCAGGGAGGTTCATGCAAACAAACCACAATGTGGCTTACATATCAACTTCTACCAGATTTATCTTTGTTTGTGTGTGTGTGGGTGTGTGTGTGTGTGTGTGCGCGTGCGTGTGTTTTGGTTGCAATAATCACATGGGAGCTTTGAAATCCTGAAGCAGCTGTCTAAGAAGAAGTTGGGAGCAGATCTAAGTAGCATGTCGAATCTGACAGCATATAGGAGAAGAGAAGCAACTCATTTATATTCAATTATATGAAGTTTAAGTAGCTGATGTGTGTTTTCTTTTTTTCGTTTTTTTCCTTTTTGTTTTGTACATTTAAATATCAAAACCCATCAGGTATACATGGAAATCAAAATTTAAATTACAGAAAAAGCTTTACAGGCTATTAAAACCATATTTTTGCTAATAAGTCATGAATGCCACACCAGAAAAACCTGAACTTTACAACCTTTGCCCTTCCTTTCTGCATCTGTCAGAATAATGCTGAGGAGTTGCGAGCTGAACGCCTGCGCAGAGCCACAGAGAAGCTGCGGAGCCCAGTAGTCTTCAACAAGGACTCTGCAGTCAGAAAAACTCAGCTCAAGTCCTTCAGTCAGTATGTTGAGAGCAGACCAGGTGTGTGACAACACAACACACAATGCATGCAATGTTTACAAAGGGAGGCATGTTTGCACACACCAACGTTTAACTCACATTTAATTCACTCTGAGTTACTGTTTTTAGTTTTGAGGGGCAGTGACTCTTTTATGTAGTTGATTTCTGTCCTTTATCACATAACAAAATTAGTCGGAACAGTTCATTCAGTAATTAGGCAAGATTAACTGGACTTAGTAAATAAGTCAAAGTTTTAAATAAAGAAAGTTCAGTTTTCATACATCATTCCCTTATAAAACTCAGCCTTGTGGGAAAAATAATTAATTTGGTTCCTTAAAGACTCCAGTATCATTATATAAAAACAAATAAGAAGGCTAACTATTCTGAGGACTTCTCTGGAGCCCCAAAACTAACTGTGGAAATAAAACTGTTACACAAGCTTCTCTACATAATAAACAACATGGTACATCCTCTACACAACATACAGAACGTCGTCAGTCAGAGGCTTCTTCAGCTCTGCTTCAGCAAAGACTGAAACTGGTCGTCGTTCTGTGTTTATTTGAGAAGTCATGATGGAGCTTTCTTTCACTGTAAAGGTTTCACAGTTAGATGAGCTAAGCAAATGGAAAAGAACTGGTTATCAATGTTGCCTGAACACAACTACAGCTTGTTTCAGACAGGAGCCTAAAAAAACAGGAGCCGAAGACATTAACAATCTACGGCTTCATGAGACAACAGACAAACAGATTTAACCAATTTTTTTTATATTAAATTTCGTCCACCACACTTGGGCTGAATGCCAAATGAAATTTCTTCATTTCAACTGTTAATCTTTCATTTCATCTTTTCAGAGGTAAAGCGACAAAAGTCTGTACCTGAAGATCTAAAGAAGGTGGAGGAGGACAGAGGTTCACCAACAGACGTCTACATTCACAGACCATTTGAAGAAGAGGTTTGTCCTTTTCAGTTGTTTAGATTTTTTATGCTAACCTCAAGAAAAATCCGATCACACTCACTCAAATCATGTAGATGGGCAGGAAAGTATATGCAGACTGTTGTTCTAAACACTGTCCATGGAAACATCCTAAAGTTCTGGTAGAAATCGACCCTCGCTGTGCATGCCTGTTAAATCAGCATCAACAAGCATCAACGTAATGAAATCCTGCACTTACGTTACAGCTTGTATCTTTTACTCAGTGAATTTTATTTGGAAATTAACAGAACCAAAACAGAACTAGTTGGTAGGGATATAAATACATTGTTTGAGACTTTAACGTAATTTAAAATTATTAACCCTCTGATGCCTGAATTTTCAAGAAACAGTGCCACATTTTTGCAATATTTTCCTTCTATAGACGTGTATAGTGATACTTTTATAAGTTAATATTCTTATTTTACTTTTTGTTGTCTGTTCTTAACTATTTCATAGAGATCTATAAAATTTCTTTATAATTAATATTATTAATTTATATCATATCATTTAAAAAATAGCTGTTTAATTTTTCTTTCACATTTATCTCTAAGACAACTTGGTAACTGCAATATATGGATGTATATGATTATTTATTCTAGAGTGCGGGGAGATGAATTGGATGGCTCAATAAATATTTGAAATATTTGTGATGTTTGTTTTATCAGAAATCACCATTTCTTCTTCTGCTGTTCCCAGAAAGTCAGACAATTCTGCAGATGACAAAATGATTTATTCTATTCAAATGTAATGAATGGTACTGTGGCTCTGCGTCATAATTGCAATATCTAAGCAGTACAGGTCTGATGAGAATGGGAACCAACTGAAGAAATTTTCCACATGTAAATATGAATAATGATTCTGTGTTTTGGGGAAAAAAGA
This sequence comes from Rhadinocentrus ornatus, assembly GCA_037177495.1. Taxonomy (NCBI): domain Eukaryota; kingdom Metazoa; phylum Chordata; class Actinopteri; order Atheriniformes; family Melanotaeniidae; genus Rhadinocentrus; species Rhadinocentrus ornatus. The sequence continues at coordinate 25,102,411 of JBAMHW010000018.1, read as the reverse complement.
TGAGTCAGAGTGTGGACTTTGAGGTACGAGTCACAAATATTAAGAGGAAAGTTGGTGTTGAAGAAATGTGGAGGGAGGGTGTGACTCTTAACTGCTCCTCTGTGGACTCTTTAATTTCCTGTGAATCAGTTTTAAGTCTCTTGTCTCATCTTTGTGGGCATTAAAAATCGCCTCGTCCACCTCTGACCCTCACCTCCTCTCTACTGTCCTCTCTTTGCCACAGTGACATCACAGTATTGATCTAACAGACTCGCACGTTAATTATAACAGCGGTAGATATGAGCTGCTTTGCCATTTTGGTGTGTGTGTGTGTGTCTTTGCACTTTACATCCTTCAAGTGTACACACACTTCACATTGTCTTTCCAGACTGCACCGCATACAAAGAGTGTGTTTATAAGAACACTATTATTTCTGAGTGAGTGTTTGAGTGTGTGTGCCACTGGAGACCATGAGGTGAATCTCTTTTCCCAAGCAGTCCTCTCCCACCCTCGACCCGCCACCCCAGTCCTATCCACACGCACACACACTCACACACACAAAAAAACCCTCCTCCCAGTGCCTGGGCCCCAGGGTTAATGGGTGTTCAACCTTTCCATTATCCCGATCAGCCAAGAATTACCTGCTGAATGATGTTTGCATTAATATAATATATATGGTAATTTCCCTCCTCTTAATTACGGCTGGGCCGAGCGCGGCAAGGGGAGTGGGCTGATCATGTGTAAAATTGATTTGCCAAGGAAAAATATGGTGATAGAGTGAGAGCGCGCAAGGAGGAGGGAGGGAGGCGTGCACACACACTAACAAACGAGCACAAATCACACATGCATTGAGCCACACAGATGCACACTCTTACATGCTGGAAAGGGTACAGGAAAAAGTGCTGGCCTGGGAGGAATAGAGGGGGAGGGAAAAAACTTTCTCTCCTGCTCACTAGCCCTCCTTCCCATTAAGAAAAAGGAAGTGCATCAGCAGTAAAATAGAGATATTTTTTTTTCTTGGATGCATCTTCAGTAGTAAATTTGAATAAACATTTTCCTCAGTCAGAGGAGTCTCTCTGAAGAATAGCAAACAGCCAGGAGACAGAGGTGAAGAGGGGTCAGAAATGGAGTGTGCATTAAGTGCCTATGGTTACAGAGTAATAGGTTGTGTGTGCGTGTTTGTGTGTATGTCCAGCTAGTTGTGTGTAGTGAAAGCTGAGGGTGTGAATGGGAGGTTGGAATAAAGACTCTCCTGACATGGCAGTGTGTATGTGATTAGACAACACAGCAAAAAATACTTCTTAAAAACAAATCTTTACAAATAAACATGAGGATGGACGACAAAGAGCAGCTATAAGCTGGCAGTGGCTTCATGTTTTTAAAAGAAGTTAACTTTTCTTAACTGATTTGATTTCAGGTAGAATGAAGTAACATAGATTAAGTTCAAACAACATTTCTTTATTTTAACAGATACAAACTGCACTGGGACACTTAATGAACACGTAAGGGATCCCCATGTTGCCTAGTCATCAGGGGAAACTGAAAATGCCAGCATGTTATTGTTGTGAGGCTCCTACAACTCCACATATTAATGCTACAACTAGATACTGCTGTTAATGCTGATACTGGTAAATCCATGATTAGTCCACTGGGATAACAGCATCCTGAACCATTTCACACAGCTGCAATCAGAGGGGGGTGTATATTCCAAGATTTGAACTTGTAACAAAGTTTGTTGAGAATATGTACTCACTGAACTAAATAGCTAGGCTATTTATTAAATAATCAGTAAATTTAATGAGCTCACAAACAACATATTCAACGGACTTTGGGAATTTGTATCCTGCTCTATAAAACACTCCCTGTCCAAAAAGGTCACCACCTAAGCAAATAGATAATTATTGGATGATTACTACTTGTATGATTATGTTTCAGTGATGCAGCGAGTAGCTATTCATTTCTTTAACAACCACATTGGAATCTTTCTATGGTCGTGAGAAAAGATGTTTCAGATGGGTCAGATTTTTGGCATTAAGAAAAGAAAACATCTTAGGCAGGGCTGTCCAAGTCCAGTCCTCCAGATTTCTATCCTGCAACTTTTAGATGCATCCCTTCTCCAACACACCTGAATTAAATGGCTAAATTCCCTCATCTGCATGTCATTCAGCTTTGCAGAGGCATGGTGATTTGATTAAAGGACCATTCATTTGTTTCAGGTGTGAATGAATGCTTCTAAAATGTGCAGGATAGGGCTGGACTTGGGCACTCCTGATCTAAGTCAATGCTCAAACTTTGCATGCCTGACTGGTTGGTTGAAATGAATCTTTGGTTGAATATCCCTGCACGTTTACAGTACATTGATCTAGTTATTTCTAGTCGTGCTGCTCTTTGTTGTTATATACATTATAGAGAAAGATGCAAAGTGGTTTTGAAGTAGTTAGAAAGGAGTCGAATCTCCCAGCTCAGAGGAAACAAGAGGCAGCAACAGTTGCTTCTGGTTTCTTCTTAATCTGTTTTTTGTTTTATAAATGTGAGATTTATAAGCTTGGCAGATGTGTTTATACATTTTAAAAACATTTTTCCTCATCCTCTGTTATATTTATTTATTTTGTTTCTGTTCCCATCCTTGTTCTTTCTCTTTTTGTCCTTCATCACCTTTTTACCTGATTTATTTTGTATGTCCCTCTTCTCCCTCATTTTGTTTCTTCCCTCTTCCCTCCTGCCTCTGTTTAATGCTATATCTCGCGCTACTCCTCCTTTTCTGTCATAACTATTCTCTCTCTTTCCGCCTTTCTTGCCCTCGCTCTCTCTCGGTTGACAGAAGGCGTTCAAAGACACCAGTCAGTATGTGGTTGGGGAGCTGTCTGCGCTGGAGAGCGAGCAGAGGCACATAGACGCCCGAGCAGCTCGCGTGGAGAAGAGGCTGCGCTATCTCATGGACACAGGTACCCCAAGCCCAATTACACTGGAAAAACTGTTTTGGCAAATTGAGCATACGCACACACGCACACATCCATGTACACTCGGGGAGTTTGTATGTGAGAGAGAATCTTTGAAGCCCCCTCCTCTTCCTCATCCCTCCCTCTTGGTTGAATGTTGCGCGACGTAGCGCTGGGTGGATATGAAAGGAGGGACTGGGGGGGGGTAAGGGAGGAGGAGGTGGAGAAGGGAGGGTAGGGGTGGGTGGGGACGGAAAGAGGGGGAGTGTGTCTCGGGGATGGGAGAAGAAGGGAGACCTCTCTGGGCTGGGGTGATAAGGGAGCCCTTCATGGGGGAAACGATAACTGGGTGCGATAGCGGAGCCCAGCCGAAGTCTCTGCTGCAGCCGTTTGCCAGCCGCGGCCCCAGCCAGCCAGCCAGCCAGCATCCACACTATTGAACAGCGCGCTCAGCCATGCACGGCTACACACACACATACGCATACACTCCCCTTTCCCCTAGTACATATCTGGCCTTCATTGATATGCTGTATAAGGAAAGACGGGGGTGAGTTAAAGGGAGGAAAGAGGGAGAGGCAAAGACATGGCAAAGAAAAAAAATACATGAGGCAACACAACATGAGCACTGACACAGTTAACAAATCCACAACAGACACACAAACGCTTACACACCCATGCATACAAAGTGCAATTTGGTTTGGCGCACAGAGTCGGATTCGGAAGGTTTTTATTTAAGATTTGGCTGGGGGTAAAGCCTTGTTAAGACATGAGACACTGTGCCGAGCCAAAAGAGGGGCCTTGGCTCTGTTAAGTCCCTAACTGAAATTGGAGAATAGCTTCCTATTTGTGATACTAAACCGCCCCATTCCTCACCACAGAATGCTGCAGGGGACAAAAAGCTGGTAAAATGTTTTGAAAGTGTAGGTACAGTACCTGTAATGTGGATGAGTAATTTAGTGGCGGCTCTCATGCTGTTCTTGATATATCAGTGCTTAATGTGTTGGATTAACCCCCTAAAACCCTGTTAAAAAAAAAAAATCAGCACAGAGGAAGGGGTTTTCATAAATAGAAACTGGGGCATTGGCATTTGTGCTCACCTTCCCATTCCATTTGGGTGCTGATAACGAGGCTATCTCATTGCTATTTGTTGTGTTTGCTCTCCTCTTTTTCGCCTCCCTCCCTGCCTCTGTGCCCTCTCCCCCTGTCAGAGCACATGCCATTGTGTCAATCTGAAGGGCTGTTTTTCCTTCTTCTTCTTCACCCACTGTTAAAGCAGCCACTAGCCAGCAAGACCTCAGATTATTTACTTTCAAACATCTCCAACCATAAAGTTATCTTTTTATATAGATAGATAAATATACACACACACCTGCATTCCCCTGCTGAAAATATGATTCCCTAGAAAAGGAGGTGAGCTACTACAGGAAGGTGAGGAGAAATAGCAAAAGGATATCGCATCCAGAGATTCACATCGGTTGCTTTTTACCGCTTTATGTTACAGTGAGCTACACTTATATATGTGCTCTAGAAACTAGTTCATATATAATTTACAATGTTCAAAGTGTTTAGGTGTGAGTCATTGCAGCAAAAGTTTTCACATGATGTCGAGCACCCTGCTCACTTTCCGAAAGTGCATTTCTGTCTCTATATCACATTTCGCCGTACTTATCCCGAAGACCCATCCAACAGGTTATAGATTGGACCTGCAGGCCACCGTCTGCAGGCATCAAAGCGAGATGCACCAGTGACAGGTGGTTACTAAAGCAAACTTTATCACCTCAGAAACTGAGGTCAGCTGTCTATATGCTGTCTTAGATTATAGATATTCTTCAATGTGTACTGAAAGTGTGATTGAAGCCGTTGCTGATTGCCTGTAAGCTAAATATCAGCTATTGATTCATCATGTCTGACTGAAGCCTCACCTTTTCTTGGGGACATACTAACAAAGTACCTTTTTGGAAATATCCAGCACTGGTTTATATGTGCTTGTATGAAATGTTTTGCTCAGATCTCAAAAGTTTTTAATACAAAATCACCTTTTTTATGAAGAATTAACATCATTAAGGTTAAAATTCAAGAGAAATAATCAGTGCTGTATGAAAGCTTATTGTTGCACTTTAATACAGTTCTTTGGTATATGCCATGTGTGTGCATCAGCTGCCACACTGTGTCCAAGTGTCTCTGCTTAAACTAACCCAAAACTTGACTACACATATCGTCTCATCTTCTTAATTATAAATACCCCAGCTAATAGTCGAAAAGGTTTTTGAACATATCTACTGTATGTCTTTTCCCCTGAATAAGGAGGCCTGATGCTTACAGAAGCAACAAGTCTACTGCTTCTCTGAGTGGAGCTTTCATTGCCTTTACCACCTTTTTACTATAAATAACAGCTCAAAGAAAAACCTCTCATCCGCTCTGCTGTCAGCTTTAATTCCAACATTTCAAACCAAGTTAACACTGTGAGGCAACAAACATGTCCTGACATGAGCAAATAGCTGAGCTGTTGTTAGGACCATTTAGGAAAGGAATATATTTTGTTACCATCTTTTACATTGTTCTAACAAAAGATTAGATCATAAGAAACTCCTGTTGTAAACTCTATGTTTACAGCATAAAGACAATAACTTTAAATAATAAGCAGGACGTCACAAAGATGATGAAGAGATGAAATCACAGTTTCTGATCATGAGCTGAGAGATTTACAGACTTCTACCTACATTCATTAGAGGTTAGTAGTGTTTTTTAAGAACATGCTTTTGTCTTAGCAGCGTGAATGTGCAGAGTAATCGTTGCAGTGCATACGATCATGTGATTCCGACCTCTCGAGGTGGGTTTAGGTGAGCTCAGTGTGCAGTGTTGTTGTGGTAGCACACAGCACTGCAGGGCTGATGGGCAGATGTGAACACCAGACCGACTGACCCATGAATGATTGTTCATCTCTCTGCTCCAGCAGCAGAAAGCCTGGGAAGATCCACTGTGCTCTGCTGCTCCACAATGCGCCTTTTCTTTGATATCACATGCTTTTGCTTTGTCATTCACTCTTCCATTTAGTTTTTTCCCTTTTTTCTCAATTCAAAGAGTTAGTTCTTATGTATCATGTGTGGTGTGTGCCACAAGGAATTAAGTCTTTAATAAATCTTGTTGTTTAAATCCCATCACCTTTTCCAGTAACCTGTTTTTCCATTCTGTTTTCCATTCTGTTTTCTTTTATTGCTTTGCCCCCCAAATCTCTTCCTCCTTTACCACACATCCCCATCTCCTCCTCCCCCCTTTTCTCTGCCCTGGTTTGGGCACAGTGCTGCTTTCTGCAACAATTTCTATTACGCAGCGGCCCTCCCCAGATGAGTCCAAAGTAATTGGGGTAGTTAATTTATTTACTCAGAGGCAGTTCACAGCACATTAAATAATAGAGATAATTGAACAAGAATTGTCAAGTGTCTTCTGATATCAGACACATTACAGGAGGGAGTGTGCATAAAACTCCATTTCTATGCCCCCATTGTTTATGGTAATTAAGTACACAGATTTATTCCTTGGTTGCCTTCCAAGCTTATGGCAAGCGCCATTGTTGTCTTCTATTAATATGTAATCAGTAAATAGTTTAATTTTCTAATCTGCGGTTGGAGAATTCACTTTCTAACAACTCTTAATTACTGCTGGGCTCTAATGAGTCTCGCCATGCCTCTGCAGCCAGCCAATCAGAGGCCAGGACTGGGTCGGGGGGGAATTTGAATTCCAGTGGCGCACCCCCTTGACTAATGAACTTGTTATTCTTGCACCACTGGGAGCACTGTCCTTCACACATGCAACATTTAAATAACATTTCACCTCCTTCAGTAACCCGAATATTTGTTTGTTCATATGAGAAGAAGTTAGTTTATTGGAACTGAATCAGTGTTTTCATCACATACGTGATTAATATTGACAATATTCTTGCTTTGTAGCATTGCAGCTGCAGAATACAATGCTTTAACTTTGTGGTGTTATTGCATTTAGTTTTGTTTTAAGATGCTGCTCTTGATTAGTGTGGATGCTTGTAAAGCCTCTGACCTTGGCTTTGTTATTTTCTAAAGGTGTCGTTACTCAGAAAAAACATATCAAACACTCGCTTTGCTTTAGGTATGAAAACATATTCAAATGCGTCTTGTAGCCTTTGCAGAAAATCCCCTGGCTCCTGTTTAATATATCTCTGCCACCCCCTGCCCGGCCCCTGCACCTATTTACACACACCTCCAATTTCAAATGGCTATATAACCTGCAACAATAGATGCAATTATCCAAATAATGCCACTTAGCTGCACTGCAAAGCCCTTCACCTACTGTGCATTTGATAAGAGATAAACAAGCAGAGAGAGAAGAGAATGAATTTTAGCTCTCCCAGATTAACATATGTTTAAAAACTGCACTCAAAGCCGATAAGACTGGCAGTTTTTTTTATTTATATATATGGGAAACGGTCCTTTTAATCGGCCTTTATGTCTGCAAGTCAACAAGAGAAAAAATGGCTCAAGGAAGAATCAAGCAACAGCTTAGCGTACCTTAAACATGCAGCCTATCTCATTGAGAATCTCAGAAACACCGAGCGAACTGTCAATGGCTTCAGGTTGGAGAGGGTCCTTTTGACTTTGTTATTGTGGAAAGAAATGATGGATTGAATCTCAACCTTTGACTCCAAATCTCATGAAAAGTGTCCTTTTTATTTCTATATCACATATATATACAGGACTGTCTCAGAAAATTAGAATATTGTGATAAAGTTCTTTATTTCCTGTAATGCAATTAAAAAAC
>JBAMHW010000018.1:25052328-25093300 GCA_037177495.1 Rhadinocentrus ornatus | reverse complement strand
TAGCAGCACAATTTCTTTCAACTTTGCACAAGTGACTGCTGCAGAGCTTCTGCCTCCACCCCCCACCTCACTTGAGTCCAGCACAGTGACACCACCCTTACTCCCAGATGTGCACTGCTTCTTCTTTTTTTCTCTCCCTCTCTTTCTACTTTTCTCTACCTCGGTTTCAGCCTTTCATACATTCTTTAAGAGTGGGGATGAAAGGGGGATTTTTAGGAAGATTAGGGAATGGGATCCTCTAGGCATTGTCTGAGTATCTTCAGATAAAACGAGCAGGGTGGATGGAGTCAACGGGAGGGAGGGAGTTTGTTAGAATAGATGGGGAGGGGGGTTGTAGCTTTAGTTTGATTATTTGTAAAGTAGGATGTGCCTTATTTTTCTGTTTTGCTGTCTTTATGTTTGTTGTCGTTGTCTTTTTCTTTTGTTATTCTTATTTGTTGTTGCTCTTTTAAAACATTTTCAAACTATCTTAAAGCCTGTTTAAGTTTCATTCACTGGGCCAGGCGCTCCTTTCCACGGCCTGCTAGCGATAGTACCGATTACCCATCAGCCAAGAGCTGAGTAAATGGGAACGGAGAGTAGAGGAGGATGGGGGGGGGGGGGTTTGGAGAAAATTGGGAAGTGGACAATGGCCGCTTATGATAATCTGCTCTTTATTGGACCATCCCACCAATGCTTTCATCAGCCACCCCTGCCCAAGACCCCATGCAGCAGCTGGTCCAGACCATGCTACAAGCTGCCAAACACGTCGTCTCTGACAAGCAAATTCAGAAAATACAGACACTCCTGTATCCTCAGAGCTCTATACACTTTAAAAAACAACTTTATTTGTTTGTTTTTATAGCCACTCTTTTACATTCATTTATTTATTTAATTATTAACATATGTTCATATTTTCTTATGACTGTTTTAAACTTTATCTTGCTCCTATGTCTCTCAGTTAAAGTAAAATAGAAAAAATGTGCTTGTATCTTAGATTCACTTACGATAATTATCCATTTTTGCTTTTTATGCACTTAATGATTATTTAATTTACAAACCATAGCTCTACTACATAATTGAATTTAAACCTTGCAGTCAATTAATCAAGGCTTTCTTATGGTAACAGATGTGGCGGCACTCAACAATCTAGGTTAATGACAGAGGTTTGGCCAGTAATTACACCATTCACGTGCTAACACAGCTGCCCGCCATGTTACCGTTGTCATCACTCCCCCATACGCGCTCCTTCCCATTTCCCATTGTAATGAGCACTCCAGGCTACAAATACCAACAGCTGTCTCCCCCAATGCATTTCCATTTAAATATCTATTTAAACACAGCAATTTTGCATCTGTGTATTGAATCAAAGCTCAAGCCGAGCCCAGAGGCATTAACCGCCTGGTGTTCGTGTCAGTTGTGATGTAATGCCTTTCTACATTCAAAGGGGATTTATTTGTCGCATTTACGAACACATTAGGAACATGTGAAATAGAAATGCTGTCAGCAGATCTAAATACTTGATTGCCTAATAGTTATTTTTTTCCAACTAAATTAATTGTTTGTAAAAAGCACAAAAGCTAATCTAAGAAAGGAGGGAGGCATACGCTGTGTGAAGACGAGGATGGAGCACCTGTAACTGGGGGGAAATGAGGAAAAGCTGAAGAATCTCAGCCCAAAGATGGAAGAAGGATGACTAATGTTGTTAGCAGAGCCATTACTGGTCCGCAGATTAATTCATTAAGTAAATTCATCGTTCACCTCCCTCGGCCTCTTGTCACAAGGCGTGTAATATGACACCTCTCAAATTTGTACTAACATCTACCCCGAGGGGGGGTGGAGTCCCTCACTACCACCACAACCAAGTCTTCACACACATACACACCCTCCTCCATCTCTTTGCTAATGGGGCAGGCGGAGCCACTTATGCTAAAGAGACTGCTGCTGTCTGTCAGCAGGTTGATTGGGGGGGTGTCCCCCTCCATGGGGGGTTATCACTGCTCCGTCTGTTTCAGCTTTTTCATTCGGAAAATTCCCTGACCTGCTCCTTGTAAATAAACATAATTGCAGCGTAAGTGGTTTGACCCATGAGTCGGCTCATGATCAGACCCACCAGTTAGTGATTAAACATATAATATTATAAGTTTATAATCAGTCTTATTAATATTTTTTTATCCTTCTGTTGCAAAAACTGAGTTCCCACTGCAGATCTTTATTTACATTTGAAAGAAGTGAATAAGCAAAGGTGAAACTTTAAAAAAAAAAAAGTAAATTAAAAATAAAAAAAACTTTGACTAATGCACAAAAACTATTTTCAGTGACGTGACTGACCAACGTCTGCCCAGACAATATTCCAGATATTCCTGAAGAGTTCTCTCAATTTTCCTATATATGACAGCAGTGGTTTTGTTTTTCATTCCCAGTTAGAACTCCATCTACGGCTAAATTCAGCAGCCTGGTTTATTAGGTTAAATCCAGTCAATGGAAAATTATTTCCAACTTTTTTTGCAGCTTTTTAATAGGATTCCAAGTACCTGTGAGATTTTTTATTAGCACCTCTTATAGGAAAAATACTTACAATAAATCATATTAAAGTGACTTTTTCATATTTGACCAAAGAAAAGGTTGAGATTATAAATCTGTCCTTACATGTGAGCCTTAAATGAGCTTGGGTTTTCATTCCTGTGTGCAGCCTCCTGCAGATAGTGATTCCTTGGCTCAGAGCAGAATCCCTACAGAATTATACTGTTTGCATTTGTCAAGCTGTCCAAATTAACACAGTCAGCAGGTACTAAGGTTTATATTAGCACTAAATCGTCTCATGTTTCTCCACCCCCCCTAAGCTCCCTAAATAGTTCACTCCTCATTGTGTGCATAAACACCTACTCAGGGAGCTAAACCACCTGGCTTAACCCTAGTTTAGACCCACAGGCTCTGGCTTACTTCATCTGTGAGCTTCAATAGTGATTCAATAAGTATGTTTTTAGTGTTGTAGCTGCATGTGGCAGAGATGAAGGCTACAGTTCTTTAGTGTGGTTTTATAGAAAGTTGAAAATAGATATAAAGAAAATCACAACATCTTTACTTCTGAGACTCTTTCTAGTCTTTGTTGTTTTCTCTGTCACATTAAAAGCTTGTTTTGAGGTTTCAGCATGAATTAAACTGGATCCTGACTCCTCTTTATGATTCTTAAGAGAATATTTTGGCTGTTAGGAGAAAATTCAGGTTATTGTTCCGCTCTATTTACAGTGTGTGGATTTCAGATTCAGTTTATACTCTTGTACTTGACTAACCCGAGTGTTTTGGTAAAAAGTCCAACTTGAAAATATTTTTTGTTCAGTTTAACTAAAGTAATCGGAGCAAATGAAATCTTTTCTAAAAAACAAGTGTCCCAGTTTTTTTATTTATTTTTTTCCTAAGTTGGATCCAGCTAGTGGGCATCGTAGACCCCATCCTCATGAGCCTCAAGCAAACTGTAGTGATGATGTAACCCCCACACTCCTCTTCCTCCCCCTGCCCAACCATACTCAAGCAGAGCAGTTAGAAGAGAAAACGAACCCGGGGCCTAACAAATACATGAAGGTTTTGGTTGAACTAAATCCCACAGATAATGGCTACTGTGTCAAAGACTAAAGATAGCGGGAGGGGCAGTGGTGGCGGATAGAGGGGGAGATTACTCCGGTGTTTTGCATCAGTTGCTTTCTGCTGGGTGGCCCTGATTGTCAAAAAAAAGACAGGAGAGATGGATGAAAAAAGAGAGGGAGAGAAAAGCATTTAATGCGGCACATTGAGAAGAAGTGGGCTCTTAATGCCATCAAAGCAAGGGGAGAAATCAGCCATTAATTTATTCTAGCCTTCTTACACGCACATGCACACACCATGAGAGAGAGGGAGGGATGGATGGATGGATGGATGGATGGATGGATGAACTCTGTCTGTCCCAAGCAGTGACAGAAATTCGTATTTGACAGGCTCATGAGTCCGCGTTTAAAAAAACATTAAGAAGTTAAGAGGTTCTGTAGTTTTGTTGATTATTTCAGTAATTTCTGATTCACGGCAGTCCTGGAAATCCCACCTGGACCCACATTGACTAACGGATCCTCTTTCTGTGTGTGCGTTTGCGCCTTACATGGTTTGTGTGTGGATTGAATTATAGCCCCGAAGTGAAGAGAATTTTTACCCTAAGATTCAGGAGGAGGAGCAGATGACTATGCTATTCATTGGCTGATAAGAACTGATGGAGAGGTTAATAAGCTACACACCCAGGTCATCACGGGCTTTTTACTTGGCTATAGAGAAGAAAGGAGAATGATGATGATGAGTATGTGTGTTGGAGGGGTGATGGAGCTGGAAGGGGTGCTCCTCTTGAATCTCCGTACGTTTAACATGCCTTAAAAGGTCTGCCAAGCTTCTTTCTGTCACACTGAATGACAGAAGTTTGGCATTTTGCAGGCAGGAACGTGTGTGTGGTGCAGAGAAACAGAACCAGTTCGATAAATGACTTTTTATATTTGCATCTGTTTATCAAGCACCAAAATATCAATATCTCATATTTGTTCCCTAAATATAGACACTGTAATCATCACAATGATCCCTAATTGATTCCCAGTCATTTAATTTACCATTTTCATTCCAAGCATTATTACACCTGTTTCATATTTCACATGCATTTAAGAAAAACATTGAACACTGAACATTGGCTAGTTTAAGCAAATGTATTTGTTTCTCACACTCTATACACTAAAGTGACGATTTATCCTTTATATAACTAAGATGATAAAATGAAGAAAAAAGTAGTATACACTAGAACAAAAAGCAGAAGGAGTTATGAAAATCTACTTATTGTAAAGCCACAGTAAACATTTAAAGTTCACAGCTCTGATTAAACTGAACTGACAGGCATCAAATATCTTGATCCAAAGGTGGGAAGCATAAAAAATTACAAGCTTTTCTTTTTCTTAGTTTAGTTCCTGGGAGCCCAGAATTAACCTGTCTCAGGTGTCTGGATGCTTCAGAATATGCATGTTAATTAGAGTTTTATTTAGTCCCAAGACCATTTAGCAGGGTTTTAAACCCTCCCTTCAGAATTTGGCCTTAAGTGTCTCTGTGTTTGAGTTCGTATGTTTATTGATAAAACAGCTGCAGGATAAGCTTCAGTCTGTTACCAACATCTCATATTTCTACATCATCTACAGAAAAGTGTTTGCAAATGAAAAAGTTTTACAGTAATTATAGCTCATGTACAGAAGTAAAGATTATAAAACATATAATCCGTCAGTATTTCTCTTAAGCAGCATGGCCGTGTTGGACTATGCTGTCGTTTACAAATACAGCTCAGGCTGCTTTTATATCCCACAATTCTCTTGTGTAACCCGAGGCAATAGGCAAGCACCCCCGCTGAGCCAAAGACAAAACACTTGAACTGAAAAAACAGACTTAACCCCCCCCCTCACAGAGCTGCTAGATTCTTACTAAAAACTGTTGTAGGTCTACAACTAAAACCAGCAGAAGAACCAGCCTCAGATAGAAGACTGTACATCTTTTTTTAGGGTATCAGTCAGTATGTACATGCATATCTAATTAGTACACACACATCTAATTTGTTTTGACTGTGGTGTATCCACCGGCACAAGGCATTCTCCTACTCCTCACCCTAACCATAAACCATAACAGCCTGCCCAAGCCCAATCTTTAAATCAAATCAGCATGAATATCATTGTGTTGCCCTTCAGGGAGTTAGATTGTGATCATTTTGAGCCTTAAGGTTCAAACCTGCATCCAAAAAAAAAAAGTCTTGCTGATTATACATGATAGAAAAATCTTGAGCCACGCTTCATTTTTTTAATATTTTGCTTTTGGTCAGACTTCCCTGTAATCACGTAAAGTGGTCTTGGCAATAATTCTGTAGACTTTCTGAAAGTCTTCCAAGGTTTTTTTTTTAACATTGGCTGCTTTTTTACTCATTTCCAGCTGTTGTACCTTTACAGTTTACTTACATTTTGTATGTAGTTAGTTAGTTAGAATCAACTTGAATATAACCTGAATGAAGTTATTAAAGAACCAATATTTAATTGTATCTTTATTCATTTTGCTATATAACAGTTTGACAGACACAAAATAATATTTTTGTGACAACCAAGTGACTCCCAAGAGCGAGGCAAAAACTGAGGACCCTATTTTTGGGGTCCCAATCTTAGATTTCTGACTTTAAAGGATGGATCGGTAAGATGTTTAAATATACTTTTTTGTTGAAACAACAATCCAAAAAGAAAAAACACAAGCTCCTGGATGTCCACCATTCTCCTCATTTGTTCTTCATCTTTATAAATCAAAAAAGGCGTTGTGTCACTATGGCATCACACTTTTACATAGCTGACATATCTATCGCTATCTGGCTGGTACCCTACCTACCAGGCAGGGGTACAGCTGGCTGTAGAAACGCAGTAGAGAGCCAGACGTTTGTTGGAAACTAGTGTCCACTGTGTTAGTAAAAATATTGAGGAAACTGGGGGAAAAAAGAAAAAAACGTGTCAGGCCAATAAAACTAGCTACTGCAAATGAACAGTATCTGAAAGTGATGTCCTTAAAAAATAAAGGAAAAGAAAAAAAATCCAACAAAGACCAACCCATGACCTGAGAAATGCATCCAGACCCTCAGTTGATCGATCTACTGTTCACTGAAGCTTCATCAGAAATGATGTCTATGGACCGGTGGCTGTCAAGAAACCATTCTTGAGGAAGGAAAACCGGGAGAAAACCTGAGATATGCTGAATGATACAAGAACTGGACAGAAAATCATCATCTTAACAAAGAAAAGAACAAAACTCAATAACATCCAAAGAGCTTTGGAAAGTCCTTATGGAAACCTGGAAAACTATTTTGGAAGACAAGTTGAAGAAATTACAAGAAAGCTTATGAAAAATAATAACAATAAATAAAGGTGCTTATACAAAATTTTCACTGTCAAGCTTGTTAGAAATTAAGAAACTCTTTTTGTCTTTTGCTTCATTTCCATTTATGTTTGCACAAATCAATAAACATCTGCACACATTTCCGGATTTCTTTGCAATATATGAAGAGCTGAGCTGGTAGCCTTACAGTCCGAGCTGTAAACCGTATATTCTTTCAGGACGGATCCCTGACATGCCAGCTACTGGGGCTAAAGAGAAACATAAACCAGCTTTAAATGGGTTTCACAGGTGAAACCAGGATGTTTTCCCAGTGATAATCACCACTGGTATTGTGGTTGTTGATAGAAGAATCTCAACCACTTTGTGTTGTGACCTAATAGACCTCATCCCCAAAGAGCCAAGCAAAAGCTCTTTTTCTGAAAACAGGAAAACAACTCCAAACAGGACCTTAGCATGGGGTCTCTCTTCCCTATCCTCTCATACCTACTCTTGTCCCAGAGCTAATAGGGAGGCGCCAGGCGCCTTTCCTTCTCACCCACTCACCTTAATAATAAAAGAGAGCCCCCTGTGGAAAGGAGCTAGCAGGAGCTGGTGAAGATCACGCCGGTAATAGGATGATGCCTTTTTGCCTTTTGTCATGAGATTATGAACGGGGATAGCCTCTCCTCTGCCCCTCCACTTCTCTTTACTCTTCCCACACACAGCTACAGACGTCCTGGAGGGCCCTGTCGACTTGGAGTGGAGACAGGCGTAACCGAGGCTTTGTTGTGCTGCTTGTATGGTAAAAGGCTCGCTAATGAAATACCTTTTAGGGGGTATCGGCAGGTGAGCTCCCCAATCAGACATTTCAGCAAAAACACACATAGACGTACGTTCACATATTCCCCATCTCCTTGTCTGCCCCCTCTCACTATATTAATTACCTGAAGTACCCTGGCCTTACTTAAAAAGAAAAAAAAAAGAAGCTCTTGATTCTGCCGCTCTCCTCCCTCTCTTCATCCAAAACGACAGCTAGCTTAAAGTGGGGGTGCAGCAGAAAGAAATAATAATAGTGGTAATGAACACGGGTGACAATAATGAGAAAGGTAATTGAGAAATGGTGTATGGCAAGGCCTCTGGTTTTCCCTTTCCAGCCCCAAGCTAAGTGGGGACAGGTTGAAAATCATCTTATTTAGAGCTCTGTTAAATGGTTTGTGTAGAGCGTGAGAGAGAGAGAGAGAGAGAAAGAGAGAGCGTGAGAGAGAGAGAGAGAGAAAGAGAGAGCGTGAGAGAGAGAGAGAGCGAGAGAGAGAGAGAAAGAGAGCGTGAGAGAGAGCGAGAGAGAGAGAGGGAGTTTCTGACGCTAAGGCTAATGCGAGCTGACAGCCATAGAAAAGTGATACAGAGGCCTAATGTGTAAGGGAGTTTAAAATCACTGTTGACTTCAGACTCATTTCTTTTCGTTTCATAAATCTGTGCAGTTATTAAAGACTTGACTGTGGTTTATTTTTTCCAAGTATCTTTGTCTGTGTTAAAGATCACACTCTGCAGGCTGGTGCATGCTCCAGACACCTGCTGCAGGATTGTGTGTAATTATGACAGTTTATTTTATACGTTTTTAGACTCTCGCTGGCTTCTCTCTCTCTCATGTGTGTTTTCTGTTTTTCTCCTGGCCTGTGATAGAGACAGGGCGGTCTGGGCTTTAACAGACAGAACCTGCCTCCACTAGCCCATAGTCTGCCACTCTCTGATAATGTTTATTGATTTGTAGCAAAAACACAATTTGATGGAGCGGGGGGAGACTGTGCTGGTGAGGTGAGGCAAGGAGTGTGTGTGTGATTGTTACGGCTTGACTGGTTCTGTTAGACAAATAGAAAAATACTCCAGTAGTCTGAGTGGTGTGTTTGCTTTCTTTAAATCCAACCAGGTTAGTTTTTTTTTTGTTGTTGTTGTTGTTGTTGTTTTAAGTAACTAAATAAAATTATCAAGTTTAAAGCAATCAAACATTTAATTGAAATGAGGGAGAGACAATGACATCAATGTCTTGTGTAGATGCACACTTCATCCTTCTATTTAAGTAGGAGAAAATGTGTGTTTCTGTTTGAGTGTGTGTAAAATGAGGCTCCTAATATGAGCATTTCATCTCCAGAGTCAGCCTGTAGGTTGATCTGCTGTTAGCTCTAAGGTCAAATATGTTTGCTCAGTGGTGTGTGTGTGTGTGTGTGTGCTTCTGTTTCTGTGGAAGAGTCTGCAGTAAAGTGGTGATGATCACTGCTGCCTGATTTCTACTGAAACTTTAACTTGCAGCCTTAAATATCAATCACAACCGCTGGTCTCTGTCTCAGATAACAGTTTTGTCCCTAAGATAGCGTATATTTAATGTGTGTGTAAGAGTGGATGCAGCTAAAAGTTTATTTATTCATGTATTGCCGGTTTTATAAACTTCTGCTTCTGCTTAATCAATGCATGGAAGGGTGTGGTAGCCTAGTGGTTACAGCGGTGTGATTTGTGAAATATATACTTACAAATAAAGATTACTTCTTTTTAATGCAGTCTCTTAAGAGAACTTGGTTAAATTAAAAATGCATCCATGATTATAAATTGTGAAATAGCAGCATATCTGTGGGGCATCGTCCACAAGATCCATATGAGTAGTCACATTCTGAGAGGTTTTAAAATATGTAAACCTTAACCACGTAACAACTTGGAAGTGAGAGTGAATTAGGAAGTTTAAAGGCTCATGAAAACTCAGCAATCAACAGTGTCAAAAGTGTGCGCAGTCATATAGAGAGACGCGTGATTGTCGTCGTGTGGACTCCTGAGACTCTGGAGGCAGATGTCCTGACTCATCAGCTGCATCTCTGCCTTTTATAAAGAGTGAAACATCCGAAAAACATGGTCATTGTGTCAGATTTCATAGTAAAACTACAACATTTCAGGTTGGGATTTTCCTCTTTAAACCCCAGTCATTGTCAATTTTTACATACTTCGAACTTCAGTTCTAGTGGATGTTGTAAACAAGCCTGTTTACAGAAGCTTTTTACTTGTAAAAGAAAACTTGACATGAAGGAAATAATGTCAATAATGACTCAGTTCTGTTAAATGACCCAGGTAACTGTAAGACTAAGAAGGTGTAAAACGCACCCTGCAAGCAGAGAAAATGAAATGTCACATGGCCATGATCCAACAGTGCAGCCATGTTTTAAATTTGTTGTACTTAAATATGGGTGAGAAAAATTAGTGATAAAAATTGTTTTCTGCTAAATATTGTCCAGATTTTTTCTTCTTTTCCACTTCTTTATCAGACTTGCCTCCTAAAAATATGTGGAGCGAAGCATGTGCGAGGTTTGCATATTCTAACTGCTTTCTCTTGTTATAACATATCAGTTAAAAAAAAAAGGTAAACGTGTGGTTTCTGTTTGTCTGATTCCTTCATTTATTGTCATTAAACCTTCATTTAACGGGGCAAAACACCAAGAACCAATTCTTCTCTACCGTGGGGGCCTGGCTAAAGGCAAAGACTTGATCACATATGTCAAGGATAAAACAGCTAAGATGTACTGTTTACGTACTAAACTGCTGGTTTGTAAGTTTATCTGTCACAGATCAGACTGGTGATGCTGCATTCCTCTGTTGTCTTTAAAAAGATCAGTCTGTCTACATGTCTGGAGTATTAGTACTTATTTCATTCAAGAATGAGCAGCTACAATAGTTGTTGTAAAAAGTTTCCTCCAACTGGTTCTCGATATTTTTGGCCTGTACAGGTAGACAAAACTTCTTTTTCATGTTGGAGTTTCTTTCATTTTTTCCGTTTCATACAGAAAACATAAGAAAACTGCACTGACAAAATAATTATATATTGTAAATAAATAAATAATGCAGCCCTTTTATAATAATAAAAAATGTATTTCCTTATTCTGTTTCTCCAAACTTCTCCGTCACTGCCCGCTCATGTCTCCTGCTCTCTCCACTGCCTCCATCTCCTTTGTGAGTTGTAAAGCAAGCAGTGGTTGACAAATGACACCAGAGGAAAAGGCACTCATTGTGCCACAGTGTGAGAGTAGTTTTCTTTTATTTCCCCCTCCCTTTCTTTTTTCTCGTATTTTACTTTTCTCCTTTTTCTGTCTGGGGGAGGAAGGAGACGAGGTGAGAGCGTGAATCGGGTAATGTGCTCCATTCAGGAGACATTATACACAGATTCAATAAAGCAGGAATCTGCTCTATACGCTGCAACCATTGTGCCATTGAGGACGGGTAAAAAGGCCTCGTCCAAGACTCCCTGGAAAAAAAAGCCCTCGGCACCACTTCAGCAGAGAATAGGAGAGAGCAGGAGGAATCACAAGTAATGGAGAGAAAACGGAGTTTCGTTATTACACACCTCATGGTTGCTGTGAACCGCCGAGCGTTGCTTTGATCCAGACTTTCAGCAGAGTGAGAGAGGGACGGGTTCAGCTGTTAAATGTGATTTACTTTAACTGAAAATCTCCAGATTTAAAGAGTTTTAATTATTTCTTTTTTTATGACCAGAGATGAATCTGAGAGCTTCTTAATCTTTGTTGCTAAGTCTTTCTGTTCTCGTCCTAACAAGACACTCACATTAATTAAATCAGGTCTTCATCAGGCTGCTTACACACAACCCCCCCTCGCTCTGATTAGGCCGGCCCCCGTCATGCATATTCACATAGCTGCAGTGACAGCCTTTTAACGAGCTCTTACCTAATCACAGGAAACAATGTTCATCCTGTTCTTTTTATTCCTCCTTTTCTCATGTCCTTTCATGTGTCTTTGGCTTTCATCCTCCTGATCCCCGCTGATATCAGACGGGCCCAGCCGTTGGATGAAGGAAATGTTTGGAGAGACACAAGTGCGGCTCGGCCTTAAATAAACCGCAATTGAGAAAGTGACTTGAGCACAGAAAGAGAAGTTCGGCTCTATCTCCTCCCTTTTTCCTCCTCCTCGCATGTCTCCTCCTCCTCTCCGCCTTTATTCATGTCCGATAGACAAATTGGATTAGCAGCTATTGGATTAAAAAGACAAAATGGTGGGATAAGAAATGAGATGAACGTGCTGTGATCACAGCTTTTAATGCGTTTCTCTTTCTGTTTCATTCATTTTCTTTTCTTATCCGCGATCACTCCTTCAAGGCACAGAGAGCGGACAGATGAAGCTTCTCCGG
The DNA here is from genome assembly GCA_037177495.1 of Rhadinocentrus ornatus. Taxonomy (NCBI): domain Eukaryota; kingdom Metazoa; phylum Chordata; class Actinopteri; order Atheriniformes; family Melanotaeniidae; genus Rhadinocentrus; species Rhadinocentrus ornatus. The sequence goes on along the minus strand of JBAMHW010000018.1, from coordinate 25,081,254 downwards.
TTCAGCCAGTTACTGTAATTCATTGTATTTAAACTAATGAATGCGGATCATCAGCGGTCACATGGTTTTATCTTAAAATAGCTGCTTTATACCTAAACGGCCATGTGGAAATGTTACTGACATACAACTTTTTAAACTTGCATGTCAAATCATTTATTAGCACTTGCTGTTAACCTGCTCTGTTTATACATCCTAAAACATTTAAAGGTTGCTTAATATTTACGAAGAAAACGTCTGCATCCATGTGTTTAGTGAGATCTCTTTTCGAAGCACAAAACCAGAGCAGCCGCAGTTTGACCACCTCAGGGTTGGTTTCATTATTCCTATCTACACTGAAGGGAACAGTGGCCCAGATGGCTATCTTAAACTTATTTGGCTACAGAGGCTCACTCCGGTTTTTCTCCCCTTTCTTTATTTCCCCTTTCTTTCTTTAATTCTCTCCTTTACTATCTCTCTTTTGGATTCACACAAACCCACACTGACCTGTGCTAACGAGCCTTTTCTTTATGCCTTAAGGATCTCCCTCCTTGTCGCAGTTGGCGTTTTTGTGTCCTGGTTGTGTTCATGGGTGAGACGGAGTGAAACAAGAGAAGAGGCAGACAAGCAATCAGATAGAGGGGTTGTTGGAATATGTCTATCAGTTGTATCTTACCTCTGTGTGTGTGTGTCTGAGCTGATTATATCAGCCGTTTCTCACCACCACAGCCACATTGATAGCTGAGGTAACACTAAACATGATATTAATGACGATAAAGTTTCCTGTAGGTGAGGAAACCCCGTGTATCTCCATCAGGCATATTTCGCTTACCTTTTGATGTCCTGATCAAACATTGTATCGATGCCAAGTTTATATTTTCAGCCTCAGTAGAAATTGGCCTGCTTTCACTCTGTGTTGAACATTGAGAAGTGGCGTGTAAGGCGAGCAGCAAGACTCAGAACGCAACCTGCCAAACTGCCAGATGCTTTGATCCAAGATGGCCCCCTGAGAGCCAGCATGTCTCCACAGCGTCTCCGAGCCAAGGCTGGGTTCACAGACACAGTATCAGAGCTGCTTGCCAGGGATATTTACACCATTTGTTTTCACATAACATTCAGCATTTTTTCTTCCTCTGTTGCTGCTCTGAACATACGGAAACCCTCATTACAGCCGGGCAAATAGATACATAAAAAGAGGTGTTTCAGTTGGAATTAAACCTCCAGTCTGGGTTAGCGCTTCAGCTACAAAACTAAAACAGCCACCTTAGCTAGTTTTAGTAGATGTTGTGTAATTTAGCTTTAACTAACTTATTAGTTAAAATATTGAAAAGCTTGATTTAATGATTTAAGAACCAGGTTCTTAAAAGATTTTTTTCTTCTTCTTCTTTTTAATGAACTAATAGTTGAGATAAAATGTAATGATATAGTAACAATAGTTTAATATTAAAAATTTGAAACAGTAATGGGAAAGCAAACTTTCTTGTGGTATAACATATCCATGGCTCGGCAGGTTTATTTCCAACAATCCTAATAAGATTCATTAAAGCCACTGAAAGTTTTACTCTATCAAAGCTAGAGCAGGCTGTTAAAGGGTCATTTGAACATATAAGATTAAAGAAATGGAAGATGTTCTGCTGTTGTATAGAACAAGTAATTTGCTCAGTAAATGGTGTAATAATGATTTATTAGTCTACTCGTACATATCAATTTGACACGAGAATATCAGTTGCTTTTATCTATTGTGAAATTATACTTTTAGTTCACTTAAATTGAAGTATGGATATAAATATAGCAGCTTCTCTTTGTTAAATGCATTTCAGTCTCTTTAAGGTTCAGGTGGCATCTGGAGGTCAGAGTTCAGCTCTGGAGAGGTTGACTGAAGGGAGGATGCTGAGCAGCTGTTGAGAGTCCCCAAATCACTTTTCCTCCTTCTGTCCCCATCCCTCCTCGCCTCTTTCTCCTTCTTGTTACCCTTTCTTTACCTCCTTCCCCCCCTCCTCGTCTCCTTTATCTTACCTTTCCTCTGACCTCCCTGCCTTTCTCCTTTTCTCCTCCTTTCCTCTCCCTCCCCTCCACCCTTTCATGAAATGCGGCTGCTGGCTGGCTAACGGTGGGGGATATAGCTTTATAATCCCTCCTCGTCTTCCAACCCGCCTCGCCACAATGTCACAGGAGCTTAATATTTGCCATTATTATTTGCTTGTTTTATTTGACTTGGAGGCAGCACAATGACCTGTCAGCACAGGCTTTATCCCTCCTCCGAGTGTCGTCCATTTCAAAGTTGACTACAGTAATCCACGAGCCCCGATTCTGCTAAATCCCGAAGCTTCTTTTCATTCGCTCGTTTTTCTTTCCTCTCACCCCCCCTCCCCACTTCCACCTCCTAAATGAAATTACATACATCTGCTGGCTCAGAGTATCACAAATGTCCACACACATCCACACGTCTGCCTTTTGTCATCACTGACGCAGGAAACCAATACTCCCTCTGTTCAGCGTGTGTGTGTGTGTGTGTGTGTGTGTGTGTGTGTGGATTCTATAGATTACTTTCTGATTAATCACTCATTTGTTTACAGGGGTCGTCTGATTCAAAGTTTCTTTTATCCTGAATGTGCCAAAGTTAAATCAGCTTAACTTTGAATTCTTAAAAAATAAATTGTACAGGGGTATGATTCACAAGGCCTTCGTGTATGTTTTTTTTTTCAAAGTGTTAATTCTCTTATGATCCCTGTTGTAGTTTCCCAGCTACTGAACCGTCGTCTAAATAAAGGGAACAAAAACCAGCAAGAGATAATAACTTAAGCCCCAAAAACAATCCTGCATCTCTCAGTTTCTTCTCTTCACAGACGTAGTGAGTGCCGGATTAAAGATGCTGTCGCTGGTTAACTGACCTCAAGTGCTGCAGAGCTCTTGTCCCAATTCTACACAAACACAGAGCTGCATGATCTGACCACAGAGGAATTCATTCATGCACAAAATGCCCTACTACTCCTGGTTTAAAGATTCAGTTGCATTTTAGTTTTTTATCTGATTCATGGGAGATGAAAGTGGACAAAACAAACCAAACAGATGGAAAATGACATGTGTGACCAACATTTAACCTGCTGCTGCTCAGCATTTACATCCAGTTTTAAAATAATTAATTACTTAAGGACGGATCCTGTTAGTTTAGCTCAATGCAGACAGATAGACATTTAGAGATTTTGCAGACTAATATGGATAAAAAATAATGCTTTTTATTTTTATGTTAGTATGAGCGATTTCACAATGTGAACAATGTGGATTTAGTCATCTGGTGCCTGATCTGCATTAGAAGACCTTCAGATCTGTTTGGGCTTGAACTCAGATCTTAAGTTATTAACAGGTTTTGTAGCATTTAGTGGATAATCTATTTTTATAAATCCTCGTGATAACCTGCATTTGGTGTACTGAGGCGAGCAGACACCCATTGTGACTAACTATGGGTCAGACATGGTTTTAGGCTTTTTCCAACGTGATGATTTCATTGGATGTGCTCGGTCTGTTTCAGCTGTGTGCGTCCCGTTGTACTGTGTAAGCAAGTTACAGCACAGAGCTTTAACCCCAGGTTTGCATTAGCCATGCATCCGAGCCTTGCTAGTGCTGTGTTGGACAGTTTGGGGGGTTTTCTGAGGCCCTCTGAGTGATTGGTTGGGTATGTATTGCCCTACTGTGAGATGCTTCACTGTGTAAAGGTGCACAACATTAATCGCTGAGTTAATCCCACCCCAGTTGAAGCCGTATTGACGTTGTGAAGACAAGCCGTGAAGTATGTGAATGTTTACACAAAGACCATAGCAGAGGGGTGTATTTATACACACACACACAAATATTGGGTGAGCATGCTGACTCTGCAGTGTTATCTTTCATGCATGTTTTCATCTACCTTTTGATATTGGATAATTTAACGTGGAATGTTATTGATGATGTTTTTTCTTCCTTTTCTAGGCAACAACAAGGAGGAAGAGGAGGCCATGATGCAGGAGTGGTTCATGCTGGTCAACAAGAAGAATGCCCTCATTAGGAGACAGAACCAGCTCTCGCTGCTGTATGTACTGTTTTTCTCTCTTTCTTTTCATCATTTCATTCCCTTGTACTAAATTAAAGAAGCTTAAATTTTTGAAAGCTCCTCTTAACACCTGCTTGTTTGTGAGACACTAAAAACCTGGAAAAGATCTCTTCAGTCTTCAAGCATCGGGTCAAACTCGTTGAAGCCACACAGGGCGGAGTGTCCTCACCACTCCATTCACCCCCTCTGTCTATACGCTCATTGATTTACATGTGGAAGGGATATGAAATCAATAGAAATGTGACGATTGCTACTCTATCTCTAGTCGTTTTGTATGTGGTCAGCTGCGACAGGTGGAGACACACACACACGCTGCCTTTTTCTTCATTTGCGGCTGTCGGGATTTCAAAGCGCACGAGTGGAGGAGAGATTGAAGTTTTCATAATCACATTATATCGTGGGAAAGGGGAGGCTTTTAAAGTGGCCAATTGACAGAAGGGCTGATTATTAGCCCTTTCTGTTCTCTTTGTGGGGGCGAGGAGAAAAGGCGCCTGTGAAGGACAAATTCTATTAGAGACCAAATTAGTTCATTTTTTAATATGGCTGAAAGAGGAAAGAATTCAATTTGCGCTGCGTACAGGCACACAAACCTCACAGAAGACGGATACATGCAGGGCCACAGAGACTCACGTCCGTGGGTACACAACTATTCTGTTTGAATGCATGTTCACCTTCCTCTGAATATCCTTTTCTGTTCTTATGCACAAACACACAGGTTCAGTCATGGCTGTGTGAGCGCACTATGAGTATCAGTTATGTGCAGTAGATTAATGTGAGGCAGTAGAAGTATCAGGCGAGTGGCTGAATCGATGTTTATTGCAGGTTTCTTTAAGTACTTAATGATTTAGTCATTAACATATTGATGAACTTTGGTGTGTGTGTTTTTCTCTAACTTGCCACAGGGAGAAAGAGCACGATCTGGAGAGACGATTCGAACTGCTGAACAGAGAACTGAGAGCCATGCTGGCTATCGAGGGTGAGTTAAATGAGTGTGTTGAGTCAAACCCTTAATGTTGCTGTGCAGGTTGACTTCACTTCTGAGGCGATAATGTTACAGATTGCTAACCATCTGTAAAGAAATCCATTTTCATTTTTTCAATTCAAGTTCATTTTCTTCTCTGGTGGATATCTCACGACCAGATGCATATTTAAGAGCCAGAAAGGCTGCAAAAAGAGAAAGCAACCTCTGGACAGTTGTTTTGAGTTTTACTCAGTTGTCTGCTGATCAGCCTTCATCAAGGGCCTGAAGCAGGATGATTTGAATTCTGCATCTGCTTCTTGATGAGGATTAAGATGCAAGCTTGCGAGGGATTTCACTCCCTGATACTTGATCAATACTATCTGTTTCCCAGCCAGACCCAACTAGCCAAAGCCTGATTTGAAATCTAGCCACAGCTGCATTAAGGAGGTTTGTGAAGTTAAAAAAAAAGAAAAAAAACTGCAGTTTTATTATCGAAAGCTTGTTAATGACACAGCAGCCGGTAAAGCAGCCTTTGTGTCGTATCAAAGTTGTCGGAGCGCCGGGAAAGTTTAATCCCCTTCGACTACGTCCTCTTTGGCAAAATGAACCTTTTGCCAATCAATGCTAATTGATTTTGCTATTCGACATTGACCCCCACCGCCTCCTCCTCACAAACCCTCCTTTTCCTCCCAGCCTTCGCACAGCCATTGTCATTTCACCTGATAAGCTACCTGGTCCATAATAAATCAATTGTAATTAGCAAGTAGGTGAACCAAGCAGAGCGGGGGTCGATGAGGGGGGAGCAGACCTGCATAGCTGAGCAGGAGCTGCTAACAGGTTGATTTCCTGTTTTCTCTGGTAACATTAAACAGATGGATTTTAATTTTTCTTTTCATGTAGTTATTTTGAATGTGTTTTGTGGATTATCTTTGTCTTGTTAAATGTCTTATTCTTACGTGTAGCTGTGGGTCTCCCTGTAGGCACACTCTTTTTTATACATTGGATTTATTTGATGTGTCTGCCTGCTCACCTGCATGTGTGTGTGAGAGAGCAGAGATAGTGTGTGAGTTGAGGTGGAGAGGTGGTGTGTGTTGTGCCACTGCGTTCCTCTCTGCCGTCATGTGGACTTGTTGGATTTGCAGCTGACTAACTTATCAGTCAGCCTTATTTTCCTCCCTAAGGGAGGCACTTAACATTCACAGGCTCTTCCTTTCTGTAGCAGCCACAGATAGTTCTGAGCTGCTGGGAGGAGAGCTGCTGGTGTGTGTGTGCGCATCAGGATCTGTCTACATCTGTGTGTTTACACCTCATAGGTGTGTTTGTGTGTCCACCTGTGTGTCTGTCTTTTTCTGTGTGTATGTGTGAGCACACAGGTGTGTAGCCCCCATTTGGTGCTTGGGCAGGTCTATTGAGCGATGGTCGGAGTGCGAGTAATTGCTGATTTGGTTGGCCAGTCAATGACACAGACAGACAGACGAGAGAAAAAACTCACATCGCTGTGATTCAGCTGCCCTGACACACACCCACACACACATCCTGCTGAGAATATATACCTGCAGTCAGTCAAACACACCTCTCCATCTGTCCCATCCCTTCAGTCAACCTGCATCACACACAGACTGTCCAGTGTGCTGCAAAGCTCAGACTAAATAAAAAACAAAGAAATCAGTCAGAAAAAGCTTCTGTTTAATTATATGAGCTTTCTGGGCATTGATGAAAAGTTTGCTGCTTTGCTTCGTTTACGTGACACCAGAAAAGAAAACTAGATTTGTGTCAGTTATTGAATTCAGCAACACTAACGAGGAAAATGATCTCTCAGAGAAATCTAAAAGAAGGGAACGTCTTAGACATTTTGTCGTGGACCAGCATCAGACGTACTTCGGTCAATAACTTGATTACCCGTGTGTGTCTAATTAAACAGTCAAGTTGAGCTAAAACTCTCTGGACTCAACATGTTTATGCTGCAGACTGAAGTCACACATGTGCCACCGGGATGCCTAAGTAGCATACACATTTTGTCCATATTGCTAACATGAATGGCAGACACAACTTTGAAGCTGGTGTTTCTTTCAAAATTCTAGTAAATCTTTCATTTTTCTGCTGTTGTATTTGGTGTAGTAATAAAGCACATGTTGTAAACACTTATATATCTGGATAAAATGGGTAAAATCTGTGTTGTATTCAGGATTTTTGCTGTTGAGTGTGACTGAAATACCTTTATGTGGCCAAGTTCTGAGTTTGTGTTAAAAGATTATTACAGACATAAACTGCATCTCAAGAAAAATCACATTTATGACAAAGATTAAATTACATGATTGCAGGTTTGACTATCAGACAGAAGATAATGTTGAAAATAAAGTAGTGGACAAGATCGGTCATGACTCACTAAGACTGTTTCCATGACAACATCATTAAAACCTCTGAGCATCACATACAAGTCAGCTTTAAAGAAAAAGAGAAACATTTTAGGTCTGATTTGGTTTAAACAGTCAGATTTAACGTGGCATAGCATTTAAGGATGAGTGGAGACTTTCAGGGCGGTGTTGATGTTCTTTATGAGCATGCTCAGTGATAACCACCTCCTTGTAATGCCAGGTGGGAAAATGGCATCTGTATGCCATGCTCTCATCTCCCTGCCACAAAATTGATCCACTATGCCCTCTTTATCTGCTTACCAATTCACACCTATGTATGCGCACACACAAAACTGAGTCTTGGCTCACTTCAAGGGCCTGTGAGTGTGTGCATGTGTGTTTTAAAGTGGACGCCCTCTCGCCTTCTAAAAGGGATTTATGCATAGCCGGGTCTCCGAGTTTTCCCTGTTACGGTTTGATATAAGCTTTTTTATATGTTTAAAATCAATATGTAATCCTATGCAGGAGCTTATCCCTCTCCACACACACACACACACACATCATTTGTAAATCTATTTGGGCTTTGTAACACATCGGGGCGGTGCGCTACAGACCCTGATTGATTAGGTGCACTCTGCAATCCTATCACATGGGCAACTTTTGATGATGTTGTCGACTCTTTCAGAGCGGCGGGTTGACTGGAACAAACGATAACAAGCTTCTTTTGGAGAGTTCAGGAAATCAGGGTCCCATGCAGAGAGGGTCCTTCTGCTGCTTTTCAGGCTCTTTTTGTCATCAGCCATGTGCTAAATAATCTGACACTACAAAGGTTATTTTATTTAAAACAGAACTGGTAAGCTACACAAATAAGTTGCTTGCGATTTTAAAAGACCTTCAAATTATTAAGTGGGAGCAGTGAAATCAATAAGACAATAATAAACATGTACAAGCGGTGTTTGTTTACACCTGAAATCACCATTTCTTCTTCTGCTGTTTCCAAAAAGCCAGACAGTTTTGTAAATGGGTAAAAACCCCGGTCCTCGAGGGCCGCAGTCCTGCAGGTTATTGATGCTTCCCTGCTCCAACAGACCTGATTCAAATCGAACAAATTCAACAGCTTGTTATCAAGATCTGCACAGTGACCCATTCATTTGTGTTAGTTGTGTTGAAGCAGGGAAACATTTAGAGATTGAGATCCCTGATGTAAACACGCCTGTAAACTTTTTCAGGGTCAGTGGGAGCAGTACAGGTCTGATCAGAGTTGTAACCCGATTGAAGAAAGTGTGTGCATATAAACATGACTAATGGATACGATGGAGAATCTTTGGTTTTCATCTATTAGTTTTTTCTCTGTGTGGACTTTCCTCTCCTCTGGTGACACTTTTTATCTCTTCATACTACTACTACTACTTAGACTTGGGCCAAAACCCACTTTCAGGGGCCTTTTGCAGAGGAAACGTCTGCAGACATTGTCGTCTCTCAGTTTCTGAAACTGGACCAGAGGCTTTAACGCCCTGTCGTTGTATTTAACGTAAAACAGAAAAGAAAGACGTGCAGATGCATGTCGGACGCTCTCGCCTGGCTTTGAAGGGGCCGCAGCTTTGGACCAGTTTGCTCTCTTGAATAAATGTAGCTTTGGAGACTGCTGGCTGGTGGCTGTGGGAGGGTTCATGGGGATTTAAACCAGCACATTCTTGTGTGCCTTGGGCAGGCTCACATGGTTACCATTGGTGTGCACGGTGAGGTTTATCTGAATACCATGTGAGTTGTACACACTCCACTAAGTCTTTAACCTCTCTCTCTCTTTCTCTCTCTCCCTCTGATGGAGGGGGCGGGGCTTATGTGGGGGGGCTGTGAGGGGCCTTCGCGGTGTTTTGTTTGTTCCTGCGTCTCTGGTTACCCAGCCTGCCCCACTCTGGTGTTGCCTAGTCACGTCTCTCATCGGCTCTTTTTATTGTTTACCTTCCTAATGAGGGGGGCGGGACTCTGCCACATGTGATTGACAGCAGTGCACACCCCTCCACCTCCTCCACTTCTTGCTCCGGATCCAGGACTTTGGCTTTTTGGCTAAAAGGTGCTCTGAAAGAGGACAGATCTTTTTTTTTTACTTCTCTGTTGTAGGCCGACTGTGAAAAGGAAAATTGTGATAGAGTTATGACGTATGTGGCTCCACACATACCTGTCTCACAATTATCTAAACCTGACTCACATGATGATTCATCCGCTTTTCTTTTTCACAGCTTGACTCTGTTCCTCAGTAACCTAAATTGTTTAGAAAAAGGAAACAAACAGCGTTCAGAAGCAGGTTCAGTCACATTTAGAGGTTTTGTGTGTATGTCGCCTCCCACGCAAAATTAGAGGGAGAGTAAATTTACTTCTCTGCGAAGGAAAAAAGAAGAAGGCAGTAAGAAAGGAACGTAGAGGGACAAATATTGGGACTGTGTTCATTTCGCTCTGTGGTCGACTTCAAAGGGATGAGTGGGGCCAATGAAGAGAGCCCAGACCTTTCAGGACAAACACACTGGGCCCAGCGTGACATGCTAATACACACGCTAACACACACACACAGCCTGACTGCCACAATTTGACTCAATGAGGAGGGGGGAATATTTATTTTTAATAAAGCCACACTTATTTTGGGTCTGACATTTTACAACATTGCTTTTATTCTCAAATCAATAGCCTGTTAAATATTGATAGAGGGCTGACGATGCCTACAGAAGTCAGCTGTGTTTGAATTCTCTCTGGGACGAAGCAGGTTTTTAATATGAAACGAAGGAGGGTTTGGAGAGGGACACGTTCTCACTCTGAGCTGAGAAGAAGCTGGAGATTTCCCTCCTTTAAGCCGTGACACAGCAGAATGTAGCTGCACGCCGACGCCGACCTGTTCACGCTTCTCATCTGAACCTTTGGTTGGTTTGGTTTGGAGTGGAGGCAGTTTTTTGTCTTTTTTTTTTAAATCATGAAGTTAAATTTAAAAGTTGGCGCAGGGCGTGTCGTTCTGAAATAAATAGTTTACATGGTGCATCGATGCTGTGATGACATTAATGTTGAGTTTTGGGGCCGAGGGAGGGAGGAAGTGCCGCTGCTGTTGGCTGAATGTGGAGCCGAGGGCGCCAGGCGGATATTTGAGCCCCAGGGGGACTGAGTGCTCTCCTGTGGGCAGCCCCCCCTCCTCCAAGGGGAGGCTGAGGGGATTTGGATCAGGGTCCCACCTGGACCCTGTGGGGCCCCTTCCTGGAAAGACCCTGGAGAACTGAGAGACTATAGTTAGAGGCTCACCTGCTTGTTTGTTTGTTTGTTTATTTAGCTGAAGAATTGAGGAACCTGTTTGTGTCTAAGATGACGTTCAGGTGTTAGAAATCATTTAGAAGTTTCTGAGAAAGACTGGATGAGGTGACTAAATAAAATCTTTTATTTTTAAAAAATTAAGTAAAAAATAAAATGATGTCAGATTTTTTTAAGGTACAGATGAACTTTACAGAAGCAGCGTCTTGTAGGAATGTGTGTCACCATGAAGCTGCACATTAACATGATAATATGCTTCGAGTGTGTTTGCTCAGGACTCTGCATCATCACTGAGCACACACGCAACCTGATGGAGTGTGTTTACACATCACTGTCACACACTGGAGATCAAAGCAGCTCTGGTCTCCATCTTGTTTTTCTTCTGCAGGATGAGAAGATACACTTTCATCAAACCGAGCCTCCTTCCAAATACCAACGATCTGAAGCTGTTGAAGCGTTCAGTGAGGAAGCTCCAAAGTCTTCAAGTCACAAAGAAGTTTCCTGTGTTGAAAATTATTTTAAAACTCCTTAATCAGAAGTGTTTGTTCTGCAGAGACGTCTGCATCCAGCAGTTTTTCCAACACGACACAAATAAATAAAAAGATTCTCCATTTGTCCGGCTCTGAAGGGTTTTGTTCCTCTGGTGTTTTTGCAGACTGGCAGAAAACCGAGGCCCAGAAGAGACGGGAGCAGCTGCTGCTGGATGAACTGGTCATACTGGTCAACAAACGAGATGCGTTGGTCAGGGACCTGGATGCCCAGGAGAAACAGTAAGTAAAAAAAAGTCTCAGTCAAAAATAGAAATGTAAAATATGAGAACACACCGAGGTCCCGCCGTCTTCGGTGGGTTGTGGGGGTGGCCTGCTTTTCCTGAAGTTCCTCAGCAGCAGCAGCAGTGAAACACGCCGTCAGGCCCGTTGTGTTCCAGCCGGCCTGCAGCACCCCCCCGCGGAGGCGGGATCCCTTCCAGATTGGCGGCCTCGTCCGCCAACGGGGTGCCAGGCAGGTGAAAGGTCAGAGCCCGGCCCCTGGCACGAAGCCATTCCACAGGTGCCGCAGCAACCGTCGCCATGGCACCGACAGCATTACCTGTGTATCTCCCTCTATCTGCTTCCCCCCACCCTTTAAGACATCTGACCTTTTGACGTTTTCCATCCGCAGGGCCGAGGAGGAGGACGAGCACCTGGAGAGGACGCTGGAGCAGAACAAAGGCAAGATGGCCAAGAAAGAGGAGAAGTGTGTCCTTCAATGATTGTCAGAAAAACACAACCAACAAATGTAGCCGATAAAAGAAATGTAACATGATTATTATTCAGATTTTTATTAAAAATATTATTTGATAGCTTTTAGAAATTCTGTCAGTTGTTGAAATCCTGACGTGGTTTATGTTTTGGTCGGATTAACCGAGACTTCAACTTTATACTGACTTTCTGTCCCACTTACATATTTGAAAATGTTATTTCTCCTTGGCTTTACTGAGAACGGTACCTGTATGTAACATAAATACACTAAATGAGAGCAGGTCAAACCCTGTCAGACAGTGTGATATTTGTTTGTATGACGATGCAGCGCAGCCTCTGTCTGAATGTGTTCACCAGTCAGTTGGAGGTACAGCACAATAGGGTTTAATGGGGGGGGGGGAATTTTACCTTCTTTTTTTTTTTTTTTTTCCTTCATCATGTTAAGAAGATGATGAAGACCTTTGTTTTTTTTAAGAAAAAAAAGACAGACATCAGACTTTTCAAGCTACTTCATTACTTGACTGTGTATCTTTTAATTACTTCACTTTTTACTTGTAAAGGATCTGAACTGCATTACTGTTCGTAAATCTTGCATAAATTTTTCCTATTGCTTTTTTAAATGGCTTGGCTTGAAAGCAGTTTACCAAAAGATCACGTCAAAGAAAAAACTCACTGTTGTATATTTGAGTCACTGCTCCGACCCATAGCTTCCCAATTCCTCCTTTATACTCAGCAGTCAGAAACAACAAATATGTATATTATTTATTTCTGTTTGTCCTATAAGCTGCTTGTAACTGAATCTGCCATCACATTTCATGTGCATTTTGCTCAACAGTTTCTATTTATTGTATTCAGAAGAGGATGAATATGCTTCCATAACATCTCATAGAGCTCCACATCTGATGCAGATGTCCTTTGTGTGAACATTTATCTGATTATTTATTCCAGTGTCATAACCCAAGTCTTCAGTAATAAAGTCTTTATGATTTCATACACCATTAGACAGAGTGTGGCTGGGTTTTTTAATCCTCTGACACTAGACAGAAATTTAAAACTTACTGACAAAGTTTTGTTATTGTGTTAACACTTGATAATTTATTTTAATCCAGTTGTAGCTTTTGAGTTGTTTTTTTATTTATTTATGTTTCATAGCTGTCCTCGCACAGAAAAAAACCTGCAGTTTGGTTTACTTTCACTCTCACTTGATCCAAATCTATGACATGTTTTTCCATGTCACATTACTTTATAGTTATTTTAATGTATGCACGCCTTTGGCAGCAGAACTGCACATAAGTGGCCCCTATCAGCGCGCGCTCCGTTTAGCGATGATTATTATTCCGGGATCTGTTAAATTCCCCCGTGCGTGTTTATAAATGAACATTGGCGTTAGTATCTTAATTTTTTACCCTTTTTTGTGCGGAGCAGGCTCCTCAGAGGAAGATTAGAGAAACCACTTTGTCCGGAGCTATGTTTCCTCTGAGCGCCGGAGACCGGGGAGCCGAGGTGGACAAGCTCCGGGGAAACTTGTTCAATTTTAGCTTTCTTAAAATAAAATGTATATGTATCTTTTTTTTACCCTTTAATTTGAAGTAATTAAAATGCACCAATTTGCTGACGGATAATAAATGGAGATGAATTATTAAAAGGAAAAACCAAATTCCGCGCGGTTTAACCCTCCACTCCGTCTCTGCAGGCGGCCTCTTGTCCCCGATTTTGCAGTAAAATCGGTTGTGACAGCAAACGTCGTCCCCCGACTTTCTAATACTTTCCCATTAATTTGCTGATTAGTTTCTTATCTGCTTGGAATCGACTGTAGACGCTAATTACGCACATTAAGTCCCCCGAGGCGCTTTGTTTTAGTTTGCACCAAAGACAATGAAAACATAAAAAGAAGTCAGGACGTTTTTTCTTAATAGATTAATTTTAAAAATCACACTTGTACAAGTTATTTAATATCTAGTAATAAAAAGTCGGTTTTATTTCGTCCTGACGGAGCAGCTCGTGCGTCAAATTGAACTTTTCTTCAGGCTGCAGAATTTGTTCCCAAGTTTTGCATTTCCGGTTTAAAATCCACTTTAGTTTTTCCTTCGTCTTCATTAGTCCGGACACAGAAAACACACTCCAAGGCTAAAATATAAAAGTCATTGCAGATTATTATTCAGACGTTTTATTGAAACGTAAAATCTACTCCGTCTTACCTCACTCGGATTTCTTTAATATTTCCAGCTGAAGCAGAAGAAGTGAAAAACATCTGGAGTCAGTTTCCTTTTTTTTTCCTTCTTCTTTTCTGTGAATAAGAGCGACGCGGTGGCTCGGCGCTGCTGTGCAGCTGAGGATCCTTCAGCTGAATGGATTATCTCCTGAGCTTTGATGTCTTCTGGCCTCACCTCACAGGTGCCGCGCGCCGCTCGGCCTCTGCCTTCACTTCCTCTTCGCTGCTACACCTGAGGGAGAGCGGTCTCTGCGTGCAGCGCCGGAGCTGCAAACTCTGGGTTTTATACATCATCGTTTTAATAAGCACCGACATCCCCGCAGATCCCCGCTTTCAATCCTGCCGGCTGAAGGGACAAAACTTTTCCCCCTCCTCTCCTCGCCGCCTAATCCCAGGCTTTACCAGCTCAGCATTAAGAAAATTCAACTGCAATTTGGGATTAGACAAAATACTCTTATTACAAAAGGTTGGTGCAACTTGATAACTTGATACTTGTTCAGGGGTTTATCTCGAGGTCTCACATCGAGAGAGGAAGAAGGAAAAAAACATAAATGCTGGGAAATGTCAGTATAACCCGTTTCTTTGTGTTGTGTGGGCCATATTTGTTGAATGGCCTTTTTGCATAATTTAACGGAGCCTGTGTGTGCGTGTGTGTGTGTGTGTGCGCGCGTGTGTGCTCGTGAGCAGGAGGGGTGGTGGTATTTGGGTTTTTGCCGGCCCTCTGACTGCTCGGACTTCAGATGTGAGAATTAAAAACAGAATACTCAAATAAAAGGTGTTTGACCTCTCGAAAAACTCACTACACCGCCTCTTCTCTCTCTGCACATCTATAAATGTGAGATTTCGACCCAAAAACACGGATATACTTAATTCCTGAGCACAGGGTTGCATTCAGGCACTTCCACTGACTACTTAACAATCAGCATCACTGCAGACCTTCAACATGTCTCCAAGTTTCTCTGTCAGTTATTTAGTCAATGACTTAAGTCCCATCAGCCTCGACTTTGATACCCCTCCTCCTCCTCATGCACACATAAAAAGGTCATTTTTATCCCTGCTCCCTCTCAGACCCCATTTACAGAAGTTGTTTTTTAAAAAAGAGATCCCTACAGAGAGTGTTTTTAACCGCATCCCCCACGACCCTCACCACCATTCAGACCAAAACATGCGGCTTGTTTACGACTGTGATTGGTTATAAATGAAAAAGATCCGCGTGCAGCAGGATTTGATTCACTGGCCGCAGTTTCTGCTGCTGATTTTTCTTTTTCCTCCGCAGTGAGTTGAGGTCTTTCCTTTTTAAACTTTACATCAACCATCCTCAAATGTAATTCTAAACGGGGATTAAACCTCATTAATATTCATGAGATGTGTGTGCGTGTGTGTAGAGAGAGGGGAAAAGGGGAGGGAAAGGGGTATCACAATAAAATAAAAATGGATAAATCTAACTTTTCTTCTGTTTTTTATTCCTCTCAGGCCGCGTTTACTTTTTGGATGAAAAGGTATAAAAGAGGAATGAACAGAAATAAAACCTGCTGAAGCTTTGACGGCCTTCCCGCAAAATGTAACTACATTAGCTTTTACGCATCAAAACAACAACTTTTCCTCTTTGCTCTCTTTTTTCCCCTTTAAAACATCCTCTTTACTTTATTCAAGGTGAAACTCACAGACCCCAATAATAAAAATGTTAGAAAAGTCCGCAGGTTTAAGTTTAATTTGCTCCCAACGCCTCTTCCTTGCATGCAAGTAAAAAACAACGACGCCTTTCTGCGCTTCCTCTAAATTCAGTTTATTCCTTTGCGCACTTTGGCGCAAGACTTTGCGCAGGCCGCTCTGTCCTGCAGGCCTCGTTTCCATCTTTTTTAAAACCGCTCCGCCTGGTCTCGGGACCAAGAGAAGGAAGAGAAAGAGGGGGTGGAGGAGGAAGAGAGGGAGGAGGGGTCGTCCATAGGAGTGGGCTCTCCCGGCTTCTTTCCACGTCGATAGGCCGCCTGCGCCGTCCGTCAAACCGCCGACGCGCTGCGATTGGCCTTGGGAGGCGGATCCGCAGGTGATCCTCCGCTCATAGAGGCGCGGGGCGGAGAGAAGGTGATCAATCCTCCATCCGTCTCCATTAGAAATCACCTTAACAGTCTGACAGACAACGACAAGCCCCCTGAAAGCAAATGAGTTTGATTTGTTTGGCCGTAAAAACGCCTGGAACTGCAGCGAGGACGCGGTTTACGCCCGTGTGCTGCTGACCTGTTTGCAAGTTCCTCCGTGATGTTGCTCGGTTCGCGCGCGGTTATTTCTTTTTGAGAAAGTTCCAGCTCGACTTTTGTGCCCTGCAGAGTCCCTACTACTGGATAATTTTACTCGCCTCTTGTGGTCCAAGGGCTCTGGAGAAGGTCTGGAGGAGAAAAAGCAAAGCAAAACAAAAACAAGGTAAAGTTTCCTAAATTTTTCTCTTATACATTTAAAAAAGTCGGTGTCTGCGCATTGACACTATAGCCATGTTTTTTTTTAAAAACCACACGTTTTAAAGGTCAACAAGAAAGAAATCTTTCTTAAAATGCATTTTAAAGTATTTAATTGTTAAACTACAAAGCGCCCATTTCAGTTTGCACCGCTGCAGCTTTGTGTGAAATTTTAGTGGAGATTTCAATTGATCCGCACCGTGGAGGACTTCAGTGCCAAACCAGAAAATTGAACCAACTTCTTTCAGAGTACATCATTTTCATATTTCTATTCCAGTTCATCCCTGTCAGTTTTTGAGAGCAATTGGCCATTAAAGCGTTGGAAGCACTTAGTAGATAATTGGAGAGGCGTGTTTTGGTTTTTGTTAATTTATTTTGCTGATAAGAGCCCTTCTGAAACGCTCTCTCCCCGGAGGTCTAATCTAAATTCTAATTGAGTTCATTTGCACCGAGATCTCGCCTTTTCACTCCGGCTTGGCAGAGCTGGAAATGCGCTTTAAAGAGCCGCTGGAATAAACGTTTGGTTTGCTGGGTATTTAGGTTTGGAGCTCATTGTTAAAATAATCTCACTAATTTAATTCTCACTTTTCACACTTCACGGCTGCGCGTTAAAATCAAACTCTCATCGGCCACAGTAGTAAATTATTTAGTGAGGGTATGGCTGCAGATTAGTTTAATGTTGGTAAGATTAGCTTATTTATTAATTTAATTCAAAGATGAGCAAAAGTCAATATTATTAGCTGGAAATAGATCAATAAGAAAACTGCTCATTCTTTACAAAACAACACACGAGATCATTTTAAAAGAATTAAAAGAGCTGAGTGTCCGGACAAAATGATTCCCTGTATGGTGGATTTTAATTCAGCTGGCCTCAGCCCTGGACTGAGGGATCCACAGGGATCCTGGTTCTGGTCAAAATACACACAAAGTGCGACGACCCGAAGCAAACTGGAGTGACCGACTACAGAAAGCCTACAGCTGTGATTTTTATAGATTATCAAACCGCATCCATAATCCATCTTTTTATGTGTGTGTGTGTGTGTGTGTGAGAAGGTGCAGGAAAACACACACACACAACACATTTTTATAACTCAGCAGGCTGCACTTTTATTCTCAAGTTGGCTCATGAATTTAAATATAAGTGAATAAAGAAGCATCCAACTAAATTAGTCTTTTTAATTTGTGAAAGTTTCGTAGTGACAAACTAAATGTGAAAACTATAAAAGCTTAATATAATAGACAATAAATGATTATCTTTAAAAGGTTGCTCAGATTTCACATGTTAAAGGTGATATTACAGAAGGGCGCGTTTGGATATATTTTAAAATGAAATAATTACCGAGCGGTTCGTGACCAGCATGCGCGAGCTTACCGACCACGACCGGATTTATAAAAACAGGGTTTTTATTTATACAGGGCTTCTTTGGCTCTCTTTTGTCAGCAAAGCTCTCGGGTTTTATATTTGGAATAAATCCTGCTTTGCTGAGAAAAATAATTCCCCTCCCTCAGCTGGGCTTTTAGAGCTGGTTCAGCAGCCGTTTGACCCCCGTTATCCTCCCCGAGAAAAACCTCAGACTGCCGGGGGGATTTTCTTTTTAAACAAATATATTATAAAATATTATAAGTCCTTTTTTGCATTAACCCACGGTTTTATTTCCCATTGCCACTAAATAATCTCAGTATTGATTTGCGAGTTTAACGTAATATGCTATTGGCAGTTTCCGTCTGGAGTTTTAATCCATCTGCAACACCAGGTGGATTTGTTAAGTAAAAATAATCAGGATGCTAATTAGTATTTCAATATATGTAATTTCTCCCCAATTTTTTAAATCTATTAAGTCCAGCTTTCTGGCCTGATTTCTTTCTGAACTGTGTTTCTAACACTTTTCTCGGGTTCCGTGTGTGTGCAGTGACTTAGATCGGTCCCCTGTCCCGTCAAGCTGCAGCATCGGGGGAAACCGAACCACTGGCCTGAGCTGGGTGGAGCAGTGACCGCCTGTAGCATGATGTCCTACCTCAAACAGCCCCCCTATGGCGTCAATGGCCTGGGGCTCAGCGGCGCAGCCATGGACCTGCTGCACCCCTCGGTGGGCTACCCAGGTAGGCGCCTGACACACTCACACGCACGCGCAACTTTCACACTTTAACACGAGTTTGAAACATGAATGCATCTTTTTCTTAGTTAAAACTTGAAGCCAGGTTGAGTCACAATGTTATCTTCGTTGTGTCGGTTTGTTACGATTAAACAACTTAAAAACATTTTAAATTCAGCTAAATAGGTTATTATTCTTTACTTTTTTATGGGAATAAATGCCCAGTGCTAAATATTCTTCAGTTGGTGTATAATTTTCCTCCTTTCTCACATGTCCAGAGCAGATTTTAGCACACGGCGGACAGGCTCATATCTCCCGGGGGACTATTTTTAGTTTTACGTCCCACGTTCACTTTTCTTTTTTGACCTTTCGTGCCGTTATTTTTGCCCGCAGCGACTCCCAGGAAGCAGCGGCGGGAGCGGACCACCTTCACCCGCTCGCAGCTCGACGTCCTGGAGGCTCTTTTCGCCAAAACCCGGTACCCGGACATCTTCATGCGGGAGGAGGTGGCATTGAAAATCAACCTGCCCGAGTCCAGAGTCCAGGTAAACAGATAACATCGTCCCCCGACTGATGCGCACTAAATTTATTTAAACGCACATTGTCTGACACACAAGGAGAGTTTCTAATTCACGTTTTAAAATGACGTCAGAAATTAATTAGTAAATTCGGCATTTCGACCGGTAGTGACGTCATTTAACATTTACTATAAGCTAGCAAGCTGTTTTATGTTTTATTATCAATTATCTTTATATTTATCTGATTTATGCCATTTCGGTTGTTTAGTTTGCTTAAAGCAAATATTTAAGAAAATGGGATAAACCCATTTATTAAGTAAATTTTAGAAATATTTGAGTAATTTCTGAAATTATCTACTGATTTGAGAGTCTATTAATAAGTATTTAAACTGACAATGCTTTAATTTAAATTATTTTTTAAAAAGATTACTGGGAAAGTAACTGGATCCACAATTAAATCCAGTTATGTTGTTAAACAGGAGCAGGATGCAAGATTTAAGTGTAATTTTTACGTTAATCTCATTTTATCCACCTTTTTGTTTGAGGTTTAGCTCAGGTGACTGGTTCAGTTTGCCCTCTTCAGTCACACACAGACAAAATTCAATGTGTTATCCTATTAATTTAAACAAAACTTTTCAGATGATTGGTCATAAATTACATTTTTGGTGGTTTTATTATTTGATGCAACCCAAATGCAGTTTGGTCAGAAATATAATGAAGAGGCCAGAATTTTCCTTGTAAACACGCCACAAACATTACACAGCTGTAAAGTGTTGAACTAAGTCATGGGGAAACCAAGGCAGGTCTCTCTCTCTCTCACACAGTTTAAGTTATTTTCAGAATGTGTGTGTGAAACAAAATGCTCTACAAAATCCTACCCTCTTGATGCTCTAGAGTTACCCTACTGTGTGGTGAAACTCAATAGCCTGTTATCTTAGAGCAGTCTACCAGGTATGAAATTAGACCCCTGGCTGATCCAAGCCAAGGGGCCGGGGTGGAAATGAACCTTGATGGATAATAACCCTCAATTTTCTTCCATAATGTACTCCCAGCATGTCCCGGGAGTTTCTTTTTTTTCATGAAAAGATGAGATTGTGTACCGTTGCTAACCTCTGTCTGGTGTTTTTGGTCATAGGTGTGGTTCAAGAACAGGAGAGCCAAGTGTCGCCAGCAGCAGCAGAGCGGCAGCAGTGCCAAAGCCAGGCCGCCCAAGAAGAAGTCTTCTCCGGCCCGAGAGAGCACTGGATCGGAGAGCAGTGGCCAGTTTACACCTCCTGCCGTCTCCAGCACGGGCTCTTCTTCATCTTCATCTTCGTCAACCAATCACACGGGCCCTGCAGCGCTTAGCAGCACCTCTACCTCCATCAGTACCGTCTCCTCCATATGGAGCCCAGCTATCTCCCCCGGAAATGCCCCTGCTCCCGCCGTGGCCCCGCTCCCTGAACCTGGACCCCCATCTAATGCCTCTTGTATGCAGCGTTCAATGTCAGGCTCTGCTGCCGCTGCCACCTCCTACCCCATGTCCTACAACCAGACGCCAGGCTATGGCCAAGGTTACCCCACCCCTTCCAGCTCCTACTTCAGTGGTGTGGACTGCGGCTCCTATCTAGCCCCGATGCACTCCCACCACCACCCCCATCAGCTCAGTCCCATGACAGCCTCCTCTATGTCAGGCCACCCGCATCACCACATCAGCCAGTCGTCAGGGCACCACCACCATCACCACCACCACCAGGCCTATGGTGGCTCTGGCCTGGCCTTCAACTCCTCCGACTGCCTGGATTACAAAGAGCAGACTGCAGCCTCCTCATGGAAGCTCAACTTTAACACCACAGACTGCTTGGACTACAAAGACCAGGCCTCCTGGAGGTTCCAAGTCTTGTGATCAGCCTTTTTTTTTATATAGCCCCTTCCCTTCCCTGCTTGCCTGCTCCCTCTTTTTTTTTCCCCAGATCAGCTTGTTGCTTGTTTTTAAGACAAAAGAGTTTATGAACCATAACGTAACATGATAGCAGCAGGAATGCTCAGAAATCGGACTGTTTTTTGCCTCCCTTTTGCCCTTTTAATCTTAAACAGTGAAAAAAAATCTTCAAGTCCTGTAAAGTATCAGGAACAGTTTCCTGATGACGAAGAATGGGTTTTTTTTTAATCTTGGAAGAGCTCAACAAAACTGTTTTTCAAAAATGACAAACGTTAATTTCAACCAAACTCCTTCAGCTGACTGGATTGGAGGAATATTTTCCCTCTGATGCACCGACAGGAACTGCCTGCAGTGCCCTTTTACCTCCAACCCAATCAAATCCTGTACAGTTTTTATTTCTGAAATTTGTTATTTTAGGATGACAGAGATTTTTAGTCAGCTGCACAGAGAAGCTGAAATATGTAAATATGTATTTGGGTCAGTTACAGTGACCATGTTTAGTTGGTGTTTTTTCTGAATTTGAAAATTGTTTATTACCACTTTGGGAAGAAAAAAAAATTAGAAAAAAAAGAAACTGTATGTAATTCTTTTCCAATATTCCAAAGAGATCAAATTGGCCATAAAGTTCAGCTTTTATATACATTGTTTTACTCGGAAAACATTTTGGCAATTTGAGATGTTTTTGGGGGGGAGAATCTAAAACATAGATGCAGAAATGTTCTGGGTATCTTTCCAGGATCCAGGTATTATTATTATTATTATTATTATTATTATTATTATAGCCTCTACATTTTCCAACCGAACCTCCTCCTCTCTTGGGCTTTGTTGTGATTTATTGGACATGTTTGAACCGCAGCACTTGGCTTAATAATGAAGTCAAAAGCATTGTTCATTTTTTTGGGAGGGGAGAGAGGAAATGTGGATTTATAGCTCCAAAATGACAGTGAGATGTTGAATGTATCTTTAAGGCGACCACCTTTACATACATGTTCATCCAATAAAGATCCGTTAAGTCATATTTATTTTCCACAGTGGATTCTGTCTGTTTGACTCTCATCTGGGAGTCAAGCTTTTTTTAAATTTATTTTTAATCCATATATTAGATGCATGTACTAGCAAAGTACAAACTCAATATTGCTGTTTTTCTTTCATTTGAACAAGTCACACTTTTATTTAAAGGCTTGTTTATTCTGTGTCTCTCTAATTATAGCAGGGTAAATGCAAATTAGTCCCTAATTAAAACAAGCCGAACGCAAAGGCCTGCATTTCCATTTTAGAGAGCAGCCGTTTAATCCTCTCCGTCTCTGCCTTAAATTAAAATACTAACATCTCTCCTTGCTTTGGGGAGGCGAAGTGTTTTATTTATTTACGTTTTATATTTTTTTTTAGACTCCGGCGTTAAGTGTTGAGCCGAGAGACATTTGATCGAGGCGTAATTGAATGCAGCGCTGTAATGGCGTGATAATTACTCCTGCGCCTTGAGTTGCTTTCTCCAAAATAACCTGCAGGAATTTCACCGCCTCTGATGCGGTAATTACGTAGGTGGGGCCAGGTTAGGGGGTCGCATGTAATGTGTGTGTGCGTGTGTGTGTGTGTGTGTGTTAGTGTTTAATGCGTTTATGCCTGCGAGCATGAGCGCATTATAAAAGAGGGAAGTTAAATAAAACGCACCGCGTCAGTTCTCCAGCTGCAACAAGGGTGCGTGAAGGCCGCACCGAGAGCTGAAGAGGCAATAAAATCAGGATTCACGCAAATGATTGCGTCACTATAACGCTCCATTTTTAATTCAGCCTTTTCTTTTTTTTATTCCAGTTTTAATAGCAGCGGCCTTAGCGGCTTTTTGGGCTCTAATGTGTTGCTTTTCATGTCTACACGTGTGTATAAACCTCTTGAAACTGCGTTTCTGGCTCAGGAAATGTTCACAAACACGAAGACAGAATGAATCCATTAAAAAAAAAAAAAAAAAAAAAGTCATTTTAATCACAATTTAAGAAGACGGGATATCTGAAAAATTCTCCATGTTTCCCTGTCAAAATCTGAACGTTTTGGAGATATTTTAATAATAATAATAATAATAATGTAAAAACAAATTAATAAAAACTGTGTAGTTTGTGCTTTGTTTTCTAATATAATTTCTGTTGGGATATTGAGCAGTTTGTTTTCTGATTTCCTGAATCCACTTGATTTCTATTTATTTTAAATGGCGCCAGACTTAAAATAAAAGTAATAACGTTGGAATAGATCCTTCCTGAACAGATCCACATCCTGATCGATACCCGCTCCCTGCGCACAGCTTCAGGTGCAGCCGCCTCTCTGTTGTCTCCCTGTTTATGCAAATGAATCTCACAGCAGCTGAACAAATATCTGCCAACCGGGACATTAAACATGTTTGCGCCAAGACGCGCAAACAGCGCAGCGAGTGTCCACCAACAGCGGCGGATTTGTTCGGATTTGCATCAAACAAACATTTGCGGCCAATCTTGCGCGATTGTTTGAAGAGTTTGAAGGAGCCGCAGGTCTCGCGAGGCAGCTGCGACAGCACCGAGAAGAGCCGCGCGAGCGTCTGTGACAAAAGAGAGGAGATCCGTTTAGAAGTGTTTCCTGTGAACACGTGGAGCCGCAGACGTCCAGGAGACGTTTGTCCGCGGCCTTCAGGTTTAATAATTCATCAGCTGCACGTGGAAAAAAAGTGACAAAAATCAAAGTAGAAAACGCAATGAATTGGATTTAATCTGAGTTAGAATGAACAAGGAGGGGATTAAAATCAGAGATGAGAGCAGTTTGGTGCTTAAATATCCTGCACACATATTTAATTTAGTGCAATGTCATGAATGAAAATGGGGAAAAAATTTGGATTGTTGACAACCTCAAAACTAATCCAAACACGAAACATTGATTTAATCCAGGAAACAACTTCGTTAAAAGAGAACTTTTATTTTCCTCCTTATCTAATAAATTTGTCAATAATTATGATTAAAACTTAATTTAAATAATATTTAACTTAGCTTTTTTAGTAGTTGGATGTTTTTTTATTTCAGGTAAGATAAATCAAGGTTTTCTTTCAAATAAAAAAATGAATAAAAAGATCAACGTGTTATGTGATTATAAAAAAATATTAAAATGTTTTTTTAAAAAAAATCTTTAAAAGCTTAATTTAATTAAACAAATTAAGAATTATATGTTTAACAAGGGAGTAGCGGAAATTATTTTAATTATGCCAACTTTATTACGTTGATTTACATTTTTTTTGTAGTTTTTTTTACAGTAATTTAGTTGGTTTGACGTTAAAAATCAAACACACTGAATAGAAAACCTTCCTCCAACCTTCAAATGATCTCAGAGAAACATAAACAGTGTATATAAATGATCAGCTCTACTGGGTGGAAATGAGTAATCAAAAAAGAATAATACATTTAAAAACATACATGATTTAAAAAATGTCTTGAAGCATAATTTAAATGACTTGTTTTCATCTCACCAGATTACATTTCTCTCATACTGCCTTCACAGGATTCACCTCTATAACACATTCAAAACAAAAAGCAGAAAAGCCAATTATGTTGATAGCAAAGTGTCTCCAAACATGGCCTCATCTGAACTGTGACAAGCGTCACGAGTAAAGGAGTAAGAACAAAAACAACCTTTACACTTTCCAAAGGTTTGGACGATCCAGCTAATGATGCCATCAAGTCAAACAGTTTCTCTCTTGGCTCGAAATGCATGTTTTGCAATCAGCATCCAAATTCTTTTAGTGCTTTGGGAGGATTTTAGGTAGACATGAGCCTGGGGGGTTTTGAGGACACTATTTATTTGACTGCTCTCCACCTTTACCTCTAAATTAAAGCCTTTAAAGCTCTCTGAATAAATGTTAAAGAGAGAGTTCCCAGCAGCTGCATCCACAGAGAGCCAAAACACTTATTGAACCAGATGCGTGTGTGTGATCGGTGTTTTAGCCTAAGCCGAAGGTCTGACGCCTTCGTAGTCGGTTCAATAGCGAGATCGATTGCGCCACACCGTCGTCTGTCAAGCATTTGACCTCTTGGCCTCTCGTCTGCTCTGGTGAAGGTGTGTGAATGTGGGTGGACTGGAAACGGTTGACATTTGGTTCACACTTTGTCCAGGAAGTGAACTGGAACCACACTGGACTGCTTTTGCATGAGTGCTTGCGATTTATATCGAAGAGAGAGATAAAGACAGAAACCGGCCTGATCCTCCAGTATTTGTTTTGCGAGGCCTTGATAAGTCAGCATGTGTGTAAGAGAGAAAGAGATTCGAAGGACCAGGAGATGCACTGATAGCAGCCTGCATGCCGGGGCTGTTTTCTTCCATTTCCATGCAGGATGAGAAAAAAACACCATGATGCACTTGTCTTTCATTGGCTGTTGATTGTCGCCAGACCTTGGCATCTTACTGTGTTTATAGGCTGGTATGAGCAGAGGAGGATTATATTTACCTGAGAGGTTAATCTGGGGTCAACTGTACAGTGACATGGGAGTAGTTTAGGCCATTGTCTCAGGTTTCTCTGCTTTGTCATGTGGGGCCTCCGTTTTCTCACTTTTCCTCATGCATCCTGCTCTGCTTAACATCAAGTCTGAGCAAGTAGATTTTTTTTCTCCATTTGGCCCATTTTGTGATTTTCAAAGCCACTAACAACTTCTTGAATCCGATCCGTCATCCAACTCAAAGAATCTGGGAGTACCAGTGGTCTCTATAGGCGCATTCCAACAGTGAATTTTAATAATGCCGGGGTCACAAGAAGCGGAAGTAAAGAAGCAGAACTCCGGTAAGGGGCGTAGCAGCGGATGACCAAACACCTACGTCACGAGGGTTCTGATGGAACCACGAAAAGACCCTGCCTCGGAGCAGGAGCTAAAATGGTTGTAGGAACGGAGGGTCTTTAGCCCTAGTTCCTGTATGTCGGAATGCGCGAAAAAACGGCCTGGTTCCTGAAAAGGTTATAGGAACTGCAAAAGGTTCCTGCAGTCGGAAAGGGGCTTATGAGGGGATGTCAACATGGCCGAGCTGTAGCACTGAGAGCATTCATGGCATTCCTCATAGGTTTGGATACGGGGCGTGTAGTTGAAAAAGCATCCTTTTCCTTTAGCTGGGTGGAATTACAGAAGCTCTCTAGTTACCTGATCCTAAAGTGTGCAGGGACATCTGGTCACCTCTACTTAAGTCAGGTAGAGTGGTCACTTTGTTGGTCAAAGTTTGTTTCTGATTAGTTTCCACATGATGAGACAGTGAAGAACTTAACAATTCTAATATCCATCCCATCACGTGCAGAAGCTTAGTCAGGATCACCTCTGCATAGGTTTTCAACATGAAGCAGTTAAACGTCTGAAACAGAAGTCCTTTAGTGGAAAAGATGCCGTGTGGCTGCAGCCAAATGTTCCCACTGATGTTGTCACTGTCTCAGGATGCACAACATGGAAAACAAAGAATGCACATCAACTATACTCTATTAAAATAACAAAAAGGAGTGCAACAAGCTCCAGAAACATGTCTGTCTTGTTAGTTGTGGTACTTCTAAAACACTATTTCATAGATATCCATCTTCAAACCTTTGCCCAATCAAGACCTGAGTTTAACATGGCAGTCTTTAATTTCCCCAATTCCTCCATAACCCCTCCAATCCTCCAAATGTGGACATGTAGGTGACCAAGTAACCTAACATGCATGTCGTTGGACGGTGGGAGGAAGTTGGAGTATCCATGCATACACGGAGAGAACATGCAAATGCCGCACAGAAAGGCCACCGCCCCGCAGGTTCAAACCTCCCCTAGCCGAGGCTCGAACCAGCGACCTTCTTGTGGTAAGGCTGCTGTGCTTGGAGGTTTTTCGCAAGTATAAAATTTTTAAGGAACCAGTGTAATGAAAGCTGTTGCTTAAGTCTCACAGCATGTTAAATGTTAACTGCTAACATTGTGGATTAAAATATTAACATGCATGTTAGCTAGCGCTGCCAGAGTACATCATAGATGACCTCCTTGTGGCAGTAAAAACTCCAACATGGGGAAATCCAAACTCCACTGAGCTTCTTGAATGGCAATAATTGAATGATTTGAGGCTTTCTGAGGTCAGTGGAGCAGTCAAACTATTTTCTTCCTTCCTGTCTCTCCTTCTTCAAAGCAGCTGATGGTTAATAAGACAAGTCTTGGCAGTTTCTGCAGAGCAGAGGAGGACTTCTTCATTTCTGCCTTTAGATGACTGTTAACACGTTTTGGCGACATCCTCGTTTCCTTTTTCCTTCCTTGCAGATCAATTGTGTCACAGAGGAGAGGGATGGATTAGAAAGGTATTTGAGGTGAATTATCTCATCTGCAAAGGATGCAGCAGACCATCGTCCCAACTTGTCTTCACGCTCCAGAGCTGGGAGAGCTTAATGGAGGCCTGCAGGCTTCAGCATTTCCCCCACTCAGATTGTCGTCTCTGTTTTACAACTGATTGCTGTCTGACAGGTTGGCCACATTTCCCTTTTCATTTAGTTTGCTCTTCATTGACAAATTTCTCTTCGTATACAGAAGCAGAGGGGGGCAAATGAGGAAATGATCTAAAATCAAACCCTATTTGTGACCTTTAACCTTAGAAACTTGAGAGATAATCACAGTTGTTTGTTTCTGTAAGGAAAGTAAATGAACTCCCTCTTGTAAACAAGCCATGCAGATAGTAGAGCATTATCTATGATGCCTGCAAATTTAGCTAAAACGGTGGTTCCTAACATGGGGTCCCCAAAGAGCCCCTAGGTCAGCAAGGTTTTGACTGCATAGAGCCTGTGTGATTGTTAAAATTAAGGCCATGTTTAAACAGTGATGAGGTGTATCCACTTAGGCTTTTTTTTTATTACTTTTATTTATTTATTTCTATCATTCTTACATTTTGTTCACATGGTGCCAGAAAACACAAAATTTTGAAACCCCCATTTATACAATTCAGGAATAAATAGAAGTCCTCAAAATCTGCTATACAAAAGCATTTAAACCATTTTCTGCCTGGCCAAATAAAAGTTGCTACCTGGATTTAACTAAGCACTGGATAATTACCCCTATTAGATTATTACTGCACGGGCCATTATCTTTCACTGGGCAACAAGTTATTTAACCCCAACTGATGCAATAAGTAGCTTCTCATTTCTTAAACAACCATGTGGTAAGACACATCCTGTGGTCAATAAAAAGATGTTAGTCTGTTTAAGAAGGGTGAAATGCTTGTCAGGCAGAGAAAACATCTAAGGAGATTGTAGAAACTATTAAAACTGGGTGAAGAACTGTCCAATACATTATTAAAAACTGGAACGATAGTGTGGAACCTTGTTCTTTGAGAAAGAAAAGTGTCCATAAAAAAGAAAAACCTGAACGATCATGATCGGTGATCATATTCCAAAAAAACCAACAGCAGAACTCAGGGCTATGTTTAATAGTGAAAGTAAGCGGATTTCCACACGCATAATGCGAAGAAAACTTAAAGGATTGGGACTAAAACAGCTGTGTAGCAATAAGAAAACAAGTAATCAGTGAGGCAAACTGGAGAAAAGTCCTTCAACTTGCTGGGAGCATAAAGACTGGACTCTGGAGCAATGGAAGAAGGTCACGTGGTCTGATAAGTCCAGATTTACCCTGTTCCAGAGTGATGGAGCATCAGGGTAAGAAGAGATGCAGCTATCATGCCTAGTGCCTGCTGTACAGACCCGTGGGGGGCCGTCCTAAAGGCAGTCCAATGAAATACACTTCTCAAAAAAATAAAGAGAACACTTAAACAGCACAATGTAACTCCAAGTCAATCACACTTCTGTGAAATCAAACTGTCCACTTAGGAAGCAACA
>JBAMHW010000018.1:25008726-25026706 GCA_037177495.1 Rhadinocentrus ornatus | reverse complement strand
ATCCATCCATCCATCCACGCATCCATCCATCCACGCATCCATCCACGCATTCATCCATCCATCCATCCATCCATCCACGCATCCATCCATCCATCCACGCATCCATCCATTCATCCACGCATCCATCCATCCATCCACGCATCCATCCATCCATCCATCCACGCATCCATCCATCCACGCATCCATCCACGCATTCATCCATCCATCCATCCATCCATCCATCCATCCATCCACGCATCCATCCATCCACGCATCCATCCATTCATCCACGCATCCATCCATTCATCCACGCATCCATCCACGCATCCATCCACGCATTCATCCATCCATCCATCCATCCATCCATCCATCCACGCATCCATCCGTGGGCTGGAATCTGTCTAAGCAGGTACGAGGCGACAGACAGGGTACACTTTGGACAGGTTGCCAGTCCATCGCGTGGTCATTATTGATAAATCAAACTGAAAAAAAAGAAGAAAAAAAGTGCTTTAAAAATTTCAGGGTGATATAAATAGTCATTTAGCTACCAATTTGTTGTGCTTAAATAAAAGTTAACTGTCATCATTTTTACATACTTATTTATTATGAATTAATTCATTTTTATCGCAATCATTACATTGATTAAACTTCTCTATATTAATTTATTCAACCATTTGTTCTCCAAAGTACATCTGACTTATTTAAGATAAGTGTTAATAACAACTATCCACATTTAAACCCATGACTTATAACATTTCCACATATTGTAATATTAAATTATGAATTAATCTCCAAATAAAGTTGATTTAATTTAGAAAAGAGCTCAAATATCACAATTTCTATGTGCCGTTACGTACACTTTGATAAATGTGTAAACAACAGTTTTGCACCTGGCATACACCTGAGAACAAAATCTGAAACCCATGATCGTTTATAAATGTGTGAAAATTCAATATGCAGGGATTAGTGAATGAGTAGATTATGGGCAAAGGCTTTAGTCTTTGATTCTGTGGAACTGGCAGAAAATCCTGATGATTACTTCAAGGTATAAGACTCATTGCAACAACTGAAAAATATCTAAAGTGTTGTTGTAAATCTTTTTTATTCTCGGCGACACCAGAAATACACAGCTAACAATTCGTTTCACGAAGTCAAACTCAAGAACAAGTGTTTTTATGTTGCTTTTTTCCCCTTAATCAAATATTTAAGGGTGGGATTTTCCTTTAATGGTTGCCAATGTTGACAGTTCCACATAACAAGCACATGGATGCAAACATGAAAACACAGATTTACAAATCACCATAATTACTTTCACACTTGTTTTCTGCCACTTGGTATCAAAAAGTCTTAAATTAGAAAGGTGTTAAATACTTTTTAAAAATGTTAATTACTCATCTGAGTAAAAACAGACTTATTGCCAAAGATGGCATCACCGAGCCTGGCATAAGATAGACGAGGAGGAACCCAACAGAAGCAGTGTATCTGACAAGAAACAAGTACAAGCCCTCTTTGGGGAACACAAGAGCCAGCATCAGATTCAGCTATCACACATTTTGATTTAATTAACAAGCTATATCAAGAGCCAAAGAGAGAAGAAGAAGAAAAGGGGAGAGAAGTGTTAAAAAAAAACAAAACATGGCTGACGAATGACCTAATTGGTTACATTATCAACTCATTATCAATGGCTAATTAGAGAGCTACATAAGAGCACCAGTAATGTAAAAAAAAAAAAAATGCAAACGACTTGGTAACCCCCTACCACTAACCTCCACCCCCACCAAAACACCCCCTTACCATCAGTGCCTCCTCCCCCTCAATTTAGCCCAACACTAAAGTGTTGCATTTTAACAAAAGCTTTCTTTTTTGGGGGGGAGCAAAGGCTTGAAGGGCCTCTATTGTTACTTGAAAAACAATGGGGCTAGAGGGGTGTGTGTAGGCTTTTTTTTTTTTTTTGGTATATATCATGCTGAGCATTTCTTGAAGAGGTAAGGAGCGTGCATGTTATCCGTGAATGCTTGTGTGTGTGCATTTTATCAAGTCGATGGTGCGTTATTGAGTTTTGTGGGCACGTTTGTAAGTTACAAAGAATTGTGGCAAAAGTGGGGGTTGCCCTCATTAACCCCCTTCACCTCAAACCAATCAGCCAACCAGCAGGTTAAAGCAACAACACAACCTAATTAGACGGAAGGACAGAGTGAGGGGTGAAATGTCAACATCCCCCTTTTTCTTTCTCTCCTCTATTTTTGCCTCTTTTCAGACAATAACTTGCTGCTCTCTTAGTCGCTGCTTGACACAGCTCGTTTTTTTCCGTCATACACGTAGAGATTCCACCTCAAGGCCACAGAAGGACTCAGCTATATTCTTGTATATTCATTTACAAAGAAGGTTAAAACATGTATGATTATTAAATGTGTGGATTTTTTCAGTCTTTAATGGTGGTTTAAGTGTGACAAGAGCTCGGAAAGGTCTTACCTGGAGGATATAGATGCCACATGTGTTTAATGACTGTTCATGAGTAGCATTTGGACAACAGGGGAGCATGAGATACAATTCTTAAGCAGTGAAACGGCCAAAACTACTCTGCAATTCATACAGTAATATATAAAATAATCACTACAACTGCAGCTTCCACTGACTTATTGATGCTGGTGAGGGTGTAACGTGGAATAGTTTTATGTCTGTAAATAATGTGATATGATGTGGATGCTCATGGATTTATGTCTTTTTTTATGCAAATGTGTGCGGATTTCTGTATGTGTGTGTGCTTTCTACCAAACATAGCCAAACCAATCAACTTTATTTATAAAGCACTTTTAAAACAGACCAAAGTGCTATACAGTACATAAAACATTTAAAAGACATAAAAAACATATATATAGATTATTTTCTATCTATGCAGCATTACCTTAAATGTAAAATCTTGGCCTTCCTTTTTGTGATTTTATATTAAATTGCCCCTCATCAAATGAATTTTAATAAAATAACTTTTTGCTTTTATGTCCTGTCTCATGGCCAATACCTTGATTCAGAAGTATTTCTCAACATATTATTCTTTTCATTAATTACTATAGGCTACATT
This sequence comes from Rhadinocentrus ornatus, assembly GCA_037177495.1. Lineage (NCBI taxonomy): Eukaryota > Metazoa > Chordata > Actinopteri > Atheriniformes > Melanotaeniidae > Rhadinocentrus > Rhadinocentrus ornatus. The sequence goes on along the minus strand of JBAMHW010000018.1, from coordinate 25,023,648 downwards.
CCCTAATAAAAAACAAAACAAAATAAAACAAAAATAAGCCCAAAAATGATTACATATATTTGTATTAGAGCTTAGGGATGTATGTCTCTGAAGTTTGTCTGGTGTTCATTTTTAATCCCTACTTTGTAGAGAGTTGAGGCTTGCTTAAATCATCCTGACTTGTCCTGATGTGACCAACTCCACTTACTAAAGCCAGTTCAAATCCCACAGTTGGATTTATTTGCAGTGACTCCAGTTTTTTCCCTCTTCATTTAAATTTTAACACCTCCAAAGTGACAATGCAGAGATTTGTTTCCTCTTAATCCCACTATTTATATTTTTACCTTTTATTTTTTCATTTCACTGCCCATTTACACTATGATCCCTCCACCCCACCTCTCCCCCAAGCCGCCTCTTCCCTTTGCACTCTTTCAAGGTTCACAGGCTCGACTCAACCTTTTCAATTCGGCTTCCCAGCAGCACTGCTAAGTGGGGAGGGAAATGGAACCAGTGGTATGAGTGTGATTGAGGGACCCTGTGTGTGTGTGTGTTTGTGTTGGTGAAGCATGGAGCAAAGCAGGCCCCATGAAAAAAGGATTCAGACCCTACAAGCTACATGCAAGTTGTAAAAAGACAGGGGCCCATACTGAGATCACACCTGCTCTCTGACATAAAACACACATATAAACACACACACACACACACACACACACACAACCCAACTCCCTGAATATATAAAATAAATCATCAATAATGTTTAATAGGAAAAGATTATTTTACATTTAAAAAACAGCATTACAGTTTTACTTCCTACAATACATTGTAGAGTTTGGGTGAGTCAATATTTTCACATCCCATCACTGATCTGTTATAATTAGGGTTGGAAAGAAACTCACCACGTGGCTTTAACTAAGCAAACTCGTAAGAACCTCCCGTTGGATAATTACCGAATGGATTATGTTGCAGTAGGCAACAAATTGTTTAACCCAAACAGATGCAGCTAGTAGCTTCACATTTCTTTAACTAAAGCAGTTTGAGTGGTCAACATGTGACTAGAAAAGTGCTGTATAAGTACAGTCCATTAACCATTGGTTACTGTTAGCTCCTGTGTGCTAGGTAAAGCGTCCCTTTGCTAAAGCGAGGCAGCTCATGTTGATCGGAAGAGAGTTTTGCTCTCTTCTCGCTCAAAGAACCAAGGTAATGCATAGTTTGAATATTATTGATGGTGAAAGTTACTTTATTGATCCGTTAGTATGGTGTAAGCAATACTTCTGCTTCAGAAGCACAATTATTCATAATTCAATTCATAACCCATAATCCAGCTCAGTTCCAAGTGAAATAATGTTTGTGATAAATAAATCAAGTAACACAACTTATCTGCAAAGCATCCTGTTTTCCAGCATAATCTAATCCGTGGAGCAGACATTTTGGTGAGTTCAACAGACTTCAGATGCTTGCGCAGTTTGTGGAATCGATTTATCTTCATCTCCATAAATAATGTCTGTCATCCCATGATGTATTTTTGACAAAGCTGTGGTTCATCAATTCATAATGGAACAAACTGTAATCATGAATTACATTTTGTATTTGTAGTTTTTAAAGAAACTTTTTAAATTGTATTCTCACAGACTAAATACACAAACAATTTACGTGTAATTTTACACAGACGAGAATTTACTAATTTGTATTTATGCACAACTTTAGATGAATATGCACGGATGTGTACTTGTGCACACAAATCCCAATTGACAGCTTTCTAACACCATATGTTAGATGCTAATAAATGCATAATTATAATTTTGGAATCCTATGGTAAACCTGGGTGCCGTCACGCTGTGCCTGAGAACAATTCTTTTGGAGAAAACGGTGAGCATGATGATCAGGAAAAGACAGGAGCCGTGGCGTTACTGCAACCAAGATATTTTTACCCAGTTTTTATATTATTACCTTCACCAAGGTCATGTATTCAGTTTGTCTGTTAGCAATGTAACAAAAAAATTAATGGATGGATTTTTATAAAATTTTCAGTAAATATAAGACATGGAATAACGGCACAAGTGATTAGATTTTAGGGGTGATCCGGATCATCGCCGGCATCCAGGATTTTTAGGGCTGCTCGATTATGGGAAAAATGATAATCACGATTATTTTGATTGAAATTGAGATCTTGATTATCTAACACGATTAGAAAAAGAAAAAGAGCCTTTAAAAAATGAGAGAGAAAAAAAAGAAAAACAGGGGCTATTGTTTGTCTCAGACCAGCAGCAGCTATGTTCGGCCAGGTGTGATCTGGAATAAATGAGACTGGAGACATTTATTTTTAACGTTAAAATCTGCGTCATATTTGGCTCAATGGTGCGGCTTGACCACAGGTCTGTATGGGTTGCGAAACATTGGACTGTAGCCACGTCCTTCATATCACCCTCCTGACACTCATCATACAGGGCAGGGAGAGACACGCGATTAAAATAGTGATGAGATGGCAGTGATGCCCTTTGTCTAAAGTGTTGATGAGTTTCTTAAATCCCGGGTTGTTCACTGTGAGAAAACAAGTTATGTTTGTTATCTCTCTGTGTCTCTGGGAGCTGGTGGATTATTTGGTCGCGACTCAAAAAATTGAACATTTCTCTATTTTCTTGTGTCGCGTCGACATGAACGAGCGCAACATTTCTCACGCACGGATGTCGCCTGTCGTTCGGCTGAAGGAGGGCAGCGATTTCCACCTCATTGCGCAAGTTCCATAGAAAATTAATAGAGAAGGAGCAACTTGTGTCCAGCCCATAACTTGAGAGGCGTTTGCATCTGGACTTGAATTGAACCAAAGCGGCTGGGACTGTGGGAGGAGTCTGCAACAGTGGGAGGAGTCTGCAGGAGTGGGAGGAGTTTGCAGCAGAGCGCAACGCAGCAATGACAGTGGAAAACAGTACAAGAGTAAACTGCAAAGGAGCAAAATAATCGGACCATTTCATTTTTATGATCGTTGAAAACCCAGATCGTAATTGTGATTAAAATTCGATTAATCGCACAGTCCTACAGGATTCTTTACTATATGAGATAGGGATAACTTTGTCATTAGAGCTTCTAACTCAAAAATAATGCCCACAGTCATTGGCAAATAAAAAATGACAATGTATTGGCAAAGGTCTGCGCTCGCTGAGAGCTTCTAGTTACAACGTTTTTCAGTAAGTAGTGTTTTTTACTTATTGTCTTTTTCTCAAATTCCTTCATTATTGCTTAATTTATTACTTTACCTGTGTAATGTTGATTACGTTTCTTATTCTGTTGAACATTTTTTTTAAAAATACAAAGGTTTCTTTTTGAATTTATCTTATGTAATCTCATGATATATCTTTAAATTTGATACTAAGATTCCTGGGATGAAGGGCCATTCTGCCTAAAAGAAGGACACTCTGGAGGTGTAAGGAGTGCAAGGTTGGGGCCTTAACCTGGACAAGAACGGTTTTACTGACTACTGCAGCTAAAACAAATGTCTTGACATGAACAAACAGCCTGTAACATGGACACTGATAGTTTTTAGGCAAACAAAACTGCTTGAGATGCTGATCATAACTATACACTCAAAATCAATGCCTATATTTTTTCAATTTCATCTTTTTTTCATACTAGTTGGAAATTTGTCTTTAGGTGATTGTTCATTTGTAGCTGGAAAAACATGCAACATCTCCATGGTATATTTCATGTCAAAATACTTTTTGCTCAGACAATAACAAACAAATGTCTTCCTACTCACCATGAATAAATCTCTGTCCTCTAAATCTACAGCGAGGAGGAACGCCTTTTCAAAACGTTGATGCCTTCAGAGAAAACAGTCAGCAAAAACAGAAGTAAAGACAAAAGCCAGACCAAAACCAAATCTAAGAAAATACATGTTTTGGATGCATGTATTGGATCAGTATGAAATACATTTGCTTCCTTGCCACACTTTGCACATAGACACAAATATAAATCCACAAACATGCACATACACATCTGCTTACAAAACTGTTAATAACTAGGCAAAAAGAGTCAGCTCTTTTCTTATTATCTAGAATTAAAGCTGGAAGGGAGAGCTGCGTCTCCCAGGACAAAACACTTTAACTTTAGCTGTCTACAGCAAACATGAAACAAACAAGCAAGCAAAGAGGAGACGTGCGGGAGGGGTGCTTCCTTCATTTGATGTTGATGGAGAGAAAAAGAATGCAGGTAGGTGATAAGAGGAAGAGGAGGAGGGATGCCAAACAACGCTCCAGCTCTGCTACAGGGGAGCAAAAGGAAAAGGGAGACAGGGGGAACGGGAGGTAATTGCCGGATGGAGAGCAGCAAGCAGCAGTGTGTGGGAACAACAGGGTCTATTTCAGTCAAACAGGCATTTCAAAAGGCTCTCATGGCAGAAGGGAAAATGTAACAACAGTCTAAACAGGTCTATGCGTGGTGCTTTGCTTTATGAATGACTCAAAGCTGCATCAGAGAGTGTATGTGTGCAAGATGAAATTCAAAAGCCATTTCCTTTTTAGATATTTTTAAATAGCAAGAGTGAGAGGGAAATAAGCAGTGTCAAATTGTTTCTTTAATGCATGTCATTTTATCAAAGGTGTTTTTAGACTGCTCATTTTCTGATTCTCCACTCAACATGTTCCAGCAACACCTTAAAAAATAGCCGAAAATGTGTGTATAAAGACTTACATAACAATTTACATTACTGATCTGGAGCCTGATTAAGAAACATACCCTTGAATATATATATATATATATATATATATATGTATATATATATATATACCCCCCCCAGAAATACACAAAAGAGGCTGACCCTTTGAAGATGTGCATAAAGCAAAGTTCTCATCAAATTAAATCCATAGCAACAGCAATGAAGTGTGTTGTTACCTGAGGAGGTGGTGAAAAAAGCGTCGGGCATACTTGCTTACTGGTTCCCTGTATTCCAGTATCACTGAATCAGAAAGAGGGGCAGGTGGGGCATAAAAAACACCCAGAGCTGCTTCCAACTGGGCTGCAGACAGAGAAGCACAAATAGTAAAATGAATCTAAATAATATTCAACAGGTTTCAGTTGTAAAAACATTGTAGCTTCTCTGCATATTAGAGTGCTCCCTTGAATATATTCAACTATTAAAGTGATATCCTAAAATTCTGGATTTAATGAAAGCCAACATTTTGACCTCAACTGTTTGATTCAGAACCGACCTTCCCTTTCCGCATTCAGCTGCAGCCTTAGCAGATGGTTGGTGACCGAACTCAGGCCTCGGTAGCACTCATCCCCCATGGTGCTCCAGTCCATGGCCTCCAGGATGCCCAGTGCCTCTCCAGTCTGACCGCAATGCAGCCTCTGCTGGAGCAGCTCCCCCAGACCCAGCTGGCCCTCTGTAAGAGCCCCTGCCACATGGAGTCCGAGTTTTGGTGAAGTTTATTATAAAACCAAACAACACATAAAACAATCTTTTAATGAATTATAACGTTAATGAAAACATTTCTGCACGTGTATGTACATTGCAGTAGTCCACCTAATGATTGACCACACATGCACTTGTCCAAGTGTGGAGAAAGCCTGTATTGTGCAGTGATGCTAACTAAAGAGATTCTCTTACTATGTTTAGTGGGTATGCAGACCCCCTAGCGTCTCTATTCCTTTTTTTTTTAAGGGACTAGCAACAAATTTTGCAGCCTTTTTCCTCCCAGGTGCAGTCAAAGCAGGAAATGTTTACCTCTGCATCACACCCAGACAGAAAATTAAACATGCATGAACTTCATGTTCATCATTGTTATAAAAGAAGAAATAGGAAAAGTCAAGTTCAGATGTGGTTAAGGTTTGGATGATGTATCAGAACTTAGTATTTAAAAGAAACATGCATGATGATTCCCCACTTCCCTTCCGGTTTATAATAATGTTTTGGACAGCTCTTAACCGATGCCAATGCTTTGGCTGTTCTTAAACAGAATAACATCTCTTTCACTACCATGGGATGTCTTTAATTGTGGTTGTTTAAGAAATGAGAAGCTACTCATTGCATCAGTTGGTGTTAAATAACTTGTTGCCAGCTGAAAGACAATGGCCCACACAGTAATTATCCAATAGGAAGCTCCTACCTATTTTCATTAGCTAAATCCAGGTGGCAATGCTTATTTTAAAGCAGAGTATTATGCCCATTTTTTTGCACAGTCATCCTGAATTGGATGAAGCAGTGTAGAAGATGGATGGATGGATATAGAAAATTAATTAATGAATAATTATTATATGGAAAAAATCTGCTAGAAATGAATTGCTTCCAATTGAAACGACAGACCTAAATGTACTGAACTGTAATGTTAGATAATAAAACAGTTGCTTATTGTGTTATCCTTGGTTGATTGGTTTTGTGCAAAGCCACACTAATAGAAAGATGAGGACCACCATCAACCCCTCCGTTAATATGGCAAGGCTGATTTTCTCTGGCCGAGGTCTCCAGTCTCTTTGTCCCACCACATGGTCAGCAGGAAATGCCAGCTAATGAGTGTGCAAAAATGCAGTTGCAACACTTGAAATTCTCCTTAATGTAGGAAAACCTTAATAAACATACAATAATATCCCAGAGCACTTACTTGAGTATCTAATGGATCAGCCTGAACACTGAGGCAGCACTAAATTGGTTGGACTGGAATAGACTTCTTAATTAATTAGCCCAGAAGTCCCCTCAGTCATATGGACTTTGTGTTATCAGGGATTGTGTGCAGATGCAAAATAATGTAATCACTGGCTATTTACACACATCAGGAAATCAGACTTTATATTCTTGTATAATAATGTGGATGATAATATTACAATAATTTACATGTACAAGTATAATCATGGACCCTGCAGAGTTTTATGTAAGTATTAATGTAGTTAAAGTGGTGATCTTTAACGTCACTGCAGGTCACCTGACCAGTGGTGTAGGTGATTATGCTTTGTTGTATCAGGACTGAATAACGATGGGTGTCTCGTTCTGCCGGTGAAAAGGGAAGAGTTGCATGTGTTTCAGATTTTATAGAGCAGACATATGGGAAGTGATGGTGTTGGATGCCAGAGTTAATCATGGTCCATTGTAACTTAATCACAATAGGACAAAGTAGAAGGGACAGATGATTAACTGGCTTGCTTTGAGAAAAGCTAATGTGATTTGTTTCCATAAAATTTGCTTTGACTGAAACTGGTCTCACTGGATTTCATGATGCTGTAAACACCAACTTGAATCACGAAAGAGCTAAATGCTGGGATACTTTCAGAAACATACAGCTGCATATACAAGTGCACAGTGATGTAGTTAAGCTAATATAACTACTTAAAATCACGTAGTTATTTCAGTAACACAGTTAAGACAAAGTCCCCACTCTTATTTAAGTAATTGGAGTTGTGTGTGTATGGGTAGGGTGGGGGTGGTGCAGGCAATTAAAATGACAAGCTGGCAATTAGCAAACCCCCAAATCCCCTAAAGAGAGGGCTAATGTGGCTAATACAACGCCTGAGCAGCCTGTGTGTGTTTTTGGGTGCTGCATGTGCATCACTGTGCAGGGGTCTTGGGGTTTGGTGCTGAAGTCTGCATTAAGCTAATTCTTTGCACAGACAATGGATCTTTGTGGTGCTAAGGGCATGTTCATTCACTACCACACCTTTCTACACCAACTTATTTGACAAGCTGGTTTCAATATCACTGTTGGACACAAAAATGACAGCCAAGAAGAGCGAGAGTTCACTTTATGATTTAAATGGCAAAACGATTGGTAAGTTAAACTCAGAGGATAATTAAAGTAGGTTAAAATCTAAAATAAATAAAAGTCTTAGAACAGCTCCAAAGTCAGCAACTGTTTTGTAAATAATTGTTCTTCAGAAGGACAAATATGAAAACTAGTCACGTAGTTTGGCTAACTGGTAGGCACAATGAGGCGAGTAATTTTTCTTTAAATGAGACTGTCACTTTTTAGTTGAGAACCGCATTAAACAAAACAGAGGTAGAGTGAAAAGTAGAATGTTTTTTTCTTTTCCTGTTAGACTTTTAGTTTAAGAAAGTGAGTTCGAGGTTTCCCTGCAAAAATCCTAACGTGACCACGATCAAGTCAAGTTTAGTGGCAAAACTTAGAGTGAAAAATTAATCCAGTGTTCAAATGCCAAAAAACTGAATTTGTTCAATGGCAACTTGAGATTTGTTCTCTCATTTTAACTATATTACAAATAGTTTAAACTTTAAAATATGTATTATTTTAAGCAGGGATGTTTGGAGTGACAGCAGAGGGACACAACTGATACGGTGATAAAAAAAAAAGATCTTCACTGAATGTGAACCAGTGTGTATTTTACAAAAATGTCCATCTTCTTTTGATGGCTTGTGGTTCAGACACACCATAAGATAGATAAAGATATATTGTGCTTCTGATCTTTATTCTTTATTCATTCCTTCTGCCATCAGGCTTCTAAAAGTTGTGGACAGCGTTTGACAATTATTAGATTTTAGTCACTATTACAATGTATTACTTATTTATTTATTCATTACTTCTCATCTTTTAATGCTGTCGTCCTCTTGATGACACGCAGATGTGTTCTTCTGACCTGATTGGTTGCACTGAAACTGAATTAAATTGACCTTAAAGGTCTGTGCTTTTGATTAATTTTGATGGCACACTGATATTCCTTTTTCACATTCCTGGTCTCATCGTTGCCCTACACCATCCCGAGGCTGAGAACCCGAAATTCCCAACTTTGTTTTTTTTTCTAGGCATCATGTGACAGCTATGTTTTGCTTCACAGCAGCGATTTACATTGCAGCATCTGGATATCAACACATTGGCCTTTTAAACGTGCACCGTAGCTGATTCAGTACAGAAAGGTAAGAGGAAGAAAAGAAAGAGAAAAGAAAGGGAGAATGTGACAGAGGAAGGGATAAGACGAGTCAACATTAGACTGACCTTTTCTAGCTGGAGAGAGCTCAGAGAAGAGACGGGAAGCAAATGGATGCTGAATTAGTCGTCATTAGGGGCTGTCAAAGTATGAAAATCTGCCAAAATTTTGTTTTAAAAGGGTAAGGATGGCATTACTAACTAATCCCAAAAATTCCTCAATCTATTCTATACTTACTGGATCCAGCTCAAAACTGTGAAAGACTGGAGCCCATCCCAACTGACATGGGGTCAGAGACAAGTTACATCCTGGTTTATCAGAGGTTTACCAATTTCTGAGACTAAAATGGTTTCTTTTTGACCTAAGAAAGGTACTTTTTCTATTGTCCTGATGAAGTCCAACTTGGACTCCTAATTTAAACTAACCGACAAGCTTGTTATTCTTTTACATGACTGTGATATTTTACAACATTTCCATCTCAACCAGAAAATGTCTTTTTCCTGCACTGCGTGTAGCACCTTCACAGCCTGCACCGGTGCAGGCCCAGCCGTGGCCAACGTGTGCCCAGATGAGATAACATGGTGCAGGCGGGGGTGTGGGTGTGTGGGAGCACCAGGGAGACCTGGCTCCTATGGAAAAAAGAGAAGTTGGAGCTCGGCCAAGTCTTTCTTCCTCGCCGCCTTCCGACTCTCTCCTTCTGCCATGTAGCAGGCCGTATGAAACAAGTCAATGCAGAAAAGCAGCACAAGCAAACAAACAAATGAGTTGGAGAGAGAGTGTGCTTGTGTGCACAGACGCACAGAAATAGTGTGTATGTTTGTGTGTGTGTGTGTGTGGGGGGGGGGGGGGAATTCTCATAGAGAAAAGACGTGCAGTGACTTTCTTCATCAAAAACCTTGGCAGACGAACAGAGGAGTGTAAGCTATTGTTGGAAGACACCCTCCCCTTTCCCTGTGCACACAAGCAAACACTGTAGAATACACACAGTCAGACACACACACATCTCCAACCTTCCACTCTCCACCCCCACACTACTGCTTCAAACTTCAGCAGAGTTGCATCCCACTGTCACATCTTCCCTACAAAGTCACAATTAAAGATGCTGAATGTGTGCATGAGTGCTTGTTTGTATGTGTAGATGTGTTGGGAGGGTAGGTGGCTGCTTCAGAGAAAAAAAAAAGTTTGATTGGCAAACTTTATCAGAGGAGCCCAAGGGACTGCACAGCCACTGTAAACGATTTATCGGGAAAATGCATCCCAGAATGCACCTGGGGGGCCCATGCCCTGGGGCGATTATTGAATGACCTCTGAGAGCGTGACTCCTGCTAACCTTCCCACCCATCAACAAATTAACTTCCTTTAGCAGTGAAGAGGTAGCAGGGCGACCCGCTCAGCAGCCATATTTACACAGCCAGGATCTGACACGGTGTCAGACCCAAAACAGAGCGAAAGTCTCTGGGGGGTGGGGGGTTCATGAAGAGTCATAAAGAGGTCACTCTGACGGTGTGAAAGTCCTGGAAATTATGTTCCATATAGAAGCACTGCATGCGATGCCAAAATGATAGAACTGTTACATGTAACATTCTCTAATTTTTAAGATTGTTTATTTGGAGGTAAATAGTATAATTTCTAAAGTTTTGAGTAATAAAACAAAAACAAAACAAAACAAAATGTTTTTGGAGACTGGCATAAGATCCTAAGTATTGCTTATAGTTTTATTAATATAAGAATTTTATTATTTTTATTTTATTTTGCTGCAAGAGCTTAAGTAAAACTGATATATTTTTTTTTTATCAATTGAACAATTAAAACAAATAAGACCACACTTTTGGACTCATATGTTAAATGGCAATTTCTTTTACCTACCTAGTTCTAATTTCAAGGCAGCTAGTGGTCCCCCATTAAAGGTCAATGTCAGCACATCTGTTCCCTCCGGACCTCCATATAGCCCAGTTCCCCACTGCAGTCCAGTCAGGCCTCCAGAGCAGTGCAGGTACTGAGTTAGTCTTAACGTTGCCGCTGGAGCTGCCTCTTCTGCAACCAGTGCCATGCTTACATGTGCCAAGCCCACATCAAAGCACATCAGCTCCTCCTGTCCTCCTGCTACCATGACAACAGCACCAGCAGGGTGCCAGGCAAGGAGAGTGGGTGGCATGGGGCAGGAGGCCAGGAGCGAGACTCCTCGTCTTTGGTCGTAAAGGACTAAGGAGGAGTCACTTAAGCCCAGGAGGAGCGTGGTGTCAAACGGGTGACGGGAGCAGGAGATGGGATGCGATGGTAGTGGGATACGGGTGACAGACAGGCGGTGCAGTCGCCCTCGAGCGCATTCATACAAGCAGGTGTCCGCCCAGGAGCCTTCTCTGGAGCCTGGAGGTCCAGCAGGTAATTCCACTGTTAACATCTGGTAGTGCTGAAGTTGGCTGAAGTGACAGTCCAAGACGTTGCCTTTGGTCCGGACAGAGCTGAGGATCTGAAGGAGTGAAGGTAGAAAATAGAGGATGCATTCAGTTAGTTCAGCTGATACAAACTTGAGCTTCTGCTTTCTGATCCACAACAGCTAATAGCAGAAGATTCTCAGAGTTGTTTTTTTAAGTCATGAGCCCTGTGAAATTTATAAATAACATCAAAATACTAAGTGTAATACTTAAGTATCTCACTACATATCAGACATACAGCCATGAAATTAAGGGTAGAAATTCTCTGACTTTTCTTAACACACTATCAGGTCTTCATGTTATCTTCAAGATTTAAGATCTTTATTGCCATTATGCAAGCAAAATAACATTTTGATAAGTTTTTCATTCTCCTCCTCCTAAGCTGCTCTTTAAGTTCACCGCTGTGTTTAGACACCAGTAAGCTTAACAAGATTTGACAAATGATATTTTTTTAAAGGTATTTGTGGTGGAAAATTAAAGATGAATTATGTAGAATTCTACAATCAGTAAAAAGTGGAGAAACCCAATTATGAGGTTTGTTTGAGAAGTTTGTGCACCTATGTTAACCCATTTGCATGTTTTTTCCACAGTCTATAACAGTTTTCACACATGATCATCAGAGATTTTCTGAATATGTGCTGAAAATTCGGTCTGAATTTTCTCCATAGTTGCAGCACACAAATGTACTTTTATACTAGGAAGGTTTGTTTGGGTTGTGCAGAGGATTCAGATCATGATGCAAAAAAGTTCCCGGGGGAAATCACTGTTTTGATGAAGTCTCTTTCACGACCGCTTTTGCGTCGATACCTTAGGTATCCACTAAGATTCCTGGTTAAATAAATGTAAAATAAATAAAAATAAAGATCGCTGAACAAGCAGACACAGCAGTATGACTTTTACTAGCTCACAGTGACTTCATGATGCCCTCGAGCAACAGCATCTAAACCCCCCCCAAAAAGAGACATTGAAAACAAAAATGACACCAACTTGGACTTGAACACTGTGATTTATTCTGTGAATAAAAACTTGAAACCTTGCTCACTTCATGCTACAAAGCAGCATATATGCACTAATGAATGCACAGGGTCAGACCAGCTTATACAGCACAGGACACATAAATACAAATTAAAAAACAATTTAAAAAAAAATTATGAACTCCTAGGAAGATCGCCACACCACTATTTCTTCAAATACAAAAAAAGAAAAAGAAAAAAAAAAAGCAATTTTCTGCTTATTAAGATTTACAATATTACAAAATCAACTTTTAATGTATAATAAACATTACTCCAAACATAAGTTAAGAGGAATCCACAGTTTGAATCTTTGGTCTTTTATTAACTAAATTACACTTAAGTGTGTGAGTGTTAGTGCCACTAAACACTGTAATTAACATAACCAGACCTTTTTCATGTGGTTGTTTCTTTAACATGTTCTTACACTTATAACCTGTTTAGACTTGAGCAAATACTTTTCTGAAATATTCTGGTTCTAAATAAATAACAGAATGAAATAGAAAGCAAGGGAGAACATCAGAGAGGAAAACAGAGATACAAGTAAGTGACGTTATGGCAGCAGCCCCAAACCCCCTGGAGAGGAGGGAAATTGGGTCTTCCACATTGCTCATAAGCACACAGCTGTCAATCAAGACAACTAATGATAAGAGTTCCATTTTGACTCAAGGTCAACAACATATTCTCCCTAAGCATGCCACAGCTTGGCACCCCGTGATAAACAACCTCCACTGTTTACCTGTGTAAGGAGCCAAGCGCTCATCACTCGGGAATGCCTAGAAGCAAGGCTCTTCTAATGACATAAGAGGGAATCTTGGAATTATTTGACCAAAAAGGTTAAATCCAGAATGTAGATTATTTGCTCCTGGCCTATGACCAATTGGTGGGCACACAGACCCTGTCACAAGCAGCGAGAGTAAAGGAGATAGTCCATATCACGGGTGGTACTGTTGATAAAACACCCACATCGAACAAGGACAGAAGGTGGGAGGACAGAGACAGCAGCCTGTGGTAAACAGCAGTCCAACAGTTCCACAGTTACTAACAGAGCTTTTTTAGAAAGGATTTCACCTTACCAAAGCCTCTATCAGAGCCTTACATTGACCGTGGCAGCTTTGGCTAAATGAGCCCATTTCTTTTTGCCATGTAGACAGAAAGAGGGATCGGCTGCATGCCCACCTTCTTTTCTTTTTGCAAAGCTGCTCGGCCCAATTTTTTTGGCAGGCATTGCCAAAAAGGGACTTAGAGGGAGGAAAGCATTTTTTTGTCTGCCCATGGTCTACAGCAGGAGAGAAGCAGATGACTGTCCTCCTGAAAGCTTTTTTTCTTCTCTGTAATCCCTCAGAGCTAGCTTCTGCTGCTCCCCAGGAGGTGGATGCTGTGTGCGAATGTGTGTGTTTATTTGAGGTAGCAGGCAAGAGACGCTCGACTCAGGTAAAAGGTGGCAAAACCTGGTGATAGCTACATTTCTGCAGCAACAATCAGACACGTGCATTAAATTAGATGGCACACAAACACATATCAGTAGAGGGCCCGTCGAGTCCGGCCTACAGAATGCTGTCAGAGGAATCACACGACCTACTTCGGAAACACAGACCATGACACCCCCCCCTCCACTCCAAACCACATCGCATCCCCTCAGCTTTTCATCCCATGCCCGGCTTGCTGTTCCACACAGCCCACTGTGCCAGCATACCAACATGGCACAATCAGGGGAAGAGGTACAGCTGATTCAGCTATGTGTCCACTGACAGGTGACCCTCCAAGAAAAGAAAGAAGGGCATCAGCAGTTATACTGCTGTGACTGTACAATGCACGACAGCAAGTTATCCAAAAGTTTTAAGATGTTTGAGATCATCCTATGGCTTGACTTTAGATGGGTTTTAACTTGTTTTTCCCGTTTTATTATTTTTCCATTAATGTTACTTTGAGTACCATAGCATTAGTGGACATCGAATATTATTTTGGAGATGCATTATATTATAGCTGATTTATATCTGCAATGGGAACTTTTAATGGTATAATAAGTAATTTGATTATGACTTATCTGACCGACACTGAATCTTTAAAGGTACAGTGTGTAGCTTTTTTGTTTTTTTGTTAGCCAAAATCAAGAATTACTTTCATAAATACGTATTTTACCAAAGTCTAATTACAATCGCATCCAAATGAAATCGTTCTCGTAGCTTAGAATTAGATATTTATAAATACATAGATGGCGACGCACCAAACTGGAGGCTGTCATGTTGCATTGCCATCTTTGAATACAGTAGCCAAAAACGGACAAACTTGTTAGCCTTGTGCATTTTACCTGCGAGTCCCCGCTGTTTCGGGGGGCGGGAGAAGGCGAGGGGGTGGTGTAAACAAGCCAAGACAACCGTGGATGATTCAGCTTGCCAGCTTACATTGAAATGGAGGAGCATCTATACTCTTTGCACGCGAGACGGAGGAAAAAAATAGCCAAGAAAAAAAAAAGAAATAATAACCGGGAGAAAATAAGAGTGTACATCGGTGGAGTATTTACCAGATGGAGGCAGTTGATGAGGAGAGGGACTTCATAGCTAACGCAGAGGTTGCAGCTTTCTGCTGGATAGGTGAGTTAATGCAATCTAACAGTGAAGATTATTTTGGCGTTA
>JBAMHW010000018.1:24983693-25001213 GCA_037177495.1 Rhadinocentrus ornatus | reverse complement strand
GTAATTTCATTACAATTTACAGAAGTAATGAGTAACTAGTAACAAATTACTTTTTTAGAATAACTACCCCAACACTGTCAGTGCTCCTGCCTGGCCCCCATCAGAACTTTTCTAGAAAAGCTGATCAGCTGATTACCGACAGCAGTCACTGCACAGAGTCGACCAGAGAGAAACTAGAGCAGACGTGTTGGTGCACAGCGCAGCTAGGCTGTCACACGTTTAAAAAATAATGCGGGAAAAGTGCAGGTATGGAATCCTCTCACCAGGAAAATAGTGTGTTAAAACACCTCTATTCTCCACGGAGGTAACATCCATGTCTTGCTCCATTAATGCTATGTTTATACTCAAGTTCATCCATAGAGCCAGCCGGCTCATCTTTACCATCATTCATCCTGCCGTCATAACCGAGAAATGACCGATGTATGGGGCTTGTTATGCCGCACATGCGTTAATTGCATTGAAAATTTTAATGCAATTAATTACATAAATTAATTAACACCCTTATTTTTGACAGCCCTACTTAATATATGTCTCAATATATTATCTAGGTGTGGTTGCTGATTTGTGGCGTTTTCTGCTGTAGAACTGAAAGGAGACCCTTCTAAGCACCAAAGAAGAAGCTGGGCCCGATATGTTTTTAGGATGTGTTGATGACATGCAGGCTTTGTACTGGAAAACATGGTAAGTAAGCAGCATGCATGTGTACCTTGAGGCCTTCAGTGGGTGAGAGGCTGATAAGAACCAGGTTGTTTCTGTTTGTTTCTGTGGTAGTCCATGGCCGCAGGTCCTCACCGGGCTCATCCAGGTTCCACCAACAGATTGCCACATCCTGGAGACGGTTGAGACGCACGTTTCTGTGGATCCTTCGACCCCACCCGCCCACCTCCACACACTCCACCTGCACACAGAAATACACACAATAAGGTGCACCGACAAGAGGGTGGAAAAAGGCATGGAGGTGAGAGGAGTGAGCCCCATAAATTTAAAACATATCTCATATAGATGGGGAAGTTATTAGACTACATTAATGATTTTTCTTTTTGAATTCACCCGTCTAGCCTGTTTCAGCACCTGAAGGTTTACTAACATTCACATCTGTAACCCCCTATGTCTTTCTTGTCCTTCCCAGATTCTGTTTTTGTTGATGTCTAAGGTTGTTTTCTATCTTCCATTATTAATGTCTGTGTGGGTTTTGTTTTATCGGGCTTGTTGTTTCAGTGATGTGCATATTTTTGGGAAGGTCCGCCACGCTCTACAGGCCACAACAAAGAGACGCACAGTAATGAGCTCTCGTGGCGCTTTGGGTGGGTTGCACACCCACACAGACACACATGCACGAGTTTCTGCAAGTATGTACGTACACAAACACAAATGCATATACAAGCAAACGGCAGTGATATAAAACTCTTTTATGGATAGAAAAAGAGCAGTTCATACAGTATTAAAGAACTTTTAAAGGAGGTGAAATTACAGGTCTTACTCTTTGACCCAACCCTTTTACACACCACAGCTGAGGCCTTTCATACACTCTTTATCTTTCCTCCCACTCACCAACATAAAAAGAGTTGATGGCTCTCACAAACACATATACATCCATGATAATATCATTGGAAGATAGAGGAGGTCAGATGAGAAGTAGGGGGAAAACAGTAGAATAAAAGGTGATAATGAGGTAAAAAGCTGATTGTTTGGGTTTGAAAAGAGGGGCAAGATATAACGGCTGCTTTTATGCACGATAGCCTTGGGGAAATGGGAAGAGGAATAAAACATGCTTGAATTAATGAATGAATGAAGGACAAAACTATGCACACACAAAGAAGAAAAAAATCTAGAATAATTGAAATTTTGTAATCAATGAGAGGTTTGAGCTAAAAACAAAATCAAGAAAAAAAGCAGTCAGTCGTAACATCAAAATCCAACAAATAAGGCGTGTTGTGAGGAGCAAGAACACAGGGATGTTTCTTTATACGTTAATGTGTCAGTACAAAAAAAAAAAGCTTAGAAACTGATTAAAATTGGTCAATTGACAAGCTGTGCTGTACGAGTAGAGGAGATTTGAGGTTCAGTGGTTCATGCCTGCCTTCCTTGCCCCTCTTTGAGGGGGGAAATTTGCTTTGGACACATAATATGCCTAAAAATGATGGAAGTACATGTGATGATAAAGGGAACAAAGAGTTTCCCCAAACAGCTGAACAGGAGATCACTGACAGATTAGAAATGGAAAGGAAGGAAGAAAAAAAAATCTGAAAATCACTGGGTTAATAACACACTCTATCTCTTCCCCATGTTCCCCCTCCACCCCTCCATCCCAACCCATCTCTTCACTCTTTTTTACTGCTGGCGTTTGCTGGTCAGCAATAATCAAAAACCACTTTCTGTGGGCCGGATTAGTTCAGCCCCCCCCCCTGAACGCCCCCTACTCTCCCTTCTCCAGCTTAGCCCACTGGACCAGGGCGATGTGTATATGCGTTTGTGCATGTGTGTGTTTGTTGTGGGGGGGATGGGTAGTTGAATGTGCGACACACGTGTGTACGTTGCAGGTTGCATGCATGCATGTGCATGTACGCTGACAGAGGTGTGTGAAGTGGCGGTAGCGGTGATGAAGGGGATGTCTTATCAGGACTTTGCTTCTGGAAATTGCTTTCAAACACACCACCACGCACGCGCCCACACACGTGTACCTCAACAAAAGGGCCTGGCAGTAACGTGATAATGCCAGGGTTAGCAGTTAGCCAGCTAGAGAAGGAGGACACAGTGTAGTGCTGTATTGAAGGAATATCAGGACCCTGCATGATCAGATCTATTACTAACATCTATAACACCTTCAGATCAGACTGAACCACACACGTCTAAATAATTAGGCATGAACAATAAAAGCTACAGAGAATCCGGCAGCTTGGACACAGTTTAGCTTAAAGTTGCCATGAAATTCCATCTTTTAAGTCAGAGTTTATCATTTACTTGAAAATGTTTAAAATACTAACAAGTCATTCTGCCCTTTACGGCATACACTAATGTAAAAAGAAAATGTTTACCTAGATCTTGAATATCAGCAGAGCTGTTGTGGATTGGTAGGCTGTGGCTAATTGAGCCACTTAATCTGACCAGGCTGGACTTTGTGGGGCAAGGACAACCTTTATGACTTCTGTTTTTACACTGAATTAATTATCTTCTAACTTTTTTTTTTATTATTATTAAATAATCTTTTTTGAGGGGGAGAGAAACTAGTTACTACACAAGCACCAGTACCATAACCACTGGTAAAATTATGCACATAAACAATAAAGAAGTCATTTACAATACGATGATGAAAACTGGGCCAGGGGTAATGGTAATAATAAGGATTTCAAAGCTGCACTTTGCAGCTTTCTGCAGATTTTGGCACTACCTAACAAAGGCTAATTCAGCATCCATCTTGTAACCTCTTACTTCTCTTTATTTCTCTCCAGCAAGTAGAAATACCTTGAGACTTTTGTCTCATCTCTTGCTGTCACTTTTGTCTTGGGTTTCTTTGCTGAATCGGCCATGGTGTGCGTTAGAAATGGCCACATGTGATGTGGTTCCATAAAGCAAAATGTAGCTATCATGTGATACTCCAGGCTGGAAAACAAAGTTGTGAAGTGTGGTTTCTCAGTCCTGGGATGCTGCTGGGAAATGATAGTATGTAGATTCAGGGATACATGTTTGGACTAAGAAATCTACATGTAAATAGATTCTGTTTGTGGTTAGCTATAGTAACTAGTTTACTGCTGAACTGAACAGTAACATACTTGCTGATGTAAAGCAAACTTTTGTAGCGCAATACAGATAAATGATTGTTGAAAAGTGAAGGTTTTAAAGTATGCATATATTTAGTTAAAATTTTGTATTGTATGTAAACTATCCAACTTGGTGCAATTTTTTTATCTGCCAATAAAAGGTCAATAGCAAATCAATATAACTAGAGGTCATATGAGAAACTTTTCAGAAACAAAAACCTCCAGCTTTGTCCAGGACAGTCACTTCCTGTCATGTGTCACATGGTTGTCATTAAAGACCCGCCCCTTCAGGAGACTAACAGCTGGTCAGCTCATTCCAATTAGAAACTCTGACCGATTCTTTGCCCCATTATATCAGAAGGAAAAATTCTGCACATTTTATGCACATCTAACATGTTTTTCTTTTTTTCACTTATTACATTTTTATTAGAGACTTAGACTTAACTTTATTTTTTTTAACTTCAGTGTTTTCTAATGTTTTCTTTTGGGGATCCTTTGTGCCAGGAGCTATGCTTGCTTAGTCTGCAGGGTCACTGCTGTGGTAATCACCCTTGTCTGGGTGGTTGTTTCTGCACTACAGCCCAGTGGTCGAGGTGTGGGCTCCAACCAGCCCTGATCTGGACGGTTCCTGTGATGGCGGCCACTGTGTTCTTGGGTGGAATGACCCAGTGTGTACAGATCCCTAAGATATTGCTTCCGGACAGCAGCATGAACCCAGATATTAGGGACTAATGTTTAAGTTAGTGCAAAATGGGATTTTTAGATAGCAAAAATGGTTGTTTTTTAATGTAAAGATCTTTATGCAGCTCTTTTTGGCATGAAAAGTGCTTTATAAATAAAATTGGGTTTAATTTTAATTGAAGAGCCATTTTAGGCCAAAGTTGAAAATAAGTTTTGCTCAAATCTCATCTGTCTCTTAGCAGTTGACACAAGAATTTCAATTCAGTATAAAATGTAATGTAAAACCATGCACCTCTCTCACTCCGGAGATTCAACAACTTCTTCTTTTTTATAATGTTTTACATTTCAGTCCTTACTGCTTCCTTCTCTATCAGAAATAGAGATTTTCTTGTCAGATAAAGACATTGAAAAATTAAAAATAAGGCTAGTTATATAAAAGCAATTGAAAAAGGATGTTTAAGCAAAGTCGATGGCAGACATACCTTCGATCAACATCAAAACAGATTTCTTGGAGTAAATTGTCAACTTGACCCCATCCTTTTGCAACTGACCAAAACTTCCAACATGTCATCTTGCTACTCAAGATGATCTACGATGTTGTAATGGCACCTTTTCACAGATTAATTTTTTAATGATCTGTATTTTATGCGACACTGATAAAAGAATTGCTGCAAATTAGGCGAAATGAAGAAAGAAACTGGGCAGTGATGCAGGGCTATGTGGTAACACTTTTTTTTCTACTACTTTTTGTTTTGGTCTCTTTCTTTATGCTCATTTCTCCCTCACAACCATCCACCTAAAAAACACACATGCACTGCACGCAGCATCAATGTCCTCTACCATACCTTGATTTCAGAAGGTGACAGTTTGACTGTTCGCTTGCCAGTCTCCGGGGAATCCTGGTTCTTTTTGTTCAGGTAGACTGCAGCCACTTGGCTCTGCTCCAGGAAGGACAGCAGGATCAGCCGGTCGCTCAGAACGGCTGGGGGATGAAATCACCACATTTAATATCATTACTCAAAACAAAAAATACAACAGCAGCTCCATACTGTTGGTCTGAACTTTAAAGAGTCTGCTATCTTCTCACATACCCAATTATTGTGTGCTGGTATATACTTTTTAAAAAATAATTGAAACGAATGGAAAGAAGCTAAAATTAGTACATGTATTTTTACATTTAGAAAACGTCCAAGCTGAAAAAAACATAAAAACACATGAAAAGGTCAGACTTTAACATTACAAGTGTTTTTAATAGTTTTAGTGATCTAAAGAAGGTTTTAGTAGGTTTTCATTCAATTAATAAGTTCAAACTGATGCTCCAGTTCATGGAGTTGCTTTCTCTCATGTACTAGCAAACTTTCTAAGAATCAAATCAAATGAAATCAAATCAAATGGGTGGGCTGGCTTCCGGTGTGACTGGATCCCCAAGATATTGTTTCCTTACAGCAGTGTCGAGCCAGATTTTATTACTACTTTTATACTTACTCTAAGTTCAGAGACAGTTATTAGTTATCGGAGTTCATGTTTGTAGAGAATGGGGTATGGGTGGGCGGGGCGAGTGTGCATGAAGCCTGGTTTGTATGTGTGTGAGTTTGTGTGTGTGAACAGTTATGGGGTGTGCCTTTTTATTTTTTGCTATAATTTTGTATGTGAAGGCTTTTAAATTTTTGTAGTAAATATGCATGATTAGTTTTTATTGTGTACAGCACTTTGTGTTGCTTTGTGCATGAAAGGTGCTATATAAATAAAATTTGATTTGAACTTTCTAAGAACAGCATCTTTAACCTAGTGTCATTCTGCCATTGAAAAACTGAAGGTTTTGTTGTTAGTTTATTGCTACTTTCTGTAAAATCACCCTGATAAAACATGTAAGTTGAGCAGATTTTTCCTGTTAATCATTGTCTTTAAAGTAAAATTTAAAAAAAATATATAAAAAACATTAAATTTTTTTAATTATTGTTCAACTTCTGCCAGCATTGCATTGAACATATTTAATTTTTCCTCTATGTTCTCAAATGTACTTTTTAACAGCAGTTTGGTGCTTTGCCTTCTTTATTTTCTCCTATCTTTCCTTTACACCTAGTTTACTCTTTTCCTTCCCAACACCTTCTGTCTTCTTTGTATCACTTTGCTTCCCGTCAGTGTGCTGAAGGCTGTGGGCCTGTTTTTGTGGTTAGAAAACACTTGATCCTGTTCAACTCTTCAGGAGCTGCATGGAAACGCTGATTAGCAATTAAGCCCCTCTCTCCTTCAAATTAATCTGTTTATGAAACCAATTAAATGGAAAGGAGGGGGTTGTTACACATGTCTTTCAGATATTCTTCTTTGAGTTGAACGAGTGAAGCTGCACCCCGAGATTTACAAAAAATAAATAAATAAATAAATCTTACCAGCAATTAACCATGGCGTGTGTGTATTAATAAACGGGAGGGTATTGGAATGATTACACTTTAAATTATCCTGTTGTGTGAAAATTTTAAATTAATATGCAAATATTTGGGAGTAAGGACAGAAACAGCTCGAAAATACAGAAAAACTAGCATCTTAAATCAGGTCAATTGAGTCAGTCTGTCAGAGTTGGATTATAAAGCATTTGCAATGAAAACTGGTTCAAAGCTTAAAAAAAAGCATGCAACCATTAACAAAGCCTTAGCTTTCTGAAACAACGTTTAATGCAATAGTAAGCGTCTTTGTAATAGATTACAGACAAATCAAGTTAAATGCAGTTTAGTATTGATCTCTATGGGTGTCTATAAACGGGATTAGGAATAATCCCATTCTTTTCCTAATGAAGGAGTGGATCTGAAACCAGTCTGTGGCCCAATCTGGGACCAGGTGGCTGATTTAGTATTAGGGGCCAGATCTGCATGACCCACCCCGAAACCACCCTCAGACATGAGACACATGCACAGATAGCTACATATGCATATTGATACATGCATGCCTGCAACCACATTCTATGCATTCACATTTACACACCAACACATGTACAAATGCATTCACGCCCACATGCAGAAAGCAAAGCTTCTACATGCTGAAGTACACAGAGTTTCTCACCGCATTTAAAAACACACGCAGAGTCCCCTAAATCCATTTAATGCCATCTCCTCTGCAGCATGTTGACATAAGAGGCCAATGGGCTTAAGCAAAGCACATTTAAACATGGGTAAATGAAACCAGCTATGAAAAATCACTTAAGGATGCTTAATCGCAAAGCATATGCGCAGCTTGGCCCAGCCATCGGCCAAAAGGAAGCCGGTAATACTTTGATGGTGTAAAATATTTGTAATCTGCTGCTCGGCATGATGCAATCAGAGCTCACGGCAGAAACCCAATGGTAACTGGCATTCAGGTTACAAAGTTGAACACAGAACAGTAAGCCTGCTTCCCGAAACAAAAGCAAACCTGGCTGCAGCTGCTTCTTGTCGCAAAAATACGAAACAAACTAGGCCTGACATTTAGTTGAATCCGTGCAAATCAGAAAAGGGATTTTCTCCTGCATTCAAATGCTCACAAACCTCTTTCTGCTTAAAAAGTTGTCAAATCCTGTTTCGAAAATGAAAATGAATTCTGTCATTACACAGCGGCTTACAGTTTAATTTAAGATTCGAATGGAGCTGCAATGTTTAGTCATTTAATTGCCTGAGAAAAAATATGAAAATGCTCTGATCATTTTCAAATAATAAACTTTAATATCTGTTGTGTTGGACCTTTTGGACCATTTTTAGATTTTTTCATAATTCGAAGCAACATAATTAAAAACAAAAAAAGAAAGAAAAATATATATATTTCTTTTTTTTCTTCTTAGTATGAACAGTTGCTTGGACTAATATTTTAATGTTTTTGTGGGAAAGTTGTTTTTAGGTTAATCAGTAATGGGTAATGTCTGAGAGTAAATATACAGGGAATTCAACAATAATAATTATTCCAATCAGGCATATGTGACAGAACACACACACACACAAATTGGTTACAATTACAAAATGTTTCTGTAATTGTGGATTGTAAATGAATTGGATGGTGTGATCTGGTCTGGCTCTCTACTCTAATTGTCTCAGGCTAATTTAACAAGTGGCAGATGTGAGAACCTCTAACCTCCTACAAACCCCCGCACCCCCCAACATTCACACACAATCCCCGGAACCCACCCTCTCACAACCATTACTCTAATAATTAGTGCCTCTGAGGCTTTGAATGGAGCGCGGCAGGAGGTGACTGTGTACCTGTGTGTCTGTGTGTGTGTGTGTGTGTGTATCATCTTGCATGCGAGCGTGTGCATGTGTTCTTTCTGTGTGTATGTGTGTGTGTCTAAAGGTGAGCAAAACTTACAGTAAGTGTTTGTTCGTTTGTTGTTTTTTGTTAAAATGTGTATTGGTAATTACACACGGAAATGTGAGAGAACAAGTGTGTGCATGTTTGTATGTGTGAGAGTGTGTGCTTGTGTGTGTCTGTGCACTATGGGGGCTTTATCAAGTGTCTGGAGACCCCGGGCGGAAGTAGGGAGGGCGGTATTATGAACAAATAATTGATACAGAAAGAAAGAAATAATTAGCAGATTTGGGCTAGTGTCCACGGCCTCTTATTCTCTCCTGCCAGGTCTGCAGAGCGAGGCAGTGCAGTGCGAAGGGGGCGGTGCTCCCTGGAGGAACGTGCGATGGAGGAAAAACACTGATGGATGCTCTTAAGGGAAGGCCCCTGGACACACACAGCACAAAAGGATTTGCCCGCAATTAGCTAGCAGAGTTGCTTGGCTCACCTGTGGCACCTGTTATGTGCGTGAGAGAGTGTTTGCGTGACAGTGTTGAGGTGTATGTGTGTGTGGCGGCTGCATGTGGGGTGGGCAGGTGTAAACGTTGCTGTTAGAGGAAGAGAAAGTACGTGGCAATATGACGTCATCTCGTTGGAAACACTCAACATTTGAATGCAAATGTCTTAAATGAGTTTTAGGTTTGTTTATGTGAGGCTGTGGGCAGACGTTAGCCAGCTCTGAAATCTGCTTAAACTGCAATGACTCAAACATAAACCATCATTTATTTCAGTGAATGCAAAAATTTCAGCCATACAAGAGAATTTTTAACTGAGGTGGTGAGCATGTTGGTTGCATCAGCTCTGAAAAGCATGAACAGAAATAAGCACATTTAGAATTTTTTATAAATCATAATGTGTACGACAGAGTAAAGAAGAGTCTTCTGATGAATCATTGGAAGACAAATCAGACAGGTTTTTTATAAGCTTATCATATCCAGCATCATAGCAAGCAGAATGATGGTCTGGCTGCTGTGTTGAGCGAAACAAATTCGCTTTGTCAAGGGGAGCTTAATGGATATAAAGGTGACAAAGCTTGGTTCCCCTTGACACTAGAGTACTGTTGCTCATTTTTTTATTTGGTTATTGCTAAATTACATATTTACTTTTAGCTAACCTAAAACAGAAAACCAGACAACCAGCTGCTACACCTGTATAGAAACTTGACAGAAAGCATCATAAGGTCTCTGTATGAAAACAAAGCAGACAACAATCAGGAGTACCTAAAAGAAGACTAAAAGTGAAAAACATGAATAACAAGAACAGCAACGAGTATATAAAAACAAAACTGTAGCTATCAGAGAATAAACCTGCAGAACATCCCAGTGACTAAAAAGTGAGTGTTAGTAAACATGTTAAGTACAAAATATGAGACATTTGTTGTGTTTATTGATGAGCATTAAATGCAACCACGGGCGGATTTAAAGACAAGGATAGAGCCCCATTTAAATCAGTGTTTAGAAAAATATTGTAGAAACTAGTTTTAATTAAAAATTTACTTATAAATCAGCATTGAAGACTTCTGGAGTCATTTGGGAGAAAATTTTACTTCTGTGATTTAAAATGCAGCACCAGAAGTGACGTAGGAAGAAGGAGAGCAGTCAGCTTGATCAACAGAAAAGTAATGGTCCTAATGTCGGTTCTGACACCAAAAAACACTTTAAATGTGCAACTATACATAAGATGGTCATTTTGACTTAAAATGTGTTTAAATAGAAATGTGTAACTGTTTGAGGTTGAAACTTCGGAAGTAAAACCTTTAAAAAAATTTTGTTTTAGGGATAAAGTCAGGTTAGAGTTAGGTTAGTGTTCCACAAGCAGCGGGGATGCAAAGATTAGATGGAAAGAAAGATTCTGTCGTTCCGTTTAGGCCTGTTTCCCCATGTATTTGGTTAGAAATCTTTAACAAAGACAAAAATCTTGGATATCATTATAAAAGAGCTTATATTTGCACCAACATTTTCAGGATTACAAAGGCCTTAAAGCATTTTGGTAAGGATCCCAGCAGTTACAAACCTTATTCTGCTCTCAGTTCTGTAATCATTTCGAGTGCCTGTTATATGAGAAGTTGAGCCGATTTCATGAACATTTATTCTAGCAATCACAGGTTTAAAACAAAGAACCCTTAAAATGAATACATTTCCACTTGTCATGGGTAAATATTAGGCAGTTTTTTTAGTATTTGGATTAAGCATCAGTCATGCACAGTTACAGCTCAACTAGGTCATTTAATCATACCACTAACTCATATGTGAGGGGTATTTGTATTACTGATTGAACCGTAGGTAACAATTGGGTCCCTCTCACCTTTCAGCTTGTAAGTAATGACCTTTTCCCGATTTACCTTTTACATTAAACCATAATAATGGACCAATATAAAAAAAAAAAAATACAAATAAAGGTTAAAAAATGTATACATGAAGATATTTGACTCAACCACATAATCTGAGTCACTATAACCTTCCAAGTCAGACTATTTAACTTGAGCTAAAAAAATTTAAAGTCCAGTTTAAAGAAATTGGGATGAGTGTTTCATCACTTGTTTTAAGATACTTCTCACAGCCTACATATTTTGTCTTATTTCAGGAAATCTTACCAAGAGCAATTTTTTTACTGCGCTGGCAGATTATTTCACTTGATTATACTCTGAATCTTCTCCAGTTCTTTGTTTTTTGTCTTTATATTAATATAGCAAATTTGTGCAGTGAAGTTAGAAACATGTGAGAGTCTATAACTCACCATCGGTCACTGTGTTGGCTGGTAGTCGGCCCACTAATGTGCGGTCTATACACACTTGTTCAAGCTGAGGTCCACTGAGAGTAAGGGTCACCAGGACTCCACTGCTCATCACCATCTGGAAGACACCAGCAGTTAATGTCTGTTCCACTCAAATCTAAAGATTATTTAAAAATGGACATCAGGGTCAAAGGGATGTAACTTAGGGCGAAAATTTTATCAGAACTACAAGAGGCGCAAATGCCGGTTCAGCTACACACATTTTTAAGTGGAAGCTTGAACCATGGGTTTACAGGAAGGAGTGATAAGGTTTGCTTTTTCAATTATGATTATTTTTATGAAAAGTATTGAACTTAAAATGAAGGATAATCCAAAATTCAAAGAAAGAAAAACTAAATGAAATTAAATTAATTAAAATAACATTTTAGGACTTCATAAAGTTTGAATTCGTCTCAATTTAGACTCAAAGGTCCTAAATCGTGTTTTATGCTGAACAGATAGTAAAGTACCTTGAGAAAGTTTTATTTGTGATGTTGGTTAGTGAAACAATGATTCTTTAAAATTCTCTGTGTTTCACAAGGTACAAAGACACAGTTGAAAGTTTGAATAAAGCTTTATTCAAGCTCTTGAGTTGGATAAAGAGCCCATGAACTCATTTGATAGAGTTCCTATGCAGTAATAGACAAATTTAATTGTAATTGATGCATAGGCTGTAATGAAAATAACATATATTGCCCAATTTCCTGTCATCCATGTTTACAAACTATTAAAGCCTCTCTGCACCTGCTGCAGGTGACTTCTTTTATTTGTGCAGAGGTGCTTACATGAACATACACAACAAAACAGTTTATATGCATAAAAGAGATCTTGGTCAAATAATTTCTCATATTTATACACAGATGTCTGGGTCAGAAACATGATAATTAGAAAAACTGATTGTTTGAGATGTTCTTTTACCTTAAATTATCTAATAAATGATATTACATGCTGGGGACTGGTCTGGACCAGCTAAGAGGTTTTCTGAGTGTGCGTTTGTGTCTGTTTGCACATTGTAGGTTGCTGGGTGGGGAGGGTGTGTACCTGGCAGCAGCACTTGTTTCTCCATCTGGTGTGAATGCAGGTGTTGCTCTCTAACAGCTCCTGAATAAGCATGAGGAACAGAGAAACACAGCTGTTGCAGTTTTGTTACATCAAACAGAAATGGTTTTAACATTTAAAAGAGACATATTATGACTTTTTCAAGTCAAATCAAGTTTATTTATAAGCATGTTTAAAACAACTGTTGACCAAAGTGATGTACAATCAGAAAGACAAGTGACCAACACAAAACATATGTGGACAAATAGCAGGAATTGTGTCTGCTTATTCCACAAGCTTAATAAAATGTCTTATATATACATTGGTCCAAATTACAAAGACACTGCAGCAGCTCCTTTCTTTTCTATTATTATTTACACCTCTATTTAGGAAGATTGTTTGAAGACTGAGTGACCAACTGTGTCCATATCTTCCTCAGGTACTGCCTCATTTGAGATTTGTAGTAAGTAAACCTATAAAACATGTTATACTGTCTGCAAAAGCATACAATAAATGGTCTCAGAGATCAGACCACACTGCAAACTGATTCTTTTTCTCAAATTCTAACATTTCCATCTGCAGCTGGACTGTGAACATCTGATAGATGTTGGATCTCCATTTTAGTCCTAGTAGTATTTTGAGTCATGTGTTGAACTGACATAGTTAGTAAAGCAGGTATCAATATCACTATAACTTCTCCATCACATATTCCATAAACTTTGGACTTCTTTTTTGCTTCATTCCTCTGTAAATAAGATTTTTAAGCAAGCATTAAAGTAGCAATACGTAACTTTACAACTATAAAACTCTGTGTTTCTGACTCATTATGATGGCATACTGATATTTACTATTTACATTCCTGGAGCTGTCATTTGCCTGCAGTGTCCCGAGACTGAGAAGCTGCACTTCTAAACTTTGTTCAATCCTGGCGCATAACATTGCAGAGACATTTGCTTCAGTGCAGCGCATCACACGGTAGCAACTGGATATCAACACAGTGGCCGCTTTGAACAAACACCGTGGCTGATTTAGCAAAAAAACCCAAGGGGATATTATCAGAAGAAGCAGAGAGAAAGGGACAGAGCAAGAGATAGTAGTCAACATAGGACTGACTTATACTGAATGGAGAGAGCTCAGAGAAGAGACAGGATACAGAAAGGAGGCTGAATTAGCCGTCGTTAGAGGGCACCTCAGTGAGAAAATCTGCCAAAGTTTGGTAGTGAGATTTCAAGAACTGTTGCTTATCTACACCGGCATTTATGGCTAATTTGTCACCGATGCTGTTTTTGTAAGAGCAGTTACTGGTTCCATACTGGTGATGCTGTACTTAAGGTAGTTATGGTCCTATCTGTTAAATAACAAATTATTATTGGATCATTCAACTTCCTACAGGTAAAATGTTAATGAATGCCAATTAAAGGTCTGATTTCCCTGGTAGAGCATTATTAGCTACTTGATTACTTCCATTTATTGAATGGCATAGCTAATGATGCAAACTGGTGATAATGAAGCAAAAAGCAAGATTAATGGAGTTTCAGCTTCCCATTTTATAGGTTCAATGAATGAAAAAGCATCTGAAGCTACAGTTAGGTGGAGGTACAAAGGGAGGAGGCTGAATAACTTTATAGAGCATTTTAACTGTACATTGCAAATCTGAATGGCTCAGTTAATAGTACATTTTTTATTTATAGCAGGTTTAAGACAAAATGCCAGAGTTGTGCTCTTTTATGAGTTTTTGAGTTATTAATTACTTCAGATGCACAAAAAATGCTCTCAAGCACCTCAGAAGTAACTTTTTAATGATTTGTTACCTATAAACAATTAAACATTATTTCAGCTTGTGTCTAAAAAGTCTAGTAAAAACAGTGACTCCTGGTTGTGTAGGTTTGTGTAGTACGCAGCAATAGACACTTTCCACCACAGGTGGTCACTGCAGCAGTTCCTCCTCAGAGCGTGGTGGGAGAGACTTAGAAAAGGATGCAGGTAAGCAGCGCTGGCGTGTGTGTCTTTGTGTGTGTAAGTGTAAGGTCAGTCATTCCTGCAACATTCCAAACCCAGCTGGAGCAATTGGATGGGAGGAGAGAGGGACGGAGAAGGAGGAGGACGGTGGGGTGTAGAGGTGAGCTGGGGTGTTTCTGGTTTCAAACAATGGTTGCGGGTGAGAGGAGGGAGGTGGATGGGTGGGGAGCGTGCGCATGTGTGTGTGTAACAGCCACAGACAGGTTCCAGCAAACAAAGCTAGGTCTGTACTGCCACAAGTACAGAGGGGAAGAGAGCGCAGGGGGGGAGGAGAGTGAGGGAAGGAGGAGGAAGAGAAGGAGGGAAGAAAAGAGAGGATGGAGGAGAGTCTGCAGCCCCCTGATCCCTTCAAATATCCCCCTCGATGACAGAGTTCGGCCGAAAGAGAGGTGATGAGAGAGCAGAGGGAGAGAGGAGAACAAACGGGAACGATAGGGAGAGTGAAGGGAGAGGGAGAGCAGACACAGAATGCCCCTATTTGTTAATCAATCGGCCGTTTCGGAAAGGGAAAACTCCAAAAATCCCCCGAGGGAGGAAGAAGCCAGGAGGGATGGTGTAGTGTGTGGAGGCAATGGGGATGGGGGGTGCACCTAAGAAGGCGGTTACCTCCAACTCCTTCAGCGAATCACGTAGCTTTTCTGGTCGGCGGTTCCTGGGGGTCCACAAATAGCCTCGAGCTACAGAGAAAAAAAACAGAAGAGTCACCAGCTCATGTGACTTAACGCTTAAACACTAACATAAGAGAAATATCCTTTTTGGGCACTCGTGGGAATTCACAGGAATGTGGGAGCAGATAACAAAAAGCGTAGACTGTCTGAACTTTATATCTTTGCTGAGATTTAAGTTTTAATTTTAATTTTATGGTCACATTTAATGAAGAGATGCAGGTACATGAGGCAGGTGCCTCAAAGTGCTGGTAATCTGACCAAATGGACAAATCCCAACTTCCAATTCATGCTGAAATGATCAGGATAAATTAGTAAGTTGAGAATTGTTTGTTCAGTTTGATGCAAAATGACTATCCACTGTTCTTTGACAACTAACTGGAATGCTGGAAGTTTGTATGTAATGTTTTTAGTCATTCCTGCTAATTAAGAGCGTAAAATTTTCTGTTCTGCTGATTAGCATAACTCAGAAAATACAAATCCAAAGTTCTTAAACATAATTAAATTTGAACACTTTTCAGTGGAAAAACTACATGAACAGCATTATACAACAAACTTCACAGTATGGGACAGTGCTGGTTAATAAAATAGTTTAAAAATTAGATTGTGATTAACAACATCAATCAATCATTACATCAATCTTGAATAGTCTTCTTTTAGTTGATCTATCCACAGAGCCAGCTGTGTATCCATCAGAACACTCCAGTCCACTAGTCAGTAGTAATGCACCTTTATGCTAGTTGATAACTAATAACAAAACCTAAAAGAGGAAAATGTTGGTGTAGATTCTCAGTAATCCAGATCCAGAAGCCATAAGAGCTTGAATAAAGTGGACTTCTATTTCTTAGTTCTTGAAGACGTCTCCCTTCTTCATCACATCAAATGGGAGATGAAACAGCTTCAAGAACCAAGACATTGAAGTCCAGTTTACCCTATTCAAGCTCTCTTGACCAAACAGGTGAAAAGAAACAAACAATAAAAATATAAATGACCTGCCAGCAGACTGAGGAAGGTAAGTGAGCAAAAGTGTTAGAGAGAATTTAGCTGGAGAACCACAATGAACTCATGTAATCTTCCTGAACTCTCAAAGCAGTTGACAACATCAGCCCCACTAGGTCAGCAATATAGGAGTGGTGTGTATTCAGTAAAACTGAAAACAGAATATTACTATGTGCAAACTTTGGTGTTTGTTAGGGAACGCCAAAACAGGAAATACAGCAATTTTGTTTAATCACTTGAAAATTTATCACCACAGTAACTACGCAAATACGGCTTCACAACAAAGTTCTTGCAGCGCAAGCATCAAACAGAAATACAGCATCTCATCATTTGTGGCTGCCACCTCATATGGAAAGTATTCAAAATGAAGCATGAACAGCGGTTTCATATTTCATAGCAAAGGATTTTATGTCATTATCAGTACACTTTTGAAATATAGAGCAATAACAAACTCTAGATCCTGATCAAGATTGAGAATGATCAATATAGAGAATAATACTGTGATAATATGTTTTGCCATATTGCTCAGCCCTTTTATAGGCTGTGATTCCCCTCCTTGAAGTAGTATTACGTAACTTTCTAACCTTAAAAATATGTGTTTCTGACTGGTGTGATGGTACAGTGATATTTAGTAAGTAGATTCCTGGAGCCACCGTTACTCAGCAGCATCCCAAGGCTGAGAAACCGCATTTCACAGCTTTTACTTCCAGGGTGCTGCATCACTTTACAGCTGCATTAGGTCGTTATGGGTTAAAAACTGTTGCAACATGGCTTTAAAATACCTCCATGTATGATACAACATAATAAAAACTTAAGCAGTTTAAGGTGATAGTCAAGTCATTTAACCAGGAACATTCCTGCAAAGCATGATGAAAAGTCAGCGACGGTCAGCGTTTTTCTTTGATGTCATGATAGCACTAGAATCTAATTGATATCAGTTAACAGAAGAACACATAGCCTGATGCTGATCTCTCTGAGTTTATGACTGCTTATTCTTATTACCAAAAGCTATAAGACTTTTATTTTTTTATTTGTAAAGCCAGATATTCCACTGAAAGCAAAATGTCACTTCAAAACACACAACCCAGTACATGAGGAGAAACAAATATTTAACCGTGAGGACTTGTGGCACCTTTGAGTTATCTCCCAAGTGCAACCACACAGTTTGCAGCACATATCTCAACACAAACCACACTGAGGCCCCATAATTTTAATTTCCCAGCCCTCCATTCCCCCTTTATCAATCTCTAGTGGTTCAACAGAGTGAAGGAAGCATATAT
>JBAMHW010000018.1:24967680-24978391 GCA_037177495.1 Rhadinocentrus ornatus | reverse complement strand
CACATACACACACAGACATATATATATATATTTATATATATAGGGAACACGTTCTGGCACCTCAGACGTTGGATCCGGAACCTATTTTATTGGATCCGCCACTGTGTGTATGTATAAAAAAAATATATATATAAATGTTTGTTTCTTTTTTAGAATAGTTTTATGCTGTATATTCCCCGTTGAGGTTACACAAAAAGATCTTGTTTTTGCATAATTTAGAGGTATTCTAAGGTGAATTTTAGGCTACATAAACGGAGGGAGGGAGAGGATCAGGTTACACTGGCACCAGCTTTCACTCAGACGGAAAAACCTTTTAGTCCAAAGAATACTATTGCTATTGCTGTTTATAAAAGAAATGTTACAGTTTCGGCCTAGTTTATTATTTTGTTTTATCTTCATACATTTCGCAACCAGTAAACACTGATATGGTGGTCATGTTTTTTTTTTTTTTGTTTGTTTGTTTGTTTTTTTTGTCAGGCCAGCGTTCAGAAATTAAAATAAATATTGCCCTGTTATACACACAGTGATGTTTGGATTTACTTAAAGGGGTAAATACCTTGGCCGTGTTTGTGTGTGTTCCGTTACTTCGAGTCCCCCTTTTGAGTTGCCATTTATATATATATATATATACATATATATATATATATATATATATACACATATATATATATATGGGGAGCAAAAGATTACACAGCCTCGCTATATGCTGCAGGGACTGCTGGGAAACGATTTGAGCACTTCCTGATTGTAAGGAAAGCCTCCTGGCCTCAGGCAATATGAGGCTGGACTGCATGGGGCCTCTTGCTATGTGATCTAGGAGAAAGTCAACAGTTTAGTTTTCCTATCACTGTGTGGCAGGACCCTGGGGTCAACAAGAACACAGGGAGTGTAAGAGATAGAATTGCAGAGGCCTTATAATCTCTGTGTGTGTGGTATGTGCATGTGTATATAAGGTTTTAGGGTGTAAATCCTTCATACTAATAGCCTATGTGTGGATAAGGATATATATGGTTAGTGGGTGTAAGACACTGAAAGGCCCTGGACCGACAAGCCTTGTGTCAGCAGGCACCAAAAAACCCTTCTTTATATATGAGGAATTCACATAAGTTCCAAAAACAAGACAAATTCAACTCATCTTAAATACAAACAGACATCCAATATAAACAGTATTTACCTGGCTCTCCTTTATCGTAGTACTGATAGGTGCCAATATCTGTATCTGTGGGGTGAGAAGGAGAAAGAGATGAACATCTTGCTGTCAGGGAAAAGCAGAAGACAGATCAGCAATTTCGCACCGTGGGATAAACAATCGCTATCAGCCAGTAGCTTGTCCTGTCTGCCAGCACCTCAGTTTAGATAAGACCCTGTGTAGGAGGAGGGGGGTCCAAGCCAGAAGGGAGGTGGCATGCTGAGGGGTATTAATAAAGACGAGGAGTGCACCCCAACCCGGCCCACCTGAGGGACAAACTCTGATTTGCAAACATGCAACACACACATTTAAAAGTAGATGTGCAAAATCTGCGAGCAGGTACAGAAACACTCACCATGCAACAAGCAGAAATACACACTGATAGATATACACACAAACTGCTGAGCTGAGGCTTTTTTCCTTATTTTTTATTTATTTTTTTAATGTGTTATTCCTGCAGGCCCAAAACCATAAGCAGCCAGGTTCAGATTCGCACAACACATCGTTTCTTTATCACTGCACTACTGTTGCTGCCTCTGCATCAGCTCCTGAGGCCAGGTCACACCAACACAACAGCAGAGCTTTCAGTAGACACACATATACACACTTCGTATACTGCATAGGGAAACAGATAAAACTAATGCTCTACAAGTTACTTTTGTCTGATATTAATGATAATTTCAGCAAGTAAACATCATCTGTGGAAAATAAAAATAATTAGACTACAAATTAATGAAAAAATTATTTGATTTTCAAAATTAAAAGAACAAAGTGCTCGAGAACCTGCATTAACCCAGTAAAATAATAAGAACATTATCACTAACATTAGCATCAGCATCATCACCATGACATGCCATCTGATAGGCTAACATAATCATCTGACAAAGAAAGCATGGAATACATGGAAGGGGTACACCAGGGCTGGTTTTCACACATGATTTGATGGCCTAAAACTCTCTGCAGTTAAAACAAATAGCACGTTATGTAATATTTATATTGTCATATTTAAAAAATGATTGAATCCAATATTTTGATTGGCAGATATCAAGGCATCAATTCCAAAGTATTTATATACCCATACCTAGCTGCAACCAAAGGTTGTGCAGACACCAGTTGCCAGCCTCTTCCCTCTTCTGTGTGTAGATACCCAGACACACATTAATCCTCCCTCAGCAAATCTTAAACTACAATATAAAAGTTATACCTTATTTTATAGATTAACTCCTCTGTGCTGTGATAGTGCCTTCACAACCAAGACAACCAATCATATTGGCAGAAATGGTCACTTGTGTAGCCAAGAAAAAGGAGGAGATGCAGTTCTGGTCACCTTTGTCTGTCCTAAATTGTAGGTCTACTTTCATGAGATGTGACAGAAACAATAAACACATTTGTTGGACAGATGGACACATACAGTACATATGGATGTTGATTTAAATAGATGATGACCCAGGCATCTAATGGGAGCTAAAGCTAACCAACAGTCTGTGCATTCTTGGAGGGATCAAAATATATATAATGGGTGTGAAAAACTCCTCCTTTTTTGTTCTTTACATAATCTACACTGTAACATCATGCCCAACACTGACAATCACGTTACTATTTTTAATGGTTTTTTGTATCTTTTCACTTCCACTGTGCTAGAGATTTTATTGAGACTTGAGTGGCAGTAAATCACATATCTGCAATCACATATCAGCATAGCAGAATATGGATCCTATGTGCATGTTTACCTGTCTCATGATACATTTTATCAGCCAATCATGCTTACACTTTGTGATGATGAGCTTGTCAACTCGTGACGTGAAGACTGCAGGAAAACATCACAACACTGCAAGAAATACAGCAGAGACTTTGATATGAATTAAATTTGAAAGGTAGATCGAAGCAGCTTCTCATGTGTCCTTATAACTGCCCTTCAAAATCTGATGATTTGAAATATAAGATACGACACTTTCTTATCTGGCAATGCTAATGACCCTTGCATGTTTCTTCAATCATTTTCCTCACAACACAAGGTTTACTTGTTGAAAGCTGTTAGTTCTGCACATCTTGGTCTGTTCCTAGTCTCTTTGACACCCAGCAGGCTCATAACACTACAGCTAAGGTCCATAATATGAGCACTGACAAAATATTTCACCTCTTCACAGCAAAAACTGATGGTAGTATTTTTTATTTCTTTAGTAAACTTGACTTAGCACATCTAATTGATGACATTATAACCAAGAAACCTTATTGGAAGGCCTAAGACTATGTATTGGCACAGTTTTTAAAAAATAGTTTCATTTACCCACAAGTAGTCTCAGACAAGTTGTAATTAGCTTTTTAACCCTTTAACCCATTGGCCCCAGACATCCTGTGGGCAGGATGACAAATAATTACTCAATTTAACTTCCAATACCTACATGTTATACACCATTGGAAAGCTAAGGTTCTTGAAGTTTGAATGTATACCATTCCAGGCTACAATCATAACTAGATTCAGAATACATTCATGTCAGGCCAGTAAAACAGCTGCTTTACAGCTGCTCTACCATTTTGCGGAGTCAGTGACTATAATTAATTTTATTCACATTTTGTGGAAATAAACATCCTGGAAGGTGGGTCGGGCGCAGGTTCGTCCTGTGCCCGGCCAAGATCAGTGCCATTATTGATTATTCGTTTCCCACTAGCAAATGTCAGTTAGAGCGGTTTCTTGGGTTGGCTGGTTATTACAGAGCATTTTGTCATAACTTCGCTACCATTGTGTCCCCTCCGACTGATCTTTTAAGTCCTACTAGGGAGCTGGTGTGGGACTCTGGTTGCAAGCAGGCTTTTCAGGCAGTGGAAACTATGTTGAGCAGCTCACCACTGATTGCTGCTCCTAACTGTGCTGCATCTTTTGAGCTGGAGGTTGATGCTAGTGCTAGAAACTACAGCACATTTGAAAAGGAAGCCTTGGCCCTATTGTGGGCGCTGCAGTTTTTTAAAGTGTATGCGTTACATTGTTTAATTCTTTTTGGTGGTACTTTATAGATGTACTTCCTGTTTTATTGTGGTCAAATAAAAGTCAAAGTCCAATTAGCTGAATGAGAAGCACCTGTGATCTAGAGGCTGACTTTATAAAGGCTCCTGGGTCTTTTTTACTCTCTCTTTCCTCCATCCAGCAGGAGCAGCAGCCACAACTTGGTAAAAACCTCTTTTGGGGTTCTTTTTGTTTTTCCTTTGCTTTTTACATTATTACTAAACGAAACTTAGCAATCTCATCCCTGGTCTTGTGTCCATCGTTATGTTTTCAGTCCACTATAGGGTTCTTTTTAAAATACGTACAAACGTAATGATATAACTTCTTATTTTCAAAACGTCCAGTCTTTGTTGAAGGTGGATAGTATTGGCATTGGTAGATAAAGTGGGAGCTAATAAACCTGTGAAATAGTCCACAGGTGAACGCTTTACTTCATTTATACTCAGCTTCCCACTTCCCAGTGCTGCACATCTTGGTTTTTTTTTTGTGTGTGCTCAAGTTGTGACTTTTCTTAACGTCTTCCGTTAAAAAGATGGAAGTGAGTCTTTTGCACATGAACAGATGTAGAAAAATTAAATACATCAGATACAAGTCTACATACATGGAGAGAATTGGGAGGAAATCTGCATGTAAACAGGCTCATTGATTATTATCATTTTTTTCTTGCTTTTTTCTTATTGTGAAATTAAAAGGGCTAAATAGCATTCAAATATTAAATTCTCCAATATAAATATCTTAATGAATATTGCCCACTAACACTTAGTGATTCCCTCAATATTATAAGCCCGGACTAGCTCATTTCATCCCAGCCTGACCATTCAGGGATTTTTCTGAATACACATATCAGAAAAAGCAAACGAGGCGTAGAATAGTTTCTAACAAATACATAATTCATTCAACTTTCATTTGGTTTTCTTTAACTATACTTCTTTGATTTTTATTAGCAGTTTCTGTTTCAAATTTGAGAGATTATTACCATATATAGATATTTTGGTTTGTAAAAACAAGGCTGAACCTTAATTTTGTGCTTGAAATTATTCTATGTAAAAAACCTACTTCACATCACTGCACCAGTTCAGCATCCTGATTAATGATGAATACTGTTTCACTGTAATCACGTCTGATGAAATCTCTTTCTTTTTAACACGTTTAAACAACATCCCATGTCATAACATTGTAGATCAATCTATCATTTT
This sequence comes from Rhadinocentrus ornatus, assembly GCA_037177495.1. Classification (NCBI taxonomy): domain Eukaryota; kingdom Metazoa; phylum Chordata; class Actinopteri; order Atheriniformes; family Melanotaeniidae; genus Rhadinocentrus; species Rhadinocentrus ornatus. The sequence goes on along the minus strand of JBAMHW010000018.1, from coordinate 24,973,005 downwards.
TGTTTTTAGGTGGATGTGTAATGTGAGGAAGGTGATGACAAGGAGCGTCACACCTCAGCGACCAGGTCTTTTTTCCTCAGACATATCCATCCACATTCTTTAGAGATATCCGACAACAAACACACACACACACACACAACAGAAAAAAAACAAATAAGGATATGTCACCTTCATCTAAGATATACGCCCTCTCCTACCTTTGTGTATGCCCATGACACCACACGCATACATGTATACACACATACACACACAGACAGCCTCTGAGAGACACTATCTTCTTCAAAAATTCAACAGACTGTAAAAGACAAGTCAGAATGGAAGGGAGGAGAAAACAAGAAAATGGAGAAACAGAGCATTTCCATCTGACAGAAGAGATGGACTGATAGGTGGTGAGCAGAGACACACACACAATCTAAATAAAACTACACTCGGTCTGACAAGGAAGCAGATGCTTGATGAGGATGATAGGTCTTGGAGAGTACTGCTGCATAAGAAAAACATTTAACTTTTCTTGGAGATACACAAGTTTTTTTAGTTAGTTTTGTTTTATTTTTTTCAGTCAAAGTTTGATTCATCGTCAAATCAAACTTGGTGGCAGCTGTGGGATAGACACTTGTTTTAGTTTCTTTTTACAACACATCAATGTTAAAGATGATCAGATGTTTAATTTTCGCCCTTTTTTTACTGTTCGCATACAGTTAGATGGCGACTCATTTTTACATAGTCCAAGTTACAAAGTTCAATTGCCTTACTTTAATTTTTAATTTAGGGTTTTCAGACCCAAGTCAGATATGGCTCTGTTCTCTTTGTCAGTGGCAACACTTCACCAAAAGGACCAAAAATTTGCTTACTTACTCAGTGGATGATGAGGAATGAATCAGGGACTAATGGTTCATTAATGATTACATAATCTTTAAATTCTTATAAAACTTCAGAAATATCTAATAATTACATAACGGCTACTTAATAATCAATTAAGAATAAAAATGATTAGAGAATCAATAATTAATTGCTAATTAAATGTTGAAAATGATTAACTTTTACTATTAACTAATACTATCAAATAGGTAATTATTCATTCCTGATTCCTTAATGATTAGTTAAATGCGAAATGAGTGACAGAATAACCAGGAATAAAGCTGAGACTGCACTGTCACCAAATCAGTTGTACCCCATTATATCCCATATTCAATGGATTTGGAAGAAAATGGCTCATATTTTTAAAATTTAAACTGCTGAAACAGAAACTTGGTTTGGTGTAAAAGGCCCCACCTGATGGGACCTTTCTTAAATAAGTCCTATTGGTCATTTACAAAAGAAAACTGTGATAGAATATTAAGAAATGGGGGGGAAAAGATGCCGAGAGAACTCTAAAGTGAACTAATTCAATTAAAAATTCTTAACATAGTTTATTGGACTCCATCTAGACTGAACAGAGGTACCTGGCAGACAGCTCATAACGCTGGAGGTGCCACGTTGAAGGTGGTACTTTAGTGCATATGTTCAAGAACTGCTCTAAAATTCAGCAGTTTTGGTTGGCCATACACACCTCAGTTGAATAAATTATAGGTTGCAGTATCACCTTTACTCCTAATTTGTTCATTGTGGGTGACCCTGCCACATTAAATCTCCTGTTCCCACCATGGACAACAAGATGTTTATCCTGGAAGTGGAGAATCACATGATCTCCGATTTCCCTGTGTTCCGTGATCTCACGATCCAGCTAGGCAGACTGCACTCGTGGGCGCTCCACACCTGACACGCTCACAGTGTGGATTAACCATGCTAGGGGCAGGACATATGTCCCTGTGTCCACTCAGAGACATGAACACCATGACACACTTTTCTCCAATCAGTTCTAAAAACTGGATGAGATCATTATCCATCTGAAAACAACCACTTGCTGTCTTGACACCCTGCCAACTGTTGTTTTTTTTTTAAGAATGTTTCAGGATGCATGGCCTTAGATATCTTACACATTGTAAACACGTCTCTGATTTCAAGTGTCTTCCCACAGACCAAAAAACTGCCGTCATCAAGTCGTTACTGAAAAAGAAAAATCTAGACTCGTCACTTACAAGCAGCTACAGGCCGATATTAAACCTCCTCTTTCTTAGTAAGATTATAGAAAAAGCTGTATTTCAACAAATACACAACTTCCTGACATTAAATAACTGTTTTGATGTCTACCAGTCAGGTTTTCGGCCACACCACAGCACTGAGACTGCTCTAGTTAGGGTCTTAAATGACATCCGCTTAAGCACAGATTGCGGAAACATTTCAGTCCTGGTACTGCTAGATCTCAGTGCTGCATTTGATACGGTAGACCATAACATACAAGACCGGCTAAAAAACTGGGTAGGACTTTCTGGCACTGCAATTAATTGGTTTGAGCCCTTTTTAAAAGACAGGGTAACTATAAATCTGAGCAAACCAAAATAACCTGCCGAGTTCCCCAAAGCGCCATCCTGGGGCCACTGCTGTTCAAACATCTACATGCTGCGATGTTGCCAACAACTAAATGTTACCACAGTTGTGCTGATGACATGCAAATCTATATAACCATCTCACCAGGTGACTATAGTCCGATCCAAACTCTGATCAACTGCATCGATCAAATTAAAGACTGGATGTGCCAGAACTTCCTTCAGTTAAATGAAGACAAAAGTGAAATAGTAGTTTTTGGAGCCAAAGAAGAAAGATTAAAAGTCAGTTCTCAGCTTCAAACAGCAAAATTCAAAACTAACAATCAAGCCAGAAATCTGAAAGTTGTCATGGACTCAGACCTGAATTTTAGCAGTTATAATAAGATAGTTGTGAAGTCGGCCTATTATCACTTAAAGAACATATTGAGGATCAAAGGATTGATGTCTCAGCAGGATTTTTAAAAACTTGTCCATGCATTTATCTTTAGTAGACTGGACTACTGTAATGCTGTTAAATTCCCCCACTGGAACTTTTATTTATTTTATTTTGGTTTCTATTTTTTTTCTGAGTTTCCAGGTAGGGCTGACCAGGTTGCCATGGAGGTTCAGGATGGAGTCTGGAGCTATGATTGGAACCACCTGCAGCTCATCACTCTGCTACTTAAGGACAGGCAGGAGCTCCACAATCGGAGGTCACTCCTCAGCCTCCTCCTCCGCCATCGGACGCCTTCTAGGATCCCATTAAGCCTCTGATCTTATTCTCACAGTCCCACATGCTCTCCCAATCCACACTAAGACTCTGCTGTCAAGTGGATTCCCTGACCCCGGACCAATAAAATCTGAAATAAAAACTACATGTATCTCATTATTTATTTAAAAAACAAATAACACATACAGTTTAAAACTTCAAAAGAACATCATTTAATATGATGAACAGACATGGAAAGCATTAGAAAGTGAAAACAGACGGGAGAATTGATGTTGACTGAGTCAGATTGTTGAAGCAGATATAGGCAGGGAGGAGAAGGTGTGAAAACAAAGTGAGTGTTGACAGAAATGGCGAGAACAAGACAGAGTAAGGAGAAAAAAAGGAGACAAGGAGAGACTTCGTGAAAGGGCAGGAGATTGAACACGGTGATAAGTGGTACCTTTAACTTGGAGTGAGCTCTTGGTGGACCACAAGTGCAGTTCAGCCAGGCAGAACGCCATCTGACGGAGGAGTGTAACCTGAGTCTGCAGAAAGGGACAAGAGAGAAATGAAAGATGGGGAGAGAAACGGGGCAGACCTAACATGAGTACAGATTAGGCCTGTCGTGTTAAGCAATAAGTCAATTAATTGCACAGTAAGAAAAAATGAGTGCGAGAAGTTTGCCACCGCGATAAATTTATATATTTTTTTCTATCTTACTTTACCCCAGACTGTGTATAACAGCAGGTTTCACTATGGAGGATCTCGACTGAACGCTCTGGTTTCTTGGGAAGTGATCTCTCCAGTGTCATACTTGACAGCAGTATGTTGCAGCACAAGACCGTGGTGAAGCACCTGTGCAAGCCGCCATGCCGCATTTGTTTTACAGGCTGCCAACTCTCACGCATCGGCCGTGAGACTCGAGCATTTGAGTGGCTTCTGACGCTCTCGCGCTAAACCTCCGATTCTCATGCTGAATCATGTTAATAAGTCGAAAGGAGAAAAATAGCTGCGAGTACTTTCTCATTTATTGTATCGCTGCTCCCCACATGTAGCCTTCAACGTCAGTACAAAGCCCCCACTTCCTGGTCTACCGTAATAACCCCCGTAATGCGCAGGCCCATTACACAGAGTCTATAAACTACCGTATATGACAAAATACACATCAAGATGAATGCCGGCTAATCGAGAGGTTTGGGAGGATTCCCAGTGGGCCGCATTACTTTTGGGCCGGTGTCCCGGCATAAGCGGAAGAGCGTCGCGACGCAGCAGCGCTTCACTCACTGCTCCTAGATCAATCTGACACTCAGTGATGGGGGGAGATATTTCAGCTTCACAAACGATGCACAGGATATTTTTTTCTAGTTTTTTATTAATACAATGGTACTAACTGGCAGATTTACCTTTTTTTCCTGTCTGAGCCACATGTTTAATATCTTTTTAATATATTTTTTTAAGGGCAATTTTGTTTACAGAACAAAGACTTTATCATCCATCATACTTAATGTTTTTGGTTGTGTTTGGTTTTCATTCATTGTTAATGAGACAGAGAGTCCATTCTATTTACTGTTTATTTTCTATTTAAAATTTCTTCTAGTTCCAGTGTAAAATGTTCTTTAGAAATGAAAGTTTATTGATCTTTGAAAGGGTGTACTTGTATTATTATGGCATTATCATTATATTAGTTGAAAATGGTCTAAAAATGACATTATCACTTTGCACAATATCGCTTATCGTAATAATTTCTGAGAAAATTTATTGCACAGCAAAATTTGTTATTGCAACAGGCCTAGTACAGATGAATATCTTCATGAGGTGACAAACAACCAGGTCTGTTTAAGTCAAAGAGGTCAAGCAGAGTATGCATGACAGAACACATGCTTAGAAATATTAAAGTTTGGAGCTTTTAACTTTGTCTAATCAGGCACAAACATCAAATATGCAATTAAAACATTTACATTTAAATTTTTTTCTATAATAAATTATTACATATAACTATATTCAAATAAACCTAATGAAGTCATCCTAAAGTCTGCAGATGAATGAATGTTGAATGTGCTGACAACAAAACCACACAAAAGTTATCAATGGAAATCAAATTTATTAACCCCTGGAGGTCTGGATTTAGAGTCAAACTCAAAATGAAAGTGGAAAAACACACTACAGGCTGATCCAACTTTGATGTAATGTCCCTAAAACAAGTCAAAATGA